>CM029012.1:231483277-231869756 GCA_016801055.1 Panax notoginseng | reverse complement strand
GGGTATATCAAAGGGTATGCTTGGGTATAATAGGTTGTCCATGGAGATAATATATGATCAATAAAGAATCTACCACTTCTAGTAAAAAGAAGAGGAATGCCTATGTGATTCGATAAATGACAACCTAGTAGTCCTTGGCCAAGGCAGAATGAAATTAGAAAGGAGTTTTCTAATTTGCATTTATTTGGAGTTGTGTATTTAAGAGTCGATAATACATATATTAAATAAATAAGACTTGACAGTAATTCCACATCTTATATTTAATTGTACATTGTATGGTGGAAGGATTGAATTGCACGGTAACTATTTACTCAAATGTTCTTTTATGATTAAAGTGAAATTTATATTATCTGAAAAGTCGTTGATCGCTAGGAAGGCTTATCCCTATTGTAGAATAAATATTATTTATTTAAATAAATAAATATTATTTAATTTATTTATTTAAATAAGATTAGAATTGTTCTAATTGATTTATTCACAACCGGTTTAATATGGAGAACCTAAAGAGTCACACCATAAAAGGAAGAATAATTATTTAAGAAGCAAATTACATAATCGTAATAATAAGTTAAGTATATTTAATTTAATCTATGGTGATAGAATAAATTAAATAGCTTAATATTTATTATTTAATATTTTGAATATTAAATATAAATTATAAGAAGTCTTATTATTATTATTACTATTATTATTATTTAATTCCTAAAGGAGTTTGGGAATTTAATTAATAAAGGTACTCTCATATATCTTAATAAGATTAGGAGGCTAATTAATTAAAAGGGTTTAATTAATTATTCCTAATAAGATTGGGAGCCTAATTAATTAAAAGAATTTAATTAATTAAAATAAAACCCATTCCTTAATTGTTAAGGAGGGTTGCCCACATCTATAAATAAGATAAGTCTTATTATTGGGTGATGTGGTTGTTGACTTTTTCACAATATACGTAATTTCAATAGTTGGAGATACGCTTCTTTTGTATGAGAGATAGAAAAATTAGGGTTTAACCAAACACCCATCTTCTTGAATCTTTCTTCTTCCTTGGTGGATCACCTCTAGAGGCCAAACACTTGGGTGGCTAACGTTGATCAAAGAAAGAACCAAACCCGGTGGATTCAAGTTGAACGCGAAAAAGATTGGAGGTGAACTTGTACCTGAGGAAGCTCGAATCTTCAAGGGTATGATTCTTTGTCCTTTATCCTTTCGTTTAATTAATAATTGCGCATAAAGGATGATCCGGATATATGATTTGTAAAATTTAAAACTCTGATTTTTCACGTTTTCGCTTATTTGTGCAATTTGATTGCGTTCATGAATATTACAAACCTAATAGTGGTATCAGAGCCAAACCTTTATGCGAATTATTAATTATTTTATTTGATATGTTTATTGATATGTGTTTAGAACAATTTAATTGTGCATAATTTTATGTATAAAATTTAAAATAAAAAATAAATAAAAAAAAACGGAAAAGCCGTTAATTCGCATAACCAGTTTTTATGCGATTCCGTGAATTCTGTAACTTATATGATTTCCGTAATCATGATATATGATTTCCATAATATATTCGCAAGGATTCAAGGTTAACGTGCAGGAGCATTTTTTATATAAAAAATATCCTGCACCGTAACGGTATATCATGTATAATAATATACAAGTTATTTTATACTGATTCACGTGCCTGGTGATATGTTGATACCTGAATTGGATTCACGTGCCTGGTGATATAAGTAATAATCATACTGTATACATATACTTTTATTTTGGTATATTCTATCATATAAATATTATAACGTTATTTTATATATATATATACCACGCACGAATCATGGTAGGATTATATATATATATATAAATATATATATATTAATAATCTTAATTATTTTATAATTAAAAAATAAAAGTTTATTTAATTTAAAATAAAATAAAAAAAGGTTATTTTAATCTTAAAATAAAGGTTTATTTTAATTTTAAAATTGAATTTCATGTTAACTAATTAGAGTTGAAATTGATTCCATGATAGCTAATTGGAGTTGAAATTGGATTTTATGTTTCCTTAAATAAAGAGTTTATTTAGATATGAAATAAGATTTCATATTATTCAAAATAAAGGTTTTATTTGTGAATAGAAAGAGAATCCGTATTTTCTTTAAATAAAGAAGTTTATTTAGATATGGAATAAATTTCATATTATTCAAAATAAAAGAGTTTATTTGTGAATAGGAAAGAATCCGTGTTTCCTTTTAAATAAAGGAGCTTTATTTATTTTTACTTGGAATTGAATTCCATAATTAAAATAAAGGAGTTTATTTTGATTAAAGATTTTGATTAAAATAAAATAGTTTATTTTATTCAAAATAGATAAAATTAAAATAAAAGAGGTTTATTTTGATTTAAATTTGGATTAAAATAAAGGAGTTTATTTTGATTCAAAATTAGATTTTATGCTAACTAAATTTGTCCATTAAATGATATCAATATATATTGAATGTTTATTATTCATGAGATGAATATTAATTATTGATGCATATGGTGATATGTATGATAATAAATGGGATTGATTATGGACTATTGACCAATGTGAGTGAATTTTATTTTAGCTGGATGCATGAATATATGAGTTTTTATTAAATGGGGTCTGCGTACCTCGCTCTTCTCTAATTTTTTCTTAATGTAAATTCTAACTCCCTCCTATGTACTTCCCCTTGACTGCTGTTCAAGGTTTCTATTTATTTTAAATAGTTTTGTAATAGGAATAGTTAGAATTAATTTTGAAGAATTGGAGATCAAGGAGCAAGGAGCGCTAGAAGACCTGTTTGTAATGGATCCCAGGTTTAAATGTAATAGTTATATTTATAAATATTAATTTTTGCACCCCTAGGTTTGACCTTTTAGTTCACTTGGTGGCTCTAGTGAACCAAACTAGAATAAAAGTCCATAATCAATCCGGGTAGAATATAGTATTCTATATGTGCATGCTTATACTATATATATAATATTATGCAAATATTTTTTTCGCATGTTATTAATATGACGCGTATTTTATATATATGTGCATGCGCGCTAAACAAGATGAGACAAATTAATAATAAACCCCTCAAATCAAATTTTTTATATTAAGCCCGAAGCGTTCAAAGATATTTAGAATATCGAACGTCGCCTTCTAGCATGCCAAAAAATAGTAGAGTATCAATTAATTATTATAAGTTTGTTGTGTCACCACAAGGCTTATCTTAATTTTTTGAGATGTTAATTTATCACATTTGATGCTTATAAAGAAAATTGAACAATGTTGTTTTGTTGTGTCACCACAAAGACGATATTTTTCTTTTTTGAATATATAGAGTGCTAGGTTAGACTTAACTTGGATAATTTTGATTCGGATGTTCCACCACTTGATCAAAATAATCTAAGAGGCAAAATACAAGGCGTTGCATAATTGATGTAATTGACAAGAGTTGTCTACCTATTAATTTATATATAGTTTGTTGTGTCACCACAAGACTATATACACATTTGAAATGAGATCCTTATTCTCACTAGTAAATCTTTAATTAGATTTTGCCGAACTATATAAGTGAGGTAATATAGTTTTGATGAAAATAGTGGGAGATACCAATTTAAAACAATACCTAATTCATTTTGGTAATTAATAAAAGAATGTATGCTAAAATGTTAATTATAAATTCATTTATAGATTTTACAATGTCTAAATTACTATCACTGCGACATATTAGATGCTATTTAATTGACAGAATTAAACGGATTGGTTAAGAAATTTGAGAATAGTTCTCACGGCTGAAAAGCTATCTTACGTCCTTAATACGCCTATCCCTGCAATGGTTGCAAACAATGCCTCTGAGGAAGAGATTGCTACTTTTAGAAAGTGGTAAGATGATGCATAGTGGCTCAATGCATCATGCTCGCATCCATGAGTAATGAGCATTCAGCGTCAGCATGAAACTATGGATGCTCCTATTATATTCCTGCACATCAAAAAGTTGATGGTGAGGAATAGGACTGATAGATATCAGATATCTAAGGAGCTCTTCCGATCTAGAATGACCGATGACATTACAGTACATATAAAAGTCCTTAACATTATCAATTTGATTGATCAATTAGGACAACAGATTTTGTCATGGATAGAGAGTTGAGCCAAGATTTGATATTTCACTCACTCAATCCCGGACTCCTTTCACAATTATTGTGAATTTCATATAAACATGCTAGATATCAGCCTCGCTGATTTGGTCCAACATGTTAAAAAATGTTGAAGTCACTTTCCAACCAAGAAAAACCATGTCTTACTGGTAGGGCCCAAATGATCTTCTGAAAAGAAGAACGATTCTAAGAAGGTAAATAGAAAGGCAAAAACAAAGGATAATAAGAACAAAACTGATACGGATAGCAAAGGAGTTTGCTTCCACTGCAATAAGCCTGGACACCGGAAAGAAATTACAAGAAACATCTTGCAGAGCTAACTAGAAGAAGCATAGTAAAGCTTCGGTTACAAATACAATTTTGTTCATAATTTAAAATAAATTTTTCTTTAAGTCAAGGTCTACTTGGGTATTGGATACCGACTTTGGTTATCATAAATATAGATTTATGAAGGGACCAAGCAGAAGTAGAAAGCTAAACAAAGATAAGTAATCTTATGTGTGGAAAATGAAGCAAAGGTTGCTGCATTAGCCATAGAAACTTATAGTTTAGCATTGCCCATGGGTAAATCTATTAGTCAATAAGTTGTTATTGTATTCCAGTTCTTGTTAGAAATATTATTTTTATTTTTATTGTTGGATAATAAAATCTTTGATATTATATTTAAGAACAATTGTTGTTCTATTTATAATAATAATATTTGTATAGAACTAAAAATTACTTAATGGATTTTGTATACTTGACTTATGTGAAAAATAATTTTGCATATTGAACAAATTATATAAGAAAAGGAGTTGATTATTCAAAGAGTTGAATGTGTGTATTTACTGAAATACATGTGAATTATTTGAAAGGTTCAAAGAATTCAGAAGTGAAACTAATTTGAAAAGTATTAAGATTCTTTGATCGAATCAAGGAAGGAATACTTGTGCAATGAGTTTCTAAATCATCTCAAATGATTTTCTCACAATGGACGCCTCCTGATACACAATAATTGATTGATGTATCTAAAAGAAAAAATCGTACCTTGTTGGACATGGTGCGGTCCATAATAATTTTACCGACATTCCAGTATCCCTCTAGGGTCATGCCCTAGAAATGGCTGCATATCTACGAAAAAGGTAACCTCAAAATCCAGCCCCAAACTCCATAAAAGTTATGGATAGGAGGATTCCTAATCTTAAGTATGTTAAGATAAGGAGTTATCCAACTTATGTGAAAAGATTTCAAAGGATAAGCTTGGGACAAGATTTGACAAGTACAATTTGTGGGATTTCCTAAAGTAAGTTTAGGATATATGTTCTATAATCCTACTTAGCAAAAGGTGTTTGTTGCGAAACACGCTACCTTCTAAGATAAAGATGTTTATCATTGAAGGGCTAGTGGGAGGATAATAGATCTTGAAGAGTTCAAGAACCACAAAACACTATAAGTCAAATAAGAGAAACCTGTAATAGACCTATTGTACCACAATTGAATTGTAAATCTGGAATAGTACCGAAAATGCTTGGGAGGTATAGATTCATCATGGATGATGATGATAGATACGTATCATAGAAGATGATGATCCGGTTACCTATGATAGGTAAGAGTTGTAGACACTCAGAAAAATGGATTGAAGCAAGCTTCTCAAAATAGAACATTCGTTTTGATAAGATAATCAAAAAAGTTTTGATTTTATCAAAAAAAATAAAATGTACCTAGTGTGTACAAAAATGTCAGTGGGAGCGTCGTGACATTCCTAGTACTATATGTTGATATAATACAGATAAGGTGAAAGACCCCAACTTTTATAAATAAAGAAGAATTTTCTATAAATATCATTTTTGAATATTATGGAGTTAATTTGATATAATGTTATAGTTATGGCTAATATTTATAAATTTTGCAAAGTACGCAAGTTGTTATATAATATTCGATTGGTCGGGGAATATTCGTTTAAAACAGAAAATATTCGTACAACGACACAATCATTGGTGGACCCCACAACGGAATTATTGTCGGATTGAGAAAACGACAAAAATATTTTATTAAAAATAACGGCAAAAATTTTACCATTGTTACTGTTGAACTACTAGTAGTAAAAGTACAGTAATACGTGTGGTTGCATAGTAGCACACAATATTGATTATTAATGCTTATGTGAGAAGTCACTCAGTTTGATTCAATTATTGTCAGTTAATAATATGAATTATTTAGCGATAATGACGTTTTGTTTTATTCGTATTATTAACGTAATAAAACAGAAACATCTTTTTATATAAAACAGAATACTTTATTAAAGTTATTCTATAAATAGAATATATTATATTTTTATTATTTAAAAGATTTTTCTTTAAATATGGACCGTCAGATTAAAGTAATCAATCTGGACCGTTCATGGATTAGTTACTATGCATTCTATTTTTCTATAAATAGCAGTTCATTCCTTCATTATTTCTTACGAATTCACTGAACTCTAGAGAGAGAAACTATAGAGAGAAACTATAGAGAGAGAGAAGAAGAGTATTCTGCTACTTAACTACTTCCTTATTTCAGCTCGTCTTTAAAACGGTAAGGGGTTTATTCTTTCTTATTCATGAAGAGAACTGTTGTTATTCCATTTCTTATTATTCTGTTGGAATAACCTGTATACGCGGATCTACCCTATACTTGGTGACATTCTTCTATTATTTTGTTGGAACATCCTGTCTGTGTGTTTTACACCGGACCTGGTCCGTTTTTATTATTATTCTGTTGGAACATCCTGTCTGTGGTGTTTTACACCGGACCTGATTCCGTTTTATTATTATTCTGTTGGAACATCCTGTCTGTGTGTTTTACACCGGACCTGGTTCCGTCTTGTTATTATTCTGTTGGAACATTCCGTCTGTGTGTTTTACACCGGACCTGGTTCCATTATTTATTATTCTATCGGAATATCATGTCTGTGCGTTTACGCCGGACCTGGTTCCATTATTTATTATTCTGTTGGAATAACCTGTCTGTGCGGTCTATCGCATGCATGGTGATTTCTTTTGTTATTCCATTCTTTATTATTACTCATTGGTTAAGTTTTGACTTCTATACTCCATGAAATTTATGGAATATCCTTGACATTTGCGCTTCATCTAGTATCTATTCATGAAAATATTCTCCTGATCATTCTTGAATTTACTCCACAAAGCAGTATCATGTTGACAATTTGGACGTTGTTAATTCTTGGATAAATTAATTCTTGAACTTGTTTTATTGAATTCTTATGTCATTGTCATCATCCTCATGTTTATAAATTGTTGAAAGTCATCTGTGGCCTGTAGTGCATAGATGGACTTGGTATGATTATGACCAGGATTATTCGGTATAATCATGACCGTAATGTTACAAATGATGTGGTAAAAGTCCTCATTGGCCCGTAGTGCATTGATGGACAGTTGTTGGCATGATCATGACCATTAATGAATATACGAATATCCTTGGCCGTAGTGCAGGGGTGATTCGATGATGTGGATTATTTTATTAAGCTGAGTCTCAGCGATCACAGTGTTGGAAAATCTTTTAAATCATAAAAGAAAGTAGAGTTTATTTTCTACTTGACTCTTTTAAGGGATTGCTTGTTCCGCTGCAGTTAAACTTGATGTCTATTATATTTTATCAGTTTAACATTGTTGAAGGCTAATGATAATTTATTCTGCATTATCTTAGTCATAATATTTCTTACTGGGCTAGTTGAGCTCACCCTTTCTTTCACTGTTCTCTTCAAGAAATGAGAACGTAGCTGGGCAAGTCGGGAACGGAGTGATGGTCCGAATGATAGTATTAGTTAGTAGTCCTCACTATTCTATGTAATGGTGTGTTAATAAATGTAACGAGGACTCCTTTTGAGTATGAATACTCTCTAGAAGATAATATTTGTATTCAAACTCACAGTTTATGTTTTGTCGTATTGTACACGACAGTTGTATTAGTAAGTTGTATTTGTATTTTGTACTATGTATTTGACGACCCAAGATGGTGATGTATACCTAATTTTGGGGGCGTCACAGTTGGTATCAGAGCTTAGGGATATGATCCCTACTAAGATGTGAGAATAGAACTAGGAGGGGAGAGACGGGAAATTCCTTCGCTAGTATGACCTACCTAAGTTTATTTGCATGGTATTTAATTGGTCGGTCATAATATAAGGATAATATATGACATATCAATTAACTTTTATTTTGTGCCAGTATCTGAAAATGGCATCTGAGAATGTTGAGAATAGCAATGGAGCACAGACGATTATTGATTCACCACATATCAATAATCAGGATAATGTTCATCAGGAAGGTGACTATCCTCATGCAAACAACAACACTGACCAGATGATGAATGATGGAATGTTCAGAGGTTTTATCAATTCATGCAACAACAGGTGAAAAGCGGCTCCTGTCCACAACGTAGGTGGAAATACTGGAGACTCTCGGCGGTCACCGCTAAACAGTTTAAGGAGCTGGGACCACCGGAGTTTAAGGGAGAACCCAAACCCACTTGTAGCTGAAACATGGATAAAGCAGATCACCAAGATATTTGATGTCTTGGGTTGCTCCGAGGAGCAAAAGTTCCCTTTGCCGCCTTTATGTTGCGAGGAGAGGCAGATTACTGGTGGGAATCGATAAAACGTACTCAACCTGCCGCACTGAAGATGTCTTGGGAGAAGTTCCAAGAGCTGTTTAACGATAAATACTTTCCCGAGTATTCGTCACATGAAGGAGGTGGAGTTCATCAAATTGGAGCAGAATAATATGACTGTGTCGCAGTACGAGGCAAAATTTGCGAAGTATCCCGGTTGCATCCCACCTGGTGGATAATGAAGAAAGAATGACGCGGATGTTTTTAAGAGGTTTGAAGCCGGAGATACGTCAACATCTTGTTTCTCATAAATTGTGTTTGTATTCAGATGTTGTAAATAGGGCTCAGTTGGTGGAGCGCGATAACGAGATAATGCAACCAAAAGAGAGCAGCCGGTAAAATGATAATACTAGTGAAGCAGTCATCGAAGCGTGACAACAAGCGTGAGGGAATCAACAGCCAGAAATGGTAACCACTTCGGTGGTAATCAGGGCCAAAATAATAAGAATGGGCATTTCAAGAAGAGGAGATTCAACAATGATGGAAAGACGTCAGCACCAGCACCTGTCGTTAAGGAAGGAGAACGACCACCTATCATATGTTTCAAATACGAGGGGAAGGGCACATCAGTCCAAACTGCGCGATGCCATCCAAAGCATGTATAAATTGTGGAAGAGAAGGTCATTTAGCCCGATTTTGTCGTTTACCGAAGACAAATTCAGCTAGGATGGAGGCACCAAAGGCCGTCCCAGAAAAGTCAAAACCGGTTGTGCAAGGGAGAGCGTTTGTTGTGAACTCCCAGAAAGCAAGGAACCCGAATGAGGTCATCACGGGTAAGCTTATCATAAACTCTAACGAAGTCTATACTTTATTTGATACCGGTTCTACCCATTCTTTTATTTCTCCTACTTGCGCTCATCGATTAAATTTGATTCCGAAGAAATTAGACTTTGACTTAGCAGTTGAAACTCCATTGGGAGAAACCTTCATTACATCCACGTTTATAAGTCTTGTTTGGTTCAAGTTGTACCCACACATTACTTGTCGATCTTATTTCATTAAAAATACTTGCATTTGACGTGATTCTAGGGATTGATAGGTTAACTACTCATCATGCAAAAATTGATTTTTTCGTAAGGTTGTTAGCTTTCATATTCCTAATCGACCAATTATGCGAATTCAAGCAACCAAACCATTAAAATCAATCGCTGTCATCTCAAGCCATAAAGCTATTCGTTTATTGAAAAACGGATGCCAAGCTTTCTTAGCTCATGTCACAGATCTAAATAAAAATACGTCAGCTTTGAATGATATTTCTGTTGTTAATAAATTTCCTGACGTATTTCCCGAAGAACTTCCTGGCCTACCCCCAGAGCGTGAAATTGAATTTTGTATCGACCTTGAACCCGGTACAAAACCTATTTCCAAAGCCCCATATCGAATGGCTCCTATTGAACTTCAGGAGTTAAAGACCCAACTGCAAGAATTGTTAGACATTGGTTTTATTCGTCCTAGTACTTCTCCTTGGGGTGCTCCTGTTCTGTTCGTGAAGAAGAAAGATGGGAGTATGCGACTTTGTATTGATTATCGGGAGTTGAATCATGTCACCATCAAAAATAGGTACCCATTGCCACGTATTGATGACCTGTTTGACCAGTTGCAAGGAGCACAATTCTTTTCAAAGATCGATCTTCGTTCTGGATATCATCAGCTGAAGGTTAGAACTGAGGATATTTTAAAGATGACTTTTAGAACTCGGTACGGGCATTATGAATTCTTAGTTATGTCTTTTCGATTGACAAATGCTCCTGCTGCCTTCATGGATATGATGAACAGGGTATTTAAGGAATATTTGGATCACTTTGTGGTCGTCTTTATCGATGACATCCTTGTTTATTCCAAAAGCCGTGAAGATCATGAGCAACACTTGAGGCTGGTACTCCAAAAGCTTCGTGAATACAAACTTTATGCCAAGTTGAAGAAATGCGAGTTCTGGCTGGAAGAGGTAGCATTCCTTGGGCACGTAGTATCAAGTCGTGGAATATCTGTTGACCCGGCAAAGATTGAAGCTATTCAATGGGAGCAACCTAAATCAGTAACCGAAGTACGTAGCTTTCTCGGTCTAGCTGGTTATTATCGGAGATTCGTGGAAGAATTTTCTCGAATCGCTACTCCATTAACTCAGCTGACTCGGAAAGATACAAAGTTCGGTTGGAGCGAAGAATGTGAGCAGAGTTTTCAAGAACTCAAGAGGAGACTCATTTCAGCACCTGTTCTAAACAATATCATCTGGCTCAGAGGGATTTGTCATCTACAGTGATGCTTCGAGCAAAGGGTTGGGATGCGTTCTCATGCAACATGGAAAAGTCATAGCCTATGCATCAAGACAACTCAAGGATATGAGAGGAATTATCCTACTCATGATCTAGAGTTGGCAGCTGTTGTCTTTGCACTTAAAATTTGGAGGCATTACTTGTATGGGGAGAAGGTGGAGATCTTTACGGATCATAAAAGCCTCAAATATTTCTTCACTCAAAAGGAACTCAACATGCGACAACGACGTTGGCTTGAACTATTGAAAGATTATGATCATACCATTCAATATCATCCTGGAAAAGCGAACGTGGTAGCTGACGCATTGAGTAGAAGATCATATGCAAGTACGAGTGCGATATTGTCAACACAAAGACCCATTTTGTGTGATTTGTAAAGGATGGAGATAGAGTTAAAGACTCTAGGGACCCATGTGATGATGACGAATATACGAGTAGAACCGACTTTAATCGATAAAGTTAAAGCTGCTCAAGCTACAGACCTGGAGCTGATGCGTATGAGGACGAAAGTGCAAGAAGGTGCTATGCCGGAAGCAAGAATCGATGAAGAAGGAATACTTCGAGTCAACTCCAGACTTTGTGTTCCTAACAACCCTGATTTAAAGTATGAAATCATGATAGAGGCGCACAACACACCGTTTGCAATCCATCCTGGAAGTACCAAAATGTATCATGATCTTTGTCATACATTTTGGTGGAGCGATATGAAGAGAGAGATAGCGTTGTTTATCTCAATGTGTCTAACTTGTCAACGAGTCAAAGCGGAGCATCAAGTACCAAAAGGTCCATTGCAACCACTTGAAATTCCAGAATGGAAGTGGGAGCACATTACCATGGATTTCGTTACCGGTCTTCCAAGGGTTTCTCAAGGTATTGATGCGATTTGGGTCATTGTTGATAGATTGACCAAGTCTGCTCATTTCTTACCGATACGAGAAACTTATACACTTGAACGTCTTGCTCGTATGTACATAAACGAGATTGTAAGACTGTTGGTATGCCAGTATCCATAGTTTCTGACCGAGACCCAAGATTCACTTCACGATTTTGGGTTAGTTTACAAAAAGCTATGGGCACGGAGTTACGATTTAGTTCAACATATCATCCTCAGACGGACGGACAATCAGAGAGACTATTCAAACTCTTGAAGATCTATTAAGACTCTGTGTCTTTGACTTCAAGGAAGTTGGGACAAGTTCTTACCATTGGTGGAGTTTTCCTACAACAACAGTTATCAAGCAAGTATTGGCATGGCTCCATTCGAAGCATTGTATGGAAGAAAATGTCGTTCTCTAGTATGCTGGGATGAGGTGGGTGAAGCAACGTTGTTGGGACCGGAGTTGGTACGTATGACTACAGAAAAGATTCAAACGATCCGACAACGTATAAAAACCTCACAAGATCGACAAAAGAGTTATGCTGATCTTCATCGAAAGGACGTGGATTTGTTGTAGGAGATCATGTGTTCTTACGTGTTGCTCCATGGAAAGGAGTTACGAGATTTGGAAAGAGAGAAAAGCTCAATCCTCGATTCATCGGTCCATTTTTAATCCTCGATCGAGTAGGAACTGTGGCTTATAGACTCGCTTTACCGCCAAGTATGTCTCGTGTTCATAACGTTTTTCACATATCCATGTTACGCAAATATGTGGAAGACCCGAACCACATTATTGAGTTAGAACCGGACGAAATAGCGGAAGATTTGACGTATGAAGAAGTTCCTGTTCAAATCTTGGATAAGAAGGAACATATTCTACGCTCCAAGGTTATACCTCAAGTCAAAGTTTTGTGGAGAAACCACGATGTTTGAGGATGACTTGGAGTTAGAATCTGAAATGAAATCAAGGTATCCTTACCTCTTCGACATACCAGGTACGTACCCTAATTTCGAGGGCGAAATTTCATAAGAAGGGGAGGTTGTAAGACCCCAACTTTTATAAATAAAGAAGAATTTTCTATAAATATCATTTTTGAATATTATGGAGTTAATTTGATATAATGCTATAGTTGTGGGTAATATTTATAAATTTTGCAAAGTACGCAAGTTGTTATATAATAATCGATTGGTCGGGGAATATTCGTTTTAACAGGGAATATTCGTACAACGACACAATCATTGGTGGACCCCACAACGGAATTATTGTCGGATTGAGAAAACGACAAAAATATTTTATTAAAAATAACGGCGGAAATTTTACCATTGTTACTGTTGAACTACTCGTAGTAAAAGTACAGTAATACGTGTGGTTGCATAGTAGCACACAATATTGATTATTAATGCTTATGTGAGAAGTCACTCAGTTTGATTCAATTATTGTCAGTTAATAATATGAATTATTTAGCGATAATGACGTTTTGTTTTATTCGTATTATTAACGTAATAAAACAGAAACATCTTTTTATATAAAACAGAATACTTTATTAAAGTTATTCTATAAATAGAATATATTATATTTTATTTAAAAGATTTTTCTTTAAATATGGACCGTCAGATTAAAGTAATCAATCTGGACCGTTCATGGATTAGTTACTATGCATTCTATTTTTCTATAAATAGCAGTTCATTCCTTCATTATTTCTTACGAATTCACTGAACTCTAGAGAGAGAAACTATAGAGAGAAACTATAGAGAGAGAGAAGAAGAGTATTCTGCTACTTAACTACTTCCTTATTTCAGCTCGTCTTTAAAACGGTAAGGGTGTTATTCTTTCTTATTCATGAAGAGAACTGTTGTTATTCCATTTCTTATTATTCTGTTGAATAACCTGTATACGCGGATCTACCCTATACTGGTTACATTCTTCTATTATTCTGTTGGAACATCCTGTCTGTGTGTTTTACACCGGACCTGGTTCCGTTTTTTATTATTATTCTGTTGGAACATCCTGTCTGTGTGTTTTACACCGACCTGGTTCCGTTTTATTATTATTCTGTTGGAACATCCTGTCTGTGTGTTTTACACCGACCTGGTTCCGTCTTGATTATTATTTTGTTGGAACTTCCTGTCTGTGTGTTTTACACCGGACCTGGTTCCATTATTTATTATTCTATCGGAATATCATGTCTGTGCGTTTACGCCGGACCTGGTTCCATTATTTATTATTCTGTTGGAATAACCTGTCTGTGCGGTCTATCGTATGCATGGTGATTTCTTTTGTTATTCCATTCTTTATTATACTTAGTTGGTTAAGTTTTGACTTCTATACTCCATAAAATTTGTGGAATATCCTTGACATTTGCGCTTCATCTAGTATCTATTCATGAAAATATTCTCCTGATCATTCTTGAATTTACTCCACAAAGCAGTATCATGTTGACAATTTGGACGTTGTTAATTCTTGGATAAATTAATTTTTGAACTTGTTTTATTGAATTCTTATATCATTGTCATCATCCTCATGTTTATAAATTGTTGAAAGTCATCTGTGGCCTGTAGTGCATAGATGGACTTGGTATGATTATGACCAGGGATTATTCGGTATAATCATGACCGTAATGTTACAAATGATGTGGTAAAAGTCCTCATTGGCCCGTAGTGCATTGATGGACAGTTGTTGGCATGATCATGACCATTAATGAATATACGAATATCCTTGGCCATAGTGCAGGGGTATTTCGATGATGTGGATTATTTTATTAAGCTGAGTCTCAGCGATCACAGTGTTGGAAAATCTTTTAAATCATAAAAGATAGTAGAGTTTATTTTCTACTTGACTCTTTTAATGGATTGCTTGTTCCGCTGCAGTTAAACTTGATGTCTATTATATTTTATCAGTTTAACATTATTGAAGGCTAATGATAATTTATTCTGCATTATCTTAGTCATAATATTTCTTACTGGGCTAGTTGAGCTCACCCTTTCTTTCACTGTTCTCTTCAGGAAATGAGAACGTAGCTGGGGCAAGTCGGGGAACGGAGTGATGGTCCGAATGATAGTATTAGTTAGTAGTCCTCACTATTCTATGTAATGGTGTGTTAATAAATGTAATGAGGACTCCTTTTGAGTATGAATACTCTCTAGAAGATAATATTTGTATTCAAACTCACAGTTTATATTTTGTCGTATTGTACACGACAGTTGTATTAGTAAGTTGTATTTGTATTTTGTACTATGTATCTGACGACCCAAGATGGGTGATGTATACCTAATTTTGGGGGCGTCACATATGGAATGACACGCCAATGCTAGAATCAGTAAAGATAAAATTATCTAAACATTCCTCTATGAATGATATGGGAAGAGTATCGTTATTGGGGATACAAATCTATATAGATAGATTTAAAAGGATACTAAGCTAAACCCAAGGAACATATATTCATTTGATGCTAAAGTCGTTTAGCATGGCAAACTCCAAGAGATGTCTTATGTTGATGAGCCATGGAGTGTATCTCTCTTAATAGTCCCCAAAGACTCCAAAAAGAGAGATCGCATGAGTAACTATCATGTATGCAATGAAATATACGAGACCTGATGTTGATCAGTCATATTCTGGAGAAGTTCACTATGAGTCAGTGAAAAACATCTTAAAGTACTTAACCGGCACTAAGGATGTGATCATATTTATGGTGGGTCTAAATTAAAACTATAGGGCTTAACAGACTCAAGTTTTTCAGACAGACCAAGAAGACAGAAAATCCACTTTAAGGTAAAGCGTTACCTTGAACGATGGTGCAGTGAATTGAAAAGGTTCCAAACAGCAAAAAGTTGCTGGTTTAGTGATAAAGACAAAGTATATAGCTGTAAATGAAGCTGCAAGTTGATTGTTTGGATGAAAAGTTCATTACAGAACTAGGAATAGTTCCTAAGTCTCATCTTGGATCTAAACATGTGTTGTGGCACTTTCATTTGGTTAGAGGAATCATTGAAAGATGGGAAATCGCTATAGAGATAGTGGACTCTCAAGAACAACATTACATATCCATTAACTAAAACTTACCTGTGACGCCCCCAAAATAGGTATACATCACCTATTCTGAGTTGCCAAATACATGGCACAGAATACAAATACAATCGTTAATATACGACAAGATAGCTGTGAGTTTTAATACAAATACTGTCTTCTAGATAATATCCATTCTCAGAATAAGTCCTCGTTACATTTATTGTCACACTATTTAATAGAATAGTGAGGACTACTAATACTATCATTTGGTCCATCACTCCGTTCTCCGACTCGTCCTAGCTATATTCTCATTTCCTGTAGAGAACAATGAAAGAAAGGGTGAGCTCAACTAGCCCAGTAAGAAATATTATGACTAAGATAATGCAGAATAAATTATCATTAGCCTTAAACAGTGTTAAACTGATACAATATAACAAACATCAAGTTTAACTGCAGCGGAGCAAGCAACCCATTAGAAGAGTCAAGTAGAGAATAAAATCTACTATCTTCTATGATTTAAAAGGTTTTTCATGACTTTTATCGCTAGGACTCAACTTAAAAATAATTCACATCATCGAATCACCCCTGCACTACGGCCAAGGATATTCTTTAGTATCACGACCACAATTATCCATGCACTACGGGTCAAGAATATTTGTGTATTCATTAATGGTCATGATCATGCCAACCACTGTCCATCAATGCACTACGGGCCATTGAGGACTTTTACCATATCATTTGTAACATTACGGTCATGATTATACCGAATAATCTCTGGTCATAATCATACCGAGTCCATCTATGCACTACAGGCCACATATGACTTTCAACATAATATAAACATGAGGATGATGACAATGATATAAGAATTCAATAAAACACGTTCAAGAATTAATTTATCCAGGAACTAATAACGTCCAAATTGTCAAGATGATACTGCATTGTGGAGTAAAATTCAAGAATGCTCAGAAGAATATTTTCATGAAAAGATACTAGATGAAGCGCAAATATGAAGGATATTCTACTAATTTCATGGAGTATAAAAGTCAAAACTTTAACCAACTGAATATAATAAAGAATGGAATAACAAAAGAAATTACCATGCATGCGATAGATCGCACAGACAGGTTATTCCAACAGGAAAATAAATAATGGAACCAGGTCATGCGTAAACGCACCGACAGGATATTTCAATAGAATAATAAATAATGGAACCAGGTCCGGCGTAAACGCACAGACAAGATATTCCGACAGAATAATAAATAATAGAACTAGGTCCGGCGTAAAGCACAGACAGGATGTTCCAACAAAATAATAAAAATGTAATAACAGAAGAATTTCACCAATTATAGGGTAGCCCGCGTATACAGGTTATTCCAACAGAATAATAAAGAATGGAATAACAGAAGTTCTCTTCATGAATAAGAAAGAAAGAATACCCTTTACGAGTACAACAAATAATATCCCTTACCGTAAAAGAAACTTGATATCGGAGTAGTGAAGTGGCAGAATACTTTTCTTCTTTCTCTCTATAGTTTCTCTCTCTAGAGTTTCAGTGAATTCGTAAGAAAATAATGAAGGAATGAGCTTCTATTTATAGAAAAATGGACTACATAGTAACTAACTCATGAACGGTCTAGATTGATTTACTTTAATCTGACGGTTCATATTTAAAGCAAAATCTTTTAAATAAAATATAATATATTCTATTTATAATCTAATAAAATGAATAACTTTATAAAAGATTTTACTATGCAAACACTATGTAGGCACTATGCAAATACTATGCAGGCACTATGTAAATACTATGCATAATAAAATATAATATATTCTAATTATTGTCTAATAAAACAGATAACTTTATAAAAGTATTCTGTTTTATATAAAAAGATTTTACTATTAGCCTAATAAAATGAATAACTTTATAAAAGTATTCTGTTTTATATAAAAAGTTTTTCTGTTTTATTACATTAATAATACCAATAAAACAAAACTGAGTGATTTATCACGTAAACATCAATAATCAATACCATGTGCTACTATGCAACCATGCGTATTACTGTACTTTTATTACCGAGTAGTTCAACAGTATTAATGGTAAAACTTCCGCCGTTATTTTCATAAAGTATTTTTTGCCGTTTTCTCAATTCGACAATAATTCAGTTGTAGGGTCCACTAATGATTGTGTCGTCGTACGAATATTCCCTGTTAAAACGAATATTCCCCGACCAATCGAATATTATATAGCAACTTGCGTACTTTGCAGAATTTATAAATATTACCCACAACTATAACATTATATCAATTTCACTCTATAATATTTAAAAATGATATTTATAGAAAATTCATCTTTATTTATAAAAATTGGGGTCTTACAACCTCCCATTCTTATGAAATTTCGCCCTCGAGATTAGGGTACGTACCTGGTATATCGAAGAGGTAAGGATACCTTGACTTCATTTCAGATTCTAACTCCCAGGTCATTTCCTCAACATCGTGGTTTCTCCACAAAACTTTGACTTGACGTATAATCTTTGAGCGTAGAATATGTTCCTTCTTATCCAAGATTTGAACAGGAACCTCTTCATACGTTAAATCTTCCGCTATTTCGTCCAGTTCTAACTCAATAATGTGGTTCGGGTCTTCCACATATTTACGTAACATGGATATGTGAAAAATATTATGAACACGAGACATACTTGGTGGTAAAGCGAGTGTATAGGCCACAGTTCCTACTCGATCGAGGATTAAAAATGGGTCAATGAATTGAGGATTGAGCTTTCCTCTCTTTTCAAATCTCGTAACTCCTTTCCACGGAGCAACTCGTAACAACACATGATCTCCTATATCAAATTCCACGTCCTTTCGATGAAGATCAACATAACTCTTTTATCGATCTTGTGAGGTTTTTATACGTTGCCAGATCGTTTGAATCTTTTTCGTAGTCATACGTACCAACTCCGGTCCCAACAACGTTGCTTCACCAACCTCATCCCAGCATACTGGAGAATGACACTTTCTTCCATACAACGCCTCGAATGGAGCCATGCCAATACTTGCTTGATAACTGTTGTTGTAGGAAAACTTCACCAATGGTAAGAACTTATCCCAACTTCCCTTGAAGTCAAGAACACAGAGTCTTAATAACTCTTCAAGAGTTTGAATAGTCCTCTCTGATTGTTTGTCCGTCTGGAGATGATATGCCGAACTAAATCTTAAATACGTGCCCATAGCTTTTTGCAAATTAACCCAAAATCATGAAGTGAATCTTGTGTCTCGATCAGAAACTATGGACACTGGCATACCATACAGTCTTATAATCTTATTTATGTACATACGAGAAAGACGTTTAAGTGTATAAGTTTCTCGTATTGGTAAGAAATGAGCAGACTTGGTCAATCTATCAACAATGACCCAAATTGCATCAATGCCTTGAGAAACCTTGGGAAGATCAGTAACGAAATCCATGGTAATGTGCTCCCACTTCCATTCTAAAATTTTAAGTGGTTGCAATAGACCTTTTGGTACTTGATGCTCTGCTTTGACTCGTTGACAAGTTAGACACCTTGAGATAAATAGCGCTATCTCTCTCTTCATATTGCTCCACCAAAATGTATGACGAAGATCACGATACATTTTAGTACTTCCAGGATGGATTACAAACGGTGTGTTGTGCGCCTCCATCATGATTTTATACTTAAAATTAGGGTCGTTAGGAACATAAAGTCTGGAGTTGACTCGAAGTATTCCTTCTTCATCGATTCTTGCTTCCGGCATAGCACCTTCTTGCACTTTCTTCCTCATACGCATCAACTCCAGGTCTGTAGCTTGAGCAGCTTTAACTTTATCAATTAAAGTCGGTTCTACTCGTATATTCGCCATCATCACATAGGTCCCTGGAGTCTTTAACTCTATCTCCATCCTTTGCAGGTCACACAAAATGGGCCTTTGCGTTGACAATATCTCACTCGTACTTGCATATGATCTTCTACTCAATGCATCAGCTACCACGTTCGCTTTTCCAGGATGGTATTGGATGGTATGATCATAATCTTTTAACAATTTCAGCCAACGTCGTTGTCGCATGTTGAGTTCCTTTTGAGTGAAGAAATATTTGAGGCTTTTATGATCCGTAAAGATCTCCAGTTTCTCCCCATACAAGTAATGCCTCCAAATTTTAAGTGCGAAGACAACAGCTGCCAACTCTAGATCATGAGTAGGATAATTTCTCTCATATTCTTTGAGTTGTCTTGAGGCATAGGCTATGACTTTCCCATGTTACATGAGAACACATCCCAACCCTTTGCCCAAAGCATCACTGTAGATGACAAATCCCTCCGAGCCGGATGGTATTGTCAGAACAGGTGCTGAAATGAGTCTCCTCTTGAATTCTTAAAAATTCTTCTCACATTCTTCGCTCCAACCGAACTTTGTATCTTTCCGAGTCAGTAGAGTTAATGGAGTAGCGATTCGAGAAAATCCTTCCACAAATCTCCGATAATAACCAACTAAACCGAGAAAGCTACGTACTTCGGTCACTGATTTAGGTTGCTCCCAGCTTTGAATTGTTTCAATCTTTACCGGGTCAACAGATATTCCATGACTTGATACTACGTGCCCAAGGAATGCTACTTCCTCAAGCCAGAACTCGTATTTCTTCAACTTGGCATAAAGCTTGTATTCACGAAGCTTTTGAAGTGTCAGTCTCAAGTGTTGCTCATGATCTTCACGGCTTTTGGAATAAATAAGGATGTCATCAATAAAGACGACCACAAAGTGATCCACATATTCCTTGAATACTCGGTTCATCATAGCCATGAAGGCAGCAGGAGCATTATTCAATCCAAAAGACTTGACTAAGAATTCATAATGCCCGTACCGAGTTTTGAAGGCAATCTTTGGAATATTCTCAGTTCTAACCTTCAGCTGATGATATCCAGAATGAAGATCAATTTTTGAAAAGAATTGTGCTCCTTGCAACTGGTCAAACAGGTCATCAATACGTGGCAATGGGTACCTATTTTTGATGGTGACATGATTCAACTCCCGATAATCAATACAAAATCGCATACTCCCATCTTTCTTCTTCACGAATAGAACAGGAGCACCCCAAGGAGAAGTACTAGGACGAATAAAGCCAATGTCTAACAATTCTTGCAGTTGGGTCTTTAACTCCTGAAGTTCAATAGGAGCCATTCGATACGGGGCTTTGGAAATGGGTTTTGTACTGGGTTCAAGGTCGATACAAAATTCAATTTCACGCTCTGGGGGTAGGCCAAGAAGTTCTTCAGGGAATACGTCAGGAAATTCATTAACAATAGAAATATCATTCAAAACTGAAGTATTTTTGTTTAGATCCGTGACATGAGCTAAGAAAGCTTGACATCCGTTTTTCAATTTATGGCTTGAGATGACAGTGATTGATTTTAATGGTGTGGTTGTTTGAATTCGCATAATAGGTTGATTAGGAATATGAAAGCTAACAACCTTACGAAAACAATCAATTTTTGCATGATGAGTAGTTAACCAATCAATCCCTAGAATTACATCAAATGCAAGTATTTTTAATGAAATAAGATCGACAGGTAATTTGAGGGTACCGATTTGAACCAAACAAGACTTATAAACAGTGGATGTAATGAAGGTTTCTCCTAACGGAGTTTTCACAGATAAGTGAAAGTCTAATTTATCCGGAGTCAAATTTAATCGTTGAGCACAAATAGGAGAAATAAAAGAATGGGTAGAACTGGTATCAAATAAGGTATAGACTTCACTAGAATTTATGATAAGCTTACCCGTGATGACCCCGTTCGGGTTCCTTACTTTCTGGGAGGTCACAATAAACGCTCTCCCTTGTACTACCGCTTTTAACTTTTTTGGGACGTCCTTTGGTGCCTCCATCCTAGCTGAACTTGTCTTCGGTGAATGACTAAATCGGGCTAGGTGACCTTCTCTTCCATAATTATAACATGCTTTGGACGGCATCGGACAGTTTGGACTGATGTGTCCCTCCCCTCCACATTTGAAGCATATGATCGGTGGTCGTTCTCCTTCCTTAACCACGAGTGCTGGTGCTGACGTCTTTCCATTATTGTTGAATATCCTCTTCTTGAAATGTCCATTCTTATTGTTTTGGCCATGATTACCACCGAAGTGGTTACCATTTATGGCCTGCTGATTCTCTCCACGCTTGTTGTCACCGCTTCGATGACTGCTTTCACTGGTATTATCATTTTGCCTGTTACTCTCTTTTGGTTGCGTTGACTCGTTATCGCGCTCCACTAACTGAGCCCTATTTACAACATCTGAATACAAACACAGTTTATGAGAAATAAGATGTTGACGTATCTCCGGCTTCAAACCTCTTAAAAACATCCGCGTCATTCTCTCTTCATTATCCACCAAGTGGGACGCAAACCGGGACAGCTCAGCAAACTTAGCTTCGTACTGCGACACGGTCATATTATTCTTCTCCAACTTGATGAACTCTACCTCCTTCATGTGACGAATACTTTCGGGAAAGTACTTGTCATTGAACAGTTTTTGGAACTTCTCCCAAGACATCTTCAGTGCAGCAGGTTGAGTACGCTTTACCGATTCCCACCAGTAATCTGCCTCTCCTGGCAACATAAAGGTGGCAAAGGGAACCTTTTGCTCCTCAGCGCATCCCAAGACATCAAATATCTTGGTGATCTGCTTTATCCACGTTTTCGCCTTAAGTGGTTTTGGTTCTCCAATAAACTCCGGTGGTCCCAGCTCCTTGAACTGTTTAGCGGTGACCGTCCGAGAGTTTTCAGTGTTTCCATTTATATTTTGGACAGGAGCCACTCTCGTCTGCTGTTGCATGAATTGCATAAAGACTCTGAACATTCCATCATTCATCATTTGGTCAGTGTTGTTGTTTGCATGAGGATTATTGCCTTCCTGATGCACATTATCCTGATTATTGATATGTGGTGAATCAACGGTCGCCTGTGCTCCATTGCCATTCTCAACATTCTCAGATGTCATTTTCAAATACTGCCACAAAACAAGGGTTAAATAATATATCACATATTATCTCTATACTCTGACCGACCAATTAAATGTCAAATAAACTTAGGTAGGTCATACTAGCGAAGGAATTCTCCGTCTCTCCCCTCCTAGTTCTACTCTCACATCTTAGCCAGGGATCATATCCCTAAGCTCTGATACCAACTGTGACGCCCCCAAAATAGGTATACATCACCTATTCTGAGTTGCCAAATACATGGCACAGAATACAAATACAATCGTTAATATACGACAAGATAGCTGTGAGTTTTAATACAAATACTGTCTTCTAGATAATATCCATTCTCAGAATAAGTCCTCGTTACATTTATTGTCACACTATTTAATAGAATAGTGAGGACTACTAATACTATCATTTGGTCCATCACTCCGTTCTCCGACTCGTCCTAGCTATATTCTCATTTCCTGTAGAGAACAATGAAAGAAAGGGTGAGCTCAACTAGCCCAGTAAGAAATATTATGACTAAGATAATGCAGAATAAATTATCATTAGCCTTAAACAGTGTTAAACTGATACAATATAACAAACATCAAGTTTAACTGCAGCGGAGCAAGCAACCCATTAGAAGAGTCAAGTAGAGAATAAAATCTACTATCTTCTATGATTTAAAAGGTTTTTCATGACTTTTATCGCTAGGACTCAACTTAAAAATAATTCACATCATCGAATCACCCCTGCACTACGGCCAAGGATATTCTTTAGTATCACGACCACAATTATCCATGCACTACGGGTCAAGAATATTTGTGTATTCATTAATGGTCATGATCATGCCAACCACTGTCCATCAATGCACTACGGGCCATTGAGGACTTTTACCATATCATTTGTAACATTACGGTCATGATTATACCGAATAATCTCTAGTCATAATCATACCAAGTCCATCTATACACTACAGGCCACAGATGACTTTCAACAGAATATAAGCATGTGGATGATGACAATGATATAAGAATTCAATAAAACAAGTTTAAGAATTAATTTATCTAGGAACTAATAATGTCCAAATTGTCAACATAATACTGCTTTGTGGAGTAAAATTCAAGAATGCTCGGAAGAATATTTTCATGAAAAGATACTAGATGAAGCACAAATATCAAGGATATTACACTAATTTCATGGAGTATAAAAGTCAAAACTTTAACCAACTGAATATAATAAAGAATGAAATAACAAAAAAAATCACCATGCATGCGATAGACCGCACAGACATGTTATTCCAACAGGAAAATAAATAATAGAACCAGGTCATGCGTAAACGCACCGACAGGATATTCCAACAGAATAATAAATAATGGAACCAGGTCCAGCGTAAACGTACAGATAGGATATTCCGACAGAATAATAAATAATAGAACCAGGTCCGGCGTAAAGCACAGACAGGATATTCCAACAGAATAATAAAAATGTAATAACAGAAGAATTTCACCAATTATAGGGTAGCCCGCGTATACAGGTTATTCCAACATATTAATAAAGAATGGAATAACAAAAGTTCTCTTCATGAATAAGAAAGAAAGAATACCCTTTACGAGTACAACAAATAATATCCCTTACCGTAAAAGAAACTTGATATCGGAGTAGTGAAGTAGCAAAATACTTTTCTTCTTTCTCTCTATAGTTTCTCTCTCTAGAGTTTCAGTGAATTCATAAGAAAATAATGAAAGAATGAGCTTCTATTTATAGAAAAATAGACCGCGTAGTAACTAACTCATGAACGGTCTAGATTGATTTACTTTAATCTGACGGTCCATATTTAAAGCAAAATCTTTTAAATAAAATATAATATATTCTATTTATAATCTAATAAAATGAATAATTTTATAAAAGATTTTACTATGAAAATATTATGCAGGCACTATAAATTCTGAAATGATTATATAGTTCTTTGGAATATTAATATCTTTGGCCTGTAGTGCAAAGATGACCTGTTATTGAATATCTTTGGCATGTAGTGCAAAGATGAACTGTTTGTGAATATCTTTGACTCGTAGTGCAAAGATGAATTTATTAGTATGATTATGAACAGGAACTGTGATTTGGTATAACCATGATCTTTGATGTTTCAGGTAAAGACATGTGATGAAAATTATCTTCGTCCTGGGTACGAAGAGGAATTTAGAATCACAATTATAATTATGAATTATTCACATGATTGTGGACAGGAACTGTTGATTGATGTTACAGGGATAAAACATTGTTGGTGAACTTTTAACATGGAGAAGATTATATACTTTATGGTATATTTGACTCTTCTAATGGATTGCTCGTTCCGCTGCCACTGTTGTTGAAAAGTTTTATCATTTACCATATGTTCTAAATCTCTGATTTATTACTGACGAAGGCTATTGATAATTTAATTATCTTTAGTCATGATATTCTTTACTGAGCTATTTGTGCTCACCCTTTTACTTTACAATTTCTTTCAGATAATAAGAGTGTAGCTGAGTCGAGCGAGGGTAACATGGAAATAGAGCGGTGGTCTATAGCGGTTGAGGTTTCCCCTAAAACAGTATGGAACTAATTTTATTAAAAAATTTTGATAAGTGTTTCGTATTTTATACTTCATTTAACCGTTGATTTTGGTGAACCGAATAGGGTGAGGTGAACCTAACTTTGGAAGGGTGTTTCGCCACTATCATACAAGATATCTAATGACATACGACTTCGTGTTATCACAAGACAGGGTTGTACACATCCACTTACTGAGTATATCTACGAGCACTACCTATATAATCTTGGAGTTTGGTTGAAATATAATTCTCAATTGGAGACAATAGAGATAATTATATGTCAAGAGAAGACTCACCATTGGAAAGAATATTATAGTAATCTTCTCATTTTCTTTGGGGTCTATTGGGCCAACCAAGGATAATTCTCGAGTCATATGATATCTATTATAACTTAGATGCATGGCTTCTCATGTACGAAGGTTTCCTTGAGCATTTTTCAAAGATTTTAATTTCTAAAACAGTTATTGACTGTACCTTTATGTAAGGTATCAATGTGATGTGCTATCCAGGTAAAGGGATGAGAGTCACAATTGGTATCTATTTGTTTTAAAACTCACAACATGTGTGTTGTCGTATTTTACACGATAATAGTAATAATGAAGTTTGTAGTTATTTTCTATACCATGTATTTGGCGACTCAGAATGGGTTGGGTGGATTGGACCTATTTTGGGGGCTTTACAACATTCATAGTAGTTAGGTACATAATGTAAATGACTGAATGTAAAAGACACAAGGGATTTTAAGTGGTTCAAAGGCTCAAGCTCCTAATCCACTCTTCTGCTTCAACAAGCAGGAATTCCACTAAGAAAGTGTAGCACCCCAAATCACTAAGATTCCTTCAAGGCCAGCAGACTTGGAACTTTAGTTCACTAAGAACTCTTTATGCCCAGTAGGCTTGGAACTCCTCTAGTTCACTAAGAACTCTTCAAGCCTAGCAAGCTTGGAACTTCATTTAGTCCCTTCGGACAATGACCCCTCAGGCCTGGCTACTTGTTGTTGTTGTAGTTGTTGTTGGTGTTTTGCTGCTAAGATGTCTTGAAGCTTGAATATCTTTTGTACTCAACAGCTTGACGTGGTCCTCTTTGCATTCTGCGTAGGGTCTAGACCACCTCTTCTCTGGTGCAGCTGATCTTCATACCATTCATCTCATCTTCATCTGATGTTAGCTGTGCACCATCACCATTTAGGTTTGCTAAGTCTTTGAGCTTTTGGTAGACTTCGTCTGGCACTAAACATTCCATGAACCTTTCTTAAATGATATGCAAACATGGTTCTGCATCTGTTCTGTTTCAGCTTTTGGTTCATGGTGATTCGTAGAGTGGATCTCTTAATCTTCTTTATGCTCTGCCACTTTTCTTAATGCTATCTTCTTAGCCTGCTCAACTCTTTAGCTTAGCTGCCATCTTCAGTGACATTGTCATCCTTGTTGAGTGAAGCTTTAGTCAGTTTAAGTCCTTCTTCAAATCTGCTTCACTTCCACCTTCGTAGTCTCACTACCATTGAGACTTGTTCTTTTCAGCCCTGGTGGAACTCGTAGAGTCAACAATATAGCATTCCAACAACTCAACAATTATATACTCCTCCTCAATCTTCCCGTTTGAATATAGAAGGTGAGAGCTATTTGAATTGCTTTGCAGATGTGATAACCCAAATTTTGGGTAATATTAAAATAAGAATTAAATAAATAAAATTCTTATTAGATAATATGTTGTTATGACCTTGGGATTAAATTATATTACAAAAATATATATATCAAATGAGGTAGATTTGATTTACCTTATTATAATGGTATTTAAATACCAAGAATAAAAAGGAAAGCCAACGTGGCTTAATTGAGATAGATTCTGGATATAAAGCTACATATGTGTTTAAGGAAATAACTATCCTGTGAAATAATTTATTTCATTCAAAAAGTATTATTTGGTAGTAAAGAAGGAAAATGATGAGTAATTTAATATTACATGGAACCATTATTTTTAAATAATGTTTGTGCTAACTATATTTTTATAGCCCAACAGACTAAAAGCATCTCAGTCCATTCTCTTTATTCAATTACTAGGCCCAAGTAACAATCTAAAGTCAGCTTTCCTTAGCTACATTCAGCAGCCCAAAGGGGGAGGTTGGGAACAGAACTTGTGAAACAGTTCAACAGTTTGGATTAGTTTAGTTAGTTCCTGGTTAGGAAGTAGTCAGTTAGCCATCAAACTTGCAGTGGATAAGATGTAGCGAAGTAGCTATGGTTTGACAGACCCATAGGAGCCAAGTGAACTAGACTAGGAATGATGGCTGGGAGCTTGATAGGTAGAGGCCAACTAGAGGTGGTAGTACTGCCAGAAAAGAGGAGATAAGCTCAGTCATAAAAGACCAAGCTTGTTGCCTAAAAATAGAGAAGAACCATAGTTCCATATCACTCCTTTAAACACTGCTACTAGTTCTCTTTTCTCTATTCAGTTCCACCCGTTTCTTTCCATTTTGCAGTCAATTTATTTGGTTAGCATAATAGAACCGAAAGCTTCATAATATCCGGGAGCAGCTGGGATTAAATTGCAGAATAGCAATAAACTATAAGCAATCAAGTGAAAGGTATGTGAATTACTTCACTAAGTTTTGTTAGCTATGATGTTAGTATTGAGAAAAGTGGGTTATTGTGAATTAGAACAAAACAGTTGGTTATAAAACAAAACAAAAACTGATAGTGTATTGGTTGTTGCTATGATAACTGTTATACAAACTCTTGTTGAGTTATTTACTATTATTACTTGGCTTAGGCACAAGGAGATAGGTTGGTGGTGGTGTTTTAAGGTGAATTAATGGATTATAGAACAAATCAGTAGCTATGACACCTGTGCTACAAAATAGTGCACGTAGGGTGTTTGTCAAAAGTCTTCTAAGAACTGTTTTGGTTAAAAACCAAGTATTAGGCAAAACTAAAGCTTGGTATATATATATATATATATATATATATATATATATATATATATATATATATATATATATATATATATATACACAACCATATATGATGATAATTAAAGAGATTGAGCATATTAAGTTAAAGCGAAAAGGAATTGGAAATCAAAACGAAAAGTGAAAAACTAGTATGACCGCTGACCTTGAAGTCAATTTCGGGTCTAGTATGTTTTTCTAGAAAATTTTGGGGTTTTGGTATGTTATAGTACACTGAATAAGCTTTCCATAGACTCTGGAATGGACTAATTCCGACTTCGGATCAAAGAGTTATGACCATTCAAAGTAGTCGCGTCAAAACTGTCTAACCTACTCGGGTCAGCCCCTTTACACGGAAATTCTGGAATTCTGTGTTTTGAATTTGGAAATGGTCAAAGAATAAAAGTTGTAGCCTCGGAAGTTAGCTTCACCTGGGCTTAAGAATTGCTCAAAAATGTTTTGAAACGAAGAAGGTATGACTGTTTTAGCGCAACAGGGTCAGGTTGAAAAAATAAATAAATTGAAAACTAGTATGTCAAGTCAATTTTGAGCGTAATGTTGGACAGCCTAACAAGCCTAAAATTGAGGTTTTGTACCTTCTAGAAATACCTCCATATGCTATATGTAAGTTACCTAAAAATGGTTATAAAGGAAAATATGGATTGGGAGTAGGGAAGTAAGAAAATAGTCATGTGGGTGCAGAGCTGCTGTCTTGGATAGCAGCAGTTACAGTAGCTGGGCTGGGGGTTCTCCTTTGAGCTCTCAGCTAGCATAGTTAGAAGTTTTAAAATATGTTAGCAAGCTAGTTAGGGACTGTTTTCCCTTGACCATAATGTGATATGCATTTCAAGGTGTCTATACAACCAAATCATGGAGGCAAATAATAATAAAACCTAAGTGGAGTTTTTAGCAAGCTTGAAACCAAAATAAGATAAGTTTGGAACTGTTTTGCACATGTCAAACTTTGCCACTGTTTTAAATGGCATGATATACCATTAACCAACTAATTGTCATGCTAATAGATTGAACTATTTGAGCAGTCCTAGTAATGATTAGGAAGTAGGTTGTGCAAATCATTCCATAATAGCATATTATGTGTTAAGAGACATCTTAAATCTTGTTGTATTACCAATTCATGTGTTAGAACTTAAAGACAAGAGGAGGCTGTTTTGAACAAAGTCTTTATCCGGTGAGTTTTTAAGCCAAGTATATTGATTATGTAACAAGTATAAGAAGTAAAAATCCTTACAAATTGAGCATTTGAATACCTGGGGCTGTTATGGTAAAATATAACTAAACCATTCCTAAAGTGCTCTAGATGGACTATTATGGTATCAATTTTTGCTAGCTATAAATAGAGTCTAGTATCATGGCTACTTGCTTACATAGGAAAGAAATACCTCAAGTATATGTTATGCTTAAATAGAACATGTTTGATAACTCCATATATGAGAAAAATAAGTAATTGGAACTGCTATGAAGGTCTTGTATGATAACTGATTATACATGCTTCTAAAATGATCTTCATGATAATATGTACATGGTATGCAAAGGGGCTAACCTTGGAAAGTTAAAGTAGAATAACAAATAGCTTCTACAGTCAATTAAAGAACCAAAACAGGACACTTTAGGACTATTGAATCCGAACAGACTCATCCACTGTTTGATAACATGTATGCTAGCTAGGATGGCCTTGTGATGTACTGTTAAAGTATAGGCTGAATCAACCATCCGGACATAAGCTATATATGCTAAATACTATGTAAACAGTTAGTACATGCTCATATATGACATAACCATTCTATCCTTGTTGACCAAGTTGCTAAACCATGAGTCCTTGTGAAATTTAAGGCCTATAGAGGGCTGTTATAACAAAAAGCTTAAGGCTTTGCACCTATGTGTTTTAAACCATGAATACATTGTATATAGCAAATACAAGATGAAATAATGCTTGCATTTAAAGGCTTGGGGACTGTTATGTTGATTTAGTGTTAAATCATGCCTAAATTACATTGTATAGACTGTTTTGGCTATGAAGGAGTTAGCTAACTGATACAAGCATGTTAATTGATATAATGTTATGTTATAATTATATTTTTAGATTTGCTTGAGCACTTAAATGTTCCTTTTGCCTACATATTGACTGTTTGCAAGTTAGTAGCTAAATCTATGCCTAAATTAGGACTGTTTTGAGCAATGTTTGCAAACTGAAGTTATGAAGTAGTATGAAGTCTCTAAATAGTCTAAATATATCACCTAAAAGTTATTCCCTAAGTTAGTTAAGGTCTACAAGGTGGGTTGATCAATTTCATGCTTAAAAAGGTAATGGAAATAAGGTTTAAAGAACAATGAACACTAAAGCAATGAACTACCATACCTGGACCCCATACACAAGTTCCAATAGTCATAGTAAGACATAAGAAAGCTACACAAACAAAAGGAACCAAGTATAAACCATCTTGAGCATGAGACTTGTTAAAAGTCACATTTTAAAGCAAAAAATGGACTATTTTGGAAAATCCTTAGTACCTGACCTTAAGGGACTATTATGAGCTTATAAAAAGTTGCTTATACATGATAGTAATGATTCCAAACCATGGCCATGGCTAAAGCTAACAAAAAAACCAATTTAAACTCTCTTTTCAAGCCTAAAATGAGCATTGATAAGTCAAAATGAGTTAGATGATTAAATAAAGGGTGGTGATTCTAAAAGTAACCTTAAGTAACTTAAATATACATGCCTAGACTATCCTAGTGGCCAGAACTAGAAAAATTTGGAAAAAAGTACAAAATCAGTTTTGTAAAAAAAGTAAGAAAATGGCTAAGTTTGAGCTCTATTTTGGGGAGCTTAATGGGCATGAACAAGAAACCTAAACCTTGATTAACTAGAAGTAGGGCCAAGTGGTTAAGCTCTTGGCTTAACTAAGAAGTCTAAACAAATCACCAAACTAGCATGGAAAATCACTAAAACTGCAGTTTTGCAAATTTGTCTAAGTATGAAATTTTGAGATTTTTCTATTCTACTTAGAACTCAATTGGGACGCCTTAGATAAGTGAGTTAGAGTTATGGTAGGCTATTCCAAGTGTTGGAATGCTAATAGATACAAGAATTTGTGAAGTTAGTGTGTATAAGCTTGAAAAAGCTAGGTTTAAAGGGTCAAAACCCAATCTATGTCTGGTAAACCTAAAGGAATGCTAGAACTAGTCTTAACTAGATAAAATTCAAGTGTTGGAATGAACTAAAGTGACTAGAAATAAAATTGGCAAGAATTGACCAAAACTAGTTAATTCAAGAACACATGAACCCTTTATGTTCTAAATCCTGAATAAAATGTAAATGATAACTTTAAAGTCATTCCTATTGCATGATATAAGCATGTCTAACCCCATTAAAGTGAAAAATGACTAATGTCAAAACATGGATGAGATATTTGAAAAATATATACAATATCTCAGATATATAAATCTAAGCTACAAACATGATAACTGAAATTACGTGTTTTGTTATCAATCCCACATACAATGTAGGTTGTGCAAGGAACGCAGAAATTGGTGTAATGGTAAAACCCCGGTACAGGCAAGTTTCTCAGTTTATTTATGTGGACTTATAATTGCTATAGATAACTGTTAGCATGATTTATGTTTATAAGTATGTAATACCTATGAACTGCATTATTTGCTTTGTGAAAGATGAATGTCAAATTATGACTAATTGTTGAATTGAGTCGGGGAATTCAATATATATGTGCAATGAATGACATGTACAAGACATGTGTAGTATGCTATGGTGTGTATGTTGCTACCAGCAGGATATAAATGTGATAATGCATTTGTAATATGCTTGAACACCAAGAATATAAACGCATGAATGTGAAACCAATGTGCTATGTGATGCATGCTAGACTGTTGGACTTGCTGGGTCGTCATGCTTAATCTTGCTTAATTTGCAGGTTAAAGCTATGACGCGATCTATCGTGATTAGGAGCGCATAAAAAGAAGACTAGTGATTTAATTGAGATTGTGTTGAACCAATTGATGGTATTTACATGCGTAAACCACAAAGGAGTAAATCTTTGAATAATTCAATAAATGAAGATCATTTGTTTTGAATTAGGAATATGTTTGAAATAATGAATTATACATATATTCATATCTATTCAGATTAAATAAATCATGTAATAAATATGATTCTAGTGTAAAGAAGAATTGTAAATGTTGCGATTCAGGGAATGAATGAATGGAAAGAAAGAAAGAAATAATTTATTCCACATTTTTAGCTATTTTAACATTAAATAGTGTTTTAAAGCTAGAACATGATAATATTAACGCACAAGATCGGGAAGGAAAATAGTCTCGATTTTGGAGGCGTTACAGTTGATATCAAAGCTGTAGGTTATAAACCTTAGGTAGGTGTACCTTAGGCTATAACCATAGTGATAAGGATAAGGAATAAACTCAAAAAGAGTTTAATTTGTTAAGAGATGAATTTGGAAAATTCATTATTTAGTAAATAAGATTCAAAGAAGAATCTTGAAAAGTTATAAAGATCCAGAGTTACCTAACTCTGATGTTAAAGACAAAAAGTAGTAATGAATAGAGTCTATGAGACTAAAAGTATAAAGGGAAAGGAGATCGTAAAACAAAACGATCATAAGATAGAAGAGAATCGTAATATAACACGATTATAAGATAAGATCACGATGTGATCAAATTGAATAGCAGAAAATCTATGAAATGATTGGAATGATATAGCCTGACGCTATAAAGAGAATGTACTATGAAATGGTACTATGCAAACTCAGAAAAGAGTTGTAGATGATGAGATACGGATTAAATAAAATTCGTATTGAGCGAGGGGAAGCTAGAATTGGGTGGGATTTCAATTAAGAACTCACGTCAGCAGCTAAGTTGTATGATTCTTTGTATGGGCGGAGAATTATACTTGGTGTAACAACCACTTAGCTTCTGGTAGTGATAATCATTGAAATATTTGTGTCGCGCTATTTGCTATATACCTGTTGAGAAGGTGATTCTTTTCTCATGTGTATAACGGATAGGTAGAGAATATAAGATTAAATTATATGATATTAAGATTAGGTACGATTTTTAAAACTAATGCATATGGTAAGTTTGTGACTCATAATCATATGGTAAGTTTTAAACCCCTCACTGAATGGACGCCTATGGTCTGACCAGGATAAGTTTCTTAACTCATATGATTATGGCAAGTTCCTGAATTTCCATAGTGTGGTAAGTTTGATGAACTGGGATATAACTAAGTGTGAATCGAGTATTGAGGATGATAGGAATAGATAGACTTATTAAGCAATAGATCATTAGAGAAATTGAAGTTGATGGTGGAAGCATAGGTATTCCAAATCTTCTAGCTATGCTAGACTTCAAAATTTTTGACATAAAGCTAAATTCGCACTATGGTGCGTTTAAAAATGAATTTTGTTATCAGTAACATACGATGACAAAGGTGTGTATGTGGATTGTGAACCATTAACATCTTGTTATCTGTTACGACATGCTAACACTAAAATTGATTTTCAATGGTTTTGAACCATTTAAAGAAATGTGTATGCTAATTACTTAGGCTAGACAAAAATAATTTGAAAAATATCAAAATATATTTTATATATCATCAATGCATCATGGAACCTGGTGCAGAGATGATAAAAATGATGGAGTCATCAATGCAGTATTACCTAGTGTTGGATGTGATCTAAGGATCGTTAGCCCATTATGGTATGATTTAGTATGATAAAATCACCAAATGACGGAATCCTCAAACGGACTGTAAATACAGTGCGGTATCATGACGTCATAAAATATTTTTTAGAATTTTAAACCAGTTAAAGAAAAGTTAATGCCAATTATAGTAGTTAGACAAATGTTTCGATTGATGTTTGAATTATTGAAATGAGCCTAAGCTATTTGATTCAGCTAGGCAAATGTTTATGAAAATTTAAGTATTACTTTGAGAAGTTATCCCGAATCAAATTATTTTGGTACAGAATCTTATGCTAAGTCTGAGGTGAACAACCCCGATTGGATAAAATAATCCAATCTAGTAGCTAGCGCAAATAGTCGCTAATCAAGATTGACACGTTGTGCACGACGTAGGGTACGATAGGCTGATCACCTAACGTACTCGTATCTGTACTAGGCTGATCACCTAGTACAACAAGTTTAAAGAATTGGTTGCGGTGAATACCGTTAAACCTGAGAGTTCATGGTCTATACCCCTCAGCATAATATAAAAACTTTTTAACTTCTTAAAAGGGGTAGCAATGGTTGAATGAGATGATAGAAGAGAAATCTTCAGAGGAGGATAAATATAAAGGTTAAATTGAAAACCTATTTTCGGTGAATAGAAGAAGCAAAGATTAGTAGAATGTAATTTCGGGGACGAAATTCTTAGAAGAAGAGGTGAATGTGACAACTCAAAAATTTAGAATATCTTGAATGATTAAATAAAGGTTAATGTTTAAAACCTAGAGTGAAAATAGATGATTTATTTTTTAAAATTTTTAAGAAAAATCTAAGGAAATGTTATGTTGAAATAATTCAATGATAATGTTGCAAGAAAGAATAAGATCTAAACCGATTAAGAATGATTCGGTATTGTGATTCAGGGGACGGAATCCTTATAAGGAAAAAAGAATGTGATAACCCAAATTTTGGGGAATATTAAAATAAGAATTAAATAAATAAAATTCTTATTAGATAATATGTTGTTATGACCTTGGGATTAAATTTTATTACAAAAATATATATATCAAATGAGGTAGATTGGATTTACCTTATTATAATGGTATTTAAATACCAAGAATAAAAAGGAATGCCAACGTGGCTTAATTGAGATAGATTCTGGATATAAAGCTACATATGTGTTTAGGGAAATAACTATCCTGTGAAATAATTTATTTCATTCAAAAATAATTATTTGGTAGTAAAGAAGGAAAATGATGAGTAATCAAATATTACATGGAACCATTATTTTTAAATAATGTTTGTGCTAACTATATTTTTATAGCCCAACAGATTAAAATCATCTCAGTCCATTCTCATTATTCAATTACTAGGCCCAAGTAACAATCTAAAGCCAGCTTTCCTTAGCTACATTCAGCAGCCCAAAGGGGGAGGTTGGGAACAGAACTTGTGAAACAGTTCAACAGTTAGGATTAGTTTAGTTAGTTCCTGGTTAGGAAGTAGTCAGTTAGCCATCAGACTTGTAGTGGATAAGATGTAGCAAAGTAGCTATGGTTTGACAGACCCATAGGGGCCAAATGAACTAGACTAGAAATGATAGCTGGGAGCTTGATAGGGTGACTGAGTAGAGGCCAACTAGAGGTGGTAGTACTGCCAGAAAAGAGGAGATAAGCTCAGTCATAAAAGACGAAGCTTGTTGCCTAAAAATAGAGAAGAACCACAATTCCATATCACTCCATTAAACACTGCTACTAGCTCTCTTTTCTCTGTTCAGTTCCACCCGTTTCCTTCCATTTTGCAGTCAATTTATTTGGTTAGCATAATAGAACCGAAAGCTTCATAATATCCAGGAGCAGCTGGGATTAAATTGTAGAATAGCAATAAACTATAAGCAATCAAGTGAAAGGTATGTGAATTACTTCACTAAGTTTTGTTAGCTATGATGTTAGTATTGAGAAAAGTGGGTTATTGTGAATTAGAACAAAACAGTTGGTTATAAAACAAAACAAAAACTGTTAGTTTATTGGTTGTTGCTATGATAACTGTTATACAAACTCTTGTTGAGTTATTTACTGTTATTGCTTGGCTTAGGAAAAAGGAGATAGGTTGGTGGTGGTGTTTTAAGGTGAATTAATGGATTGTAGAACAAATCAGTAGCTATGACACCAGTGCTACAAAATAGTGCACGTAGGGTGTTTGTCAAAAGTCTTCTGAGAACTGTTTTGGTTAAAAACCAAGTATTAGGCAAAACTAAAGTTTGGTATATATATATATATATATATATATATATATATATATATACACATACATACCATATATGATGATAATTAAAGAGATTGAGCATACTAAGTTAAAGCGAAAAGCAATTGGAAATCAAAACGAAAAGTGAAAAACTAGTATGACCGCTGACCTTGAAGTCAATTTCGGGTCTAGTATGTTTTTCTAGAAAATTCTGGGGTTTTGGTATGTTATAGTACACTGAATAAGCTTTCCATAGACTCCAGAACGGACTAATTCCGACTTCGGATCAAAGAGTTATGACCATTCAAAGTAGTCGCGTCAAAACTATCTAACCCACTCGGGTCAGCCCCTTTACATGGAAATTCTGGAATTCTGTGTTTTGAATTTGGAAATGGTCAAAGAATGAAAGTTGTAGCCTCGGAAGTTAGCTTCGCCTGGGCTTAAGAATTGCTCAAAAATGTTTTGAAACGAAGAAGTTATGACTGCTTTAGCGCAACAGGGTTAGGCTAGAAAAAAAATAAATTGAGAACTAGTATGTCAAGTCAATTTTGAGCGTAATGTTGGACAACCTAACAAGCCAGGAATGGAGGTTTTGTACCTTCTAGAAATACCTCCACATGCTATATGTAAGGTACCTAAAAATGGTTATAAAGGAACATATGGATTGGGAGTAGGGAAGTAAGAAAATAGTCATGTAGGTGCAAAGCTGCTGTCTTGGATAGCAGCAGTTATAGTAGCTGGGCTGGGGGTTCTCCTTTGAGTTCTCAGCTAGCATAGTTAGAAGTTTTAAAATATTTTAGCAAGCTAGTTAGGGACTGTTTTCCCTTGACCATAATGTGATATGCATTTCAAGGTGTCTATACAACCAAATCATAGAGGCAAATAATAATAAAACCTAAGTGGAGTTTTTAGCAAGCTTGAAACCAAAATAAGTTAAGTTTGGAACTGTTTTGCACATGTCAAACTTTGCCACTGTTTTAAATGGCATGATATGCCATTAACCAACCAATTGCCATGCTAATAGAATGAACTATTTGAGCAGTCCTAGTAATGATTAGGAAGGAGGTTGTGCAAATCAGTCCATAATAGCATATTATGTGTTAAGAGACATATCTTAAATCTTGTTGTATTACCAATTCATGTGTTAGAACTTAAAGACAAGAGGATGCTGTTTTGAACAAAGTCTTTATCCAGTGAGTTTTTAAGCCAAGTATATTGATTATGTAACAAGTATAAGAAGTAAAAATCCTTACAAATTGAGCATTTGAATACCTGGGACTGTTATGGTAAAATATAACTTAACCAAACCTAAAGTGCTCTAGATGGACTATTATGGTATCAATTTTTGCTAGCTATAAATAGAGTCTAGTATCATGCCTACTTGCTTACATAGGAAAGAAAAACCTCAAGTATATGTTATGCATAAATAGAACCTGTTTGATAACTCCATATATGAGAAAAATAAAGTAATTGGGACTGCTATGAAGGTCTTGTATGATAACTGATTATACATGCTTCTAAAATGATCTTCATGATAATATGTACATGGTATGCAAAGGGGCTAACCCTAGAAAGTTAATGTAGTATAACAAATAGCTTCTACAGTCAATTAAAGAACCAAAACAGGACACTTTAGGCCTATTGAATCCAAACAGACTCGGCCACTGTTTGATAACTTGTATGCTAGCTAGGATGGCCTTGTGATGTACTGTTAAAGTATAGACTAAATCAACCATCCAAACATAAGCTATATATGCTAAATACTATGTAAACAGTTGGTACATGCTCATATATGACATAACCATACTATCCTTGTTGACCAAGTTGCTAAACCATGGGTCCTTGTGAAATTTAAGGCCTATAGAGGGTTGTTTTAACAAAAACCTAAAGGCCTTGCATCTATGTGTTTTAAACCATGAATTCATTGTATATAGCGAATACAAAATGAAATAATGCTTGTATTTAAAGGCTTGGGGACTGTTATATTGATTTCATGCTAAATCATGCCTAAAGTACATTGTATAGACTGTTTTGGATATGAAGGAATTAGCTAACTAATACAAGCATGTTAATCGATATAATGTTATGTTATAATTATATTTTTAGATTTGCTCGAGTACTTAAATGTTCCTTTTGCCTACATATTGATTGTTTGCAAGTTAGTAGCTAAATCTATGCCTAAATTAGGACTGTTTTGAGCAATGTTTGCAAACTGAAGTTATGAAGCAGTATGAAGTCTCTAAATAGTCTAAATATATCACCTAAAAGTTGTTCCCTAAGTTAATTAACGTCTACAAGGTGGGTTGATCAATTTAGTGCTTAAAAAGGTAATGGAAATAAGCTTTAAAGAACAATGAACACTAAAACAATGAACCACCATACCTGGACCCTATACACAAGTTCCAATGGTCATGATAAGACATAAGAAAGCTACATAAGCAAAAGGAACCAAGTCTAAACCATCTTGAGCATGAGACTTGTTAAAAGTCACATTTTAAACCAAAAATGGTCTGTTTTGGAAAATCCTTAGTACCTGACCTTAAGGGACTATTATGAGCTTATACAAAGTTTCTCATACATGATAGTAATGATTCCAAATCATGGCCATGGCTAAAGCTAACAAGAAAACTAATTTAAACTCTCTTTTCAAGCCTAAAGTGAGCTTTGATAAGTCAAAATGAGTTAAATGATTAAATAAAGTGTGGTGATTCTAAAAGTAACCTTAAGTAACTAAAATATACATGCCTAGACTATCCTAGTGGCCAGAACTGGAAAAATTTGGAAAAAAGTACAAAATCAGTTTTGTAAAAAAAGTAAGAAAATGGCTAAGTTTGAGCTCTGTTTTGGGGAGCTTAATGGGCATGAACAAGAAACCTAAAACTTGATTAAAATACCTTGTAATATGGTCTAGAAGTAGGGCCAAGTGGCTAAGCTCTTGGCTTAACCAAGGAGTTTAAACAAATCACCAAACTAGCATGGAAAATCACTAAAACTACAGTTTTGCAAATTTGTCTAGGTATGAAATTTTGAGATTTTTCTATTCTACTTAGAACTCAATTGGGACACCTTAGATAAGTGAGTTAGAGTTATGCTAGGCTATTCCAAGTGTTGGAATGCTAATAGATACAAGAATTTGTGAAGTTAGTGTGTATAAGCTTGAAAAAGCTAGGTTTAAAGGGTCAAAACCCAATCTATGCCTGGTAAACCTAAAGGAATGCTAGAACTAGTCTTAACTAGATAAAATTTAAGTGTTGGAATGAACTAAAGTGACTAGAAATAAAATTGGCAAGAATTGACCAAAACTAGTTAATTCAAGAACACATGAACCCTTTATATTCTAAATCCTGAATAAAATGTAAATGATAACTTTAAAGTCATTCCTATTGCATGATATAAGCATGTCTAACCCCATTAAAGTGAAAAATGACTAATGTCAAAACATGGATGAGATATTTGAAAAATATATACAATATCTCAGATATATAAATCTAAACTACAAACATGATAACTGAAATTACGTGTTTTGTTATCAATCCCACATACAATGTAGGTTGTGCAAGGAACGCAGAAGTTGGTGTAATGGTAAAACCCCGGTACAGGCAAGTTTCTCAGTTTATTTATGTGGACTTATAATTGCTATAGATAACTGTTAGCATGATTTATGTTTATAAGTATGTAATACCTATGAACTGCATTATTTGCTTTGTGAATGATGAATGTCAAATTATGACTAATTATTAAATTGAGTCGGGAAACTCAATATATATGTGCAATGAATGACATGTACAGGACATGTGTAATATGCTATGGTGTGTATGTTGCTACCAGCAGGATATAAATGTGATAATGTATTTGTAATATGCTTGAACACCAAGAATATAAATGTATGAATATGAATCCTATGTGCTATGTTATGCATGATAGACTGTTAGACTTGATGGGTCGTCGTGCTCAATCTTGCTTAATTTGCAGGTTAAAGCTATGACGCGATCTATCGTGAGTAGGAGCGCATGAAAGAAGACTAGTGATTTAATTGAGATTGTGTTGAACCAATTGATTGTGTTTACATGTGTAAACCATAGAGAAGTAAATCTTTGAATAATTCAATAAATGAAGATCATTTGTTCTGAATTAGGAATATGTTTGAAATAATCAATTGTACATATATTCATATCTATTCATATTAAATAAATCATGTAATAAATATGATTCTAGTATAAAGAAGAATTGTAAAGGTTGCGATTCAGGGAATGAATGGAAAGAAAGAAAGAAAAATTTTATTTCGCATTTTTTGCTATTTTAACATTAAATAATGTTTTAAAGCTAGAACATGATAATATTAACACACAAGATCGGGAAGGAAAATAGTCCCGATTTTGGGGGTGTTACAGCAGATCTCGAGTTATTTGGTACAGACTTCCTGATGTGACGTGACAGCTCCTTTATGACTTTACTGACACAACAGTATGCTACTTTACCTACCGCCTCAGAGTTGTCACCTTTCAGTGTTATGCTGGTAGTCACATTTATTTCTTCTTTATGACTTCTCGATTAAAACATCAAAAATTATCCTTTTGCATCAATGCTCTCAATTAGCAACGTTCGAATATCAGTCTTCATATTAAACCGTTGCCAACGCTTCAATCTTCAGATGATTGAACTCTACGATTCTGATACAGATGTTCTTGGACCTAATCGTAGTGTGTCTTGTTGGATGTTGCTCATTGACTGGTTGAGACAACACTGCGATTTTGAAGAGTGTTCATTGGATCTTTAACGTAGAACACCTCTTCCTTCACTTATTTAATGCTTCAACACTTCTGTTTGCCTCGACTGATCTCAGGAACTGATAGCTTGACTTCTTGTTCTGACCTCTCTTGAATTGAAAGACACATCATATTTGTGGCATGCCCAACTCTCTTTCTCCTCGTAATCTCCCGTTCACTTATCATTAATGGTCTGACCCAAGCTTAATCACTTCCGCCTTGTTCTTCATAAGCTGGCCAGTATCTCTGTGTAAACTGCATCAATTCCTACTTTGTTTGGAAAACACTATGATCTTGGTTAATCCCAAGATCGTTGTCTTCTGTTCTCTTGACAACTACTGCACTTGCGGACTTTCTTTAGTCAGTCACTTTTACTGAAGTCTTCTTCTGATCGACTTGTGGAAGACTTCATCTTGAATGGCTTCATAACTCAATCTGGATGTTAATTGGGTTGGTTCTTAGATCTTCTGTTAGGTTGCATGCCATTCGTTGAGTGCTCTCTGGTTTTCTTTAGGTGGAATGTATCTTTGTAACTCAGACTAGAGGCTTCATACTTTGGATATTCTAGGAGTGGTCATTTGTTGAGAATCGTTTTGACTCTACGATTCTGCCTTGGCGTTGTGAGCACCTCTGTTGAAGCCTTAGTTCTGCAGACTAAGATTTAGCTTTGGTTCTGCTGACACTACGACTTCAAGATCAGATCTTGACATACTACGATTTCTATCTTTATGCTTGTTGTCCTCGTCTGATCTGGCTCGACTACGATTTATGCCTCTGATATGATCAGTAGACTCCACTACTTCAAGTGTGGCCTATGCTTCTTGACTTGGCTCTGGCAGATGCTCGGTCGGCTCTTAGATAGGATGTCTCTACTGTAAAACCCAAAATCCTAATAAGACTCGGATATGTAAATTCAGTTATATTAATAAAATCTCTCCGTTCTGAAAGTGTTATGTGTTAATATATACTCTGTTTAATAAACTAGGTCAAATAAATTTTAGTCCGAAAATTGACGTGCTTGACACCTCGTGCTTAAAAATTTTCTTTCGAAAACGGACTTTTTGATATATTTGTTTTGACAAGCTGCTTTGTCGTGCTTACACTAACAAAACGCTTTGTCGTGCTTGTTAGGATTTGTGGAAAATCTAAGTTAGTAACCCTAAATTACAAATCCTAACCCTAGATTACAAACTTTAACCCTAGATTTATAAACCCTAGCCCTAATTAGCTAAACTAACCCCTAATTAGGTTATCCTAACACCTAATCATGATTACTAAACTTCAATTAGGTACTAATAAACATCATTAAGCAGCCCTAATCATAAAAATCAAAACCCTAATCAAGATTAATGAGGATTAGGGCAAAATTAAGCTACTAATCTAACCAAACTAGCTCACAAGTAGGTTAGGAGTCACCAAACCAAGTCCCAAGGGTGCACATGGTATGACAACCTTCCCCAAGCAACACAAGTAACTTAGCAACAAATCTTTGTGGATGCAAGTAGGTAAAAATGACCAAAAACCCTAAGTTGCTTAAGTCTACGGCTCTGAGAAGTTCTTCTTAACACACTACGATCCTTCCTCGTCTCTCCAGACAGACTACGAACTCCGAGATCTACTATCTTGCAGACTACGATTTTGCCTTGATAGTTCTCGAGTTTTCCTTGACTCTCCTGGTAAACTACGATGTTGGTGCAGTGTTCGAAGATCAGACATGCCTATCTATTACATTATAAGATCAACCTAACAATCTTGATCTTTCTATATTTATAGTCCTTGTACATCATTTCCTTTTAAGGACTTTACAAAGCTGTTTTGCCTATGTAGGATCAACCTAACATATTTGATCAATTCATTCTAAGTCCTTGTACATATATTCCTATTATCTATCAAAGGACTTTATAACTTTCCTTAATGCAAGCATACTTGCATATTCATTCATTTATATCATAATCAAATCATATATAAATAGGAATAACATTCTCATGTATATTCTTAATTAACAATCTCCCCCTATTTGATTATGACAAAAATAATTAGTGCATATGCATGATATGAAAGAATCTTATATACAGTGAGTAACTGTATTTCTAAAACAGATAAGCATGAATTTCATTGATGATAATATGAAATTAAATAAACTATGACACTCTACATCTTGGATCCAGAACATACCTAACTAGATAGAGATGTACCTTTTTGGCTCCATGTGTGTCTCCAGGATGTCTGTTGATCAACTACTCATCTACTCATCTTTTTCTTCTTTTCTCTGCTCCCCGTCAGATTCATGCTTCATTGTTTTATCTTGATCTAGGTTTGGTTCTGGTGCATGCTCTTCTTCTTTGTCTGGCTCCCCCTCTGACTCTGTGTTCATAGGATCATCATCCTTTGGCTCCCCCTTAGATGATGACGCTGCTTCTACTGCTGTCTTCTCCTCCTTCTTTACCTTTCTGCATTTGGCCTTCTTTTCTACTTTCATTCTTTTCTCCTTACTACTCTGTGAGTGCCTCTTTTTATGTCTTTTTTTCTCCCCTTTTTTGTCATTAATCACTTGTGAGAGCTGCTCCACATTTGACATAAGCTGCTCCATCACGTGAGATGAGTTACCTACCTCAATCTTGAGTTCTTGTTGGCTTAGCTCAAGTTGTAGGGAAAAAGTCAATCTTGTCAGAGAGAGATAGAATTTGCTCTTTATTTGCCTTCTAAACTCATAGAGCTTCTTCCTTCTGATCATTCATAGCCTTCAGAAAAACTTGATCCATTTGTTGAAGCTTGAGGGATATGACTGAGAGTCTGGCTTGAAGCCTTTTGGATAGCTCATTGTCTTCTCCTGTTGACATGTCCTTGACTTCTGTACCAATGAGAGAGATAACCTCAATCAATACTTCAGAGTTCTTTCTAACTATTGCTCTTGAGATGATCTGGCATCAGGTTGAGCAAACTTCTGATAAACATTAGTTTGAACTCCAGTATTCTCATTTTTGGACAAATTTTTAAATGTAGTGTAAATCTGATAAATCATTGAGTGTCAATCACTGTTGGAGGATGATGGAATATCAAACAATTCTGCTAGAGCAGAGTAGAGCTTCTCAGACTAAGCTTGATCTTCTTCAATGGTTGAGTGAATGGACTCTACGATCATAAACTTGGGTATACACCTTCTGCCATCTGATCCTACTCTACAATCGTAGGGAGTGTAGTGGTTACCAGCATGTCGATAGACCTTGAAGTGAGACTGGTCTTTGATTAGTTTTGTTGCAAATTTCTTTACTCTTAGAAAGTTTTGAGACACCTGTTCCAAGTTTGGAAAATGTGAGTAATACCAGCTGAAGTAACTTTCATCTTTACCAGTGTATGCCTTTAGCTAGGGCATCCATGGGAAGAACCATCTCATCAGAAGATCGTCAAGATTGTACAGTATTGTAGTGCAATCTAACTTTATATTTTTCCAATTGTCAAACACATCGTATGTAGTCATCCTTACAACTTTGAGTTGTTCATTTCCATAGCTTATCCATCTTTCTGGTGGTACATCTGGTGGTTCATCAAAGACTTCCACCACTATTCTTCGGTGAACTCTTGCTGGAGAGAGAACAGGATAGTCTGCTGATTCCTCTAATTCCTGATTTGTAGAACTAGAATCTTTTTCCAGCTCTTCACCTTCTGAGCTTGAATCATGCTGGATCATTTCATCTGATTCATTTATGAATCCTTCTTGTAGATTTTCATCACTTGTTTCTTCCTCAATACCTTTATTACTTTCTTCCTTGGATTTAGGCTCATCATCACTTAATGCAATGATTGCAGTAGAGGGTTCTCCTTTCTTTTTTAGGACAGATTTAGCAAGCTGTCAGTTGCTCTTTCTTCTCCTTGGAGGTTCAACTATAGGAGATTCAGTCCTTTTTTCATCTTCAGATTTTGAAGCCTTTAAATCATCAGATAAGCTTCCTTGATGTTTAACAATATTAAGAGCATATCCTTCTTCTTTAGACTTAACGTCTTTTAAACCATCAGATGAACTTATTGGGGCTTTAACAGTAGGAGATCCAATTGTTTCATCTTTTAAACTTTCTTCATCAGCAGAGTGGCTACTCTGAGTGTTAGCCATAGGACTTGTACATTCTTTTTCATCATCAGATTTAGCTATTCCTTTCATAGGGTTAACTTTCTCCTTCTTGGATTCAACTTCTTCTTCATCAGTGGACTTGCCCCTTGAGGATTCATCCTTGAAGATCTCAGTTCCCTTCTCATCTTATGACTCTACGTTTTCTTCTTTAGTAGATAGACTTCTTTGGGGAACTGGTTTGGATTTCTTTATCACCTTAGTTTTCTTCTTTGGTGGCCTCACAGATTTGGACTCAGGGATGTCTGAATCTTCAGTGAATGACAACTCCTCCTCTTTCATAGCACTTGCCTTCCTTTTCTTTGTAGTACTTTTGCTGGTGCTGCCATATATCATCATCTTTTTGTTCTCCATTGGGTTCTTCTACCAATATGCAAACAGCTGTGTAGTCATCACTTTATGGCTATTAAGGACTTCACCTTCATCATCCTTAATTTTATTCTTCAGCTTCTTCTTCAAAATGATACTCAAGAATCTTCCATGGAAAACCTTCATGAGGGGTTTTCCTGTTAATCTTTTCTTTTCTTCCTTATCCAGCCATTTGGACATTTGGTCAAGCAGGATAACTCCAAAGTTGATACACTTCTTCAAAACTATTACAGTCATGATCTTTAGCTGTTGATCACTCACAGTGTCATGTGCAGTGTCCTCGAATTCTTTAGGAATCTCCTTTTTCTTCATGTCCTTCTGACTAGGGTTTCTTCTGCACTGCATAATTTTCTTAGCTTGTTCAGTGTTGATTGTAGACACTCGAAATTTTCTGTACTACTGACACTAACATTGCAAGAAGGTAAATTTGTCTTTTATCAGAGAACCCTGAAAGACAATCCACAACCATACCGGATACTACCGGAGGTTCGTCATCAACCCCAGATCGCACTCTGGGAGTAATCGTTCCAATCTTGGAGAACCCCGAGGCATGCAGATCAATACCGGAATACACACCGGAGTAGACCGATTAATCTCGAAGATAACCCCGAGGTATCCAGTCTCAGCCCTAAACATGGGAATAGCCTCCAACCTTTGTGATAGCCCCAAGGAAAGCAATTTCGGCATTAACCCCGGAAATGCTTGTTACAAGTGTAACCAGCTTCAATCTTGGCGCTCACAACGAGATACACTGTATCAGCCCGGCGATGACATCGGGAAGATAGACACACCTCAAAGATGACAATGAGGACTGTCAACCAATTAAAGCAGTCCAATCCCAGCGAAGCTGAGCAACGTCTGCTGTATCGACTGCTTTTCTTTACCAATAATCGCTCAAACCGCTTCCAAACGTGTAACCTACAAAATGAACATAAAATGCATGAAAAGTAACTAAGACACATGAATATAAGCAACTAATTCAAGCAAAAGATACCGGATAAGTAGGTATAAAACCTACTTATCAAATACCCCCAAACTTAAACATTTGTTTGTCCTCAAGCAAAAACACAAAATAATAATGCAATGCAATGCAACGAAATGCAATAACAATCTAAATGCCTAAAATAAAATCCAGCAACATCGCATAAACTGATTTATCATATCGGCCTCAGAAAAAAAACAAGCAACTTTACAATACAAATTATCAAAACCAATCCACGCTTACATATTAATTCTCAATTCTTAAACGATTATCACTGGTATAGCATGCGTGTGTGATCAACATCAAAGATAACTGATACGGACCCAAATTCAATACATAAACAACTTCTTAGAAGGAATTATACGGTGCAAACTTAAAAATCTCAAAGATAGGCACGATTCAACTAAAATTAAACTTAACCAAATTCAAGGGTACATGCAGGATACTTATGCTTCCTCTTTCTTTTTATACGGGGGCTTTTTGCACTTTTCCCGTTTTATTCTTTTTTTTTTCTCATAGATGGTTGGTGAGTGCGTTTTACGCTCCATCTCACGCTTGTGTTTATGGGGAGTGCTTCACCTCAACCCACCACAAGACTCAACATATTACATTTTTTTTTCAAAGCTTATATATCCCATATATATTCCCCCAAACTTAGGTTCTTGCCTAATTTAAGCCTTCACTGCCAATCCTTGTCATTTTCTGGTTCACGCTAGCACTATCATTTAGAAACCCTTTATGTATCAATTTGAACTAATCGGTCAACAAAGATGTTATTAGTGCTACCCTTTTTATAACAGTTTCAAACAAGTCCAAGAATCGATTCATAACAGTAATTATATCACAGTTCTAATAATCCATACTATATTGGTTAACTTGTTCACAATCTCATCATTTGCCAGAATAGCCTGTAGAATGCGACACCATTGGACATATGCAAACTAACTATTAACAACAATTTTTATTGTTTTTTTTTAGTTATCAATAAAAACTATTATGCAACTGGTCTACTATGCAAACTATTATGCAATTACACTACATGAATGCAAACATAAATAACCCTAATTTATTTAACTCCCCCAAACTTAACAATTACAATGTCCTCATTGTAAAATAAAGCAATAAAGTGGACGAAGACTTCCCTGTAATCATTTAAGCTTGTGGTGATGGTGGCGTTGGCGGCGACGATCATTTTCCTATCCATTGAACCTCAAATACCTGCAATGAAGAGAGACAACAAGGATTAAAATAATACTTGGATTCCTATCTACTAAATAAACTAGGAAAACATATAAATAAATAAATAAAAAATTCCTGGGTTGCCTCCCAGTTAGCGCTTGAATTATAGTCTTTCAGCCTGACTCTGTCTGGTCAACGCTATCCAATTCCTCTTCGGTAATTGAGGAACCCTCCATCCATCGGAAATAATGTAGCTTTTGGTAGGTTCCCATTTGTGATAGCCATCGCTTCCAAGTCACCTAGCATGCTCTGATTTGGTATGATCTCCATGGAGAAGGGAAAATGACTAGGTGCGATCTCCATTGTGTTTGTGATCATATGTGGGCATGGAAGTGCGTCAAACACAATGGGCTCTTCGTCTATCTTCTCTTTCTCATCCCACCATGGATTGAAAATTGTACTCATTCTTATGTCATCAAGAGATTCGCCGATGACATGACTACCAAGTGGGCATGATTTCGCAAATCTAACCGGATTCTTGAACTTTGGCGGAGAAGGTACATGTGACACTAATGAAATCGGTTCATCTTCGTTGGTACTCAAAGTTAAATCTTCGTCGATCTCTATTTCATTATACCCAATTGTCTCCACACTTTCGATATCTTATGGCTCATCCAGTCGCAGATTTGGCTCGAGCACTGTATCAATCTCGGAATCCTCGTCATAACACCAATTGTTTTGAGGAAGGTTGCTTACGGCTTTGGTCAATTGATCTACCATATTTTGAAGATTTTGAATTGACCTCGCTTGATTACTTATCTTCTCCTCAGTTGCTGCTACGTTCTTGGAAAATAATTCGTCAAACCTTGAATTATATGTCTCATGTGACACTGGAGGTGGACATGAAAATTCCGGTGTGTATGATGGATCTGGAATAGAGTATTGGTCTTGATAGTTGTAGCTCCATGAAGAATCCGGGTGATACCCCCAAACTTGATCATAATTATCATATGCATACTGATTGAGGTAGTTACCACCATACTATACCGACCCAAGATTGATGGTGCATTGATTACTCGGGTGATTGCCAGCACAATAGTCACAAATAACTGCAAACCTTTGACTCCTTTGGGCTGCAACAACGTCCAAATTCCTCGAAAGTTCGTCAAACTTTGCTGACAATGAGGAAATTGTCGCGAGCATGTCAATCGCCGCTCCCTTTGGTTGAGTCACGTTCATGTATGGCCATTGATACTAAAAGTCATCCATGGTACCTAAAATGAGAGAAATATAAGAAGAGAATTAAAAATAAAAATAAAAATGTTTAAATTAAGACTAATTTGATTGAAATTAATATTGGTAAATAATTATTAAATTAATTCCCCGGCAACGGCGCCAAAAACTTGTTGGGTAAAATCAATACGCACAAAACACGCAAGTGTACGTGGTCAACAAGTAATAAAGTGATGAGTAGAGTATCGTTCCCACAGAGAATTATTTAATAGAAAATCACCAAGTACTAACCCGTAACTAACTCAATCTTATTTAAACGAATTAATTTCAATTTATAAGTAAACTAATTCTAATTACCACTAGTTAAATTAAGATAACGGAGATTTAAGATCACAACTTCACTTATCACTTTATTTAAGTTAACACACTTCGTTATCAATTATTATGTTCTATTGTAAGAATTGTCTATTGTGATTTGAACTTAATTGTTTAATTGATTGGCCATCAATTACCATGATAATCTATATGAACTCGAGAGATGAAGTATTGATTTAGATCTTATCATAATAGCATGTGTCATAAATTATGTCGATAGCATATTTGTGATTATTGTTAAGGTAGAGATACGCTTAGCATCATATGTAATCGGATAGAGAACTTATTCTTCAACCTTCTTCAATTGTAATTCACATAGAGATATAGTGGGTTAGTTGATTAAGGTGTTTAACGGATTTCTATTTTAATTGTGGATTGACGTTAATATGGGTATTATGCATCGAGAGGTGGTTTTATCTGCTTTAGTGTTCTTGATTAACAATTCAGTATAGAAAATAATTGATACGAAGTGTGTTAACTTAAATGAAGCGATAAGTGAAGTTGTGATCTTAAATCTCCGTTATCTTAATTTAACTAGTGGTAATTAGAATTAGTTTACTTATAAATTGAAATTAATTCGTTTAAATAAGATTGAGTTGGTTACGGGTTAGTACTTGGTGATTTTCTATTAAATAATTCTCTGTGGGAACGATACTCTACTCATCACTTTATTACTTGTTGACCACGTACACTTGCGTGTTTTGTGCGTATTGATTTTACCCAACAAGTTTTTGGCGCCAAAAACTTGTTGGGTAAAATCAATACGCACAAAACACACAAGTGTACGTGGTCAACAAGTAATAAAGTGATGAATAGAGTATCGTTCCCATAGAGAATTATTTAATAGAAAATCACCAAGTACTAACCCGTAACCAACTCAATCTTATTTAAACGAATTAATTTCAATTTATAAGTAAACTAATTCTAATTACCACTAGTTAAATTAAGATAACGGAGATTTAAGATCACAACTTCGCTTATCGCTTCATTTAAGTTAACACACTTCGTATCAATTATTTTCTATACTGAATTGTTAATCAAGAACACTAAAGCAGATAAAACCACCTCTCGATGCATAATACCCATATTAACGTCAATCCACAATTAAGATAGAAATCTGTTAAACACCTTAATCAACTAACCCACTATATCTCTATGTGAATTACAATTGAAGAAGGTTAAAGAATAAGTTCTCTATCCGATTACATATGATGCCAAGCGTATCTCTACCTTAACAATAATCACAAATATGCTATCGACATAATTTATGACACATGCTATTATGATAAGATCTAAATCAATACTTCATCTCTCGAGTTCATATAGATTATCACGGTAATTGATGGCCAATCAGTTAAACAATTAAGTTCAAATCACAATAGACAATTCTCACAATAGAACATAATAATTGATAACGAAGCATATTAAAACAAACTACACAATAAGATCCATTGTAATCTCAAACAAAGAATTAGTTCATGATTATTGAATTAAAACTAAGAATCCACAATTGAATAATCATTAAAAGATAAAAATAAGAGTAGAGTAAAGAATAAATCTGTTGTCAGTAGATCTCCAACTTCCTCAAGCTCCTACTCTTGATCTTCAATGGTCTCCAAGTCGCTTCAATCTCCAAAACTATTTAGAACTATGAATTTGATCTAATTTACTCTAATCTAATCTAATTGAATCCTCTATCTAGTCTCTCCTTTTTTTAATCCTTGTGTTTCTCCTCCTTATATAAGTCTCTTCATATGTCTTTAAGTCCTCTTGGAAGTTCTCTTGGAAGTCCTTGCGTCAATAGGATCGAAACAATCCTTTCTGGACTCAAATTGGACAAAAATTCGCGTTTTCGCGCATTTTCTGGGCTACCCCCGCCCCGGCGAGGGTCTATAGTTGTTTTGGGCCCGCCCCGGCGGGCTATGGTACTGACTTGTGACTTGGATGCTGTAAGACCCCAATTTTTATAAATAAAGATGAATTTTCTATAAATATCATTTTTGAATATTATGGAGTTAATTTGATATAATGTTATAGTTGTGGGTAATATTTATAAATTTTGCAAAGTAAGCAAGTTATTATAAAATATTCGTTTGGTCGGAGAATATTCTTTTTGTCGGGGAATATTCGTACGACGACACAATCATTGGTGGACCCCACAACGGAATTATTGTCGGATTGAGAAAACGACAGAATTATCTTTCTATAAAAATAACGGCTGAGGTGTTACCGTTAAAACCGTTAAAACTGTTGAACTACTCGGTAGTAAAAGTACAGTAATACGCGTGGTTGCATAGTAGCACACGGTATTGATTATTGATGCTTACGTGAGAAGTCACTCAGCTATACTCAATTATTGCTACAATAATTGCTGCATCATATCTCTTAAATTATGGTCATAGTATCATTTGTATAATATGTTATATTATTAAATCAATAATTGAGACGTTGTGGTAAGTTTGGTTATTTTATGGGGGGCCATATGTCATCATCTAAGAGTCTCTTCGTCAATAGTAATTACCGTCGTCAATAGTAATTACCGTCGTCAATAGTATTTACCTTGGTCAATAGTAATTACCTTCGTCAATAGTATTTACCTTGGTCAATAGTAATTACCTTCGTCAATAGTATTTACCTTGGTCAATAGTAATTACCTTCGTCAATAGTATTTACCTTGGTCAATAGTAATTACTTTCGTCAATAGTAGTTGTCTCTTCAATATTACCAAGAGTCATTTGACCCTTCGTTAAGACCAAGAGTCATTTGACCCTTCGTTAAGACCAAGAGCCACCCTCAGTTTTTCTATAAATAGAGGCCTAGGGCTTCATTATTTTTCACGAATTCATTCAAGCTATAGAGAGAGAAAGTATAGAGAGAATAAGAGAGAGAGAATAAAAGTATTCTGCTACATCACTTTTCCAATATCCAGTTCTTTTAAGGTAGGGAATATTATTTCTTTTATATTCATGAAGAGAACTTCTGTTATTCCATTTGTTATTATTCTGTTGGAATAACCAGTATACGCGGTCTACCCTATACTTGGTGACATTCTTCTATTATTCTGTTGGAACATCCTGTCTGTGTGTTTTACACCGGACCTGGTTCCGTTTATTATTCTGTTGGAACATCCTGTCTGTGTGTTTTACACCGGACCTGGTTCCGTTTTATTATTATTCTATTGGAATATCCTGTCTGTGTGTTTTACACCGGACCTGGTTCCATTATTTATTATTCTGTCGGAATATCCTGTCTGTGCGTTTACGCCGGACCTGGTTCCATTATTTATTATTCTATTGGAATAACCTGTCTGTGCGGTCTATCGCATGCATGGTGATTTCTTTTGTTATTCCATTCTTTATTGTACTCAGTTGGTTAAGTTTTGACTTCTATACTCCATGAAATTTGTGGAATATCATTGATAGTTGCGTTTTGTAAGACCCCGAATTTTATGAAATAAAAGTATGCAATTTTTCTTATAATTACTATTCAGTAAATGGTTAAATTGATAAAAGTTTAAAGTTATGGGTGAAATGTGAATATTTTTTTCAAAATAAGCAAGTGGTTATAAAATATTCATTGTTGTCGGGGAATATTCGTTTGGTCGTGGAATATTCTTTCTGTCGGGGAATATTCGTACGACGGCGCAGCTATTTGTGGGCCCCATAACGAATAACTGTCGGGTGAAGAAAACGACAAATTTGAGTTTTTACAAATAACGACGTAGTTGTTACCGTTAACACAGTTGGAATACCCGGTGGTTAAAATACAGTAATACGCGTTATTGCACAGTAGCACACGGTATTGCATAGTATTTTTGAAATTATTGATTCTTACGTAAGAAGGCACTACTCAATAATTGTTACAGTAATTACTGTTCAATATTTTATTTTATTGATTCAATAATTGCTGCGTTGATATTTTATATTATTGTTGTTTCAATAATTGTTGCTGCACAGTATTTTTCTTTATCAGATCAATAATTCATATTATTTGAATAATATTATTAGATAACATTATTGTCAATGTCTAGAAAGTTCTGTCTAAGGAGAGGTTTGGTCATCTAATTGCGCGCCAGTAAGGAGAAATCCTTATTGGAAAGCCCCCTCTTTTCTGGGAACGGCCTGGTTGTCATAAATGTGATTCTGTAATATTATTTGTGAATAATTAATTATTAATTCATATGATAAGGAAATATTTATTTTATGTGGATATAAACGAGGGATATATTTTTGTGGTTAAAAAATGAAGGAGTTAATGTTGAGGTTTTTATCAGTATTTTTGTCGGAATGGAGGTATTAAAAATTAGGGTTTTTGAGATATTTTGCGGGGGTTATAATTTTTAATCCGACCGTTGGATCGTGGTAATATTTGGATATGTTATACATATATAAGTTGAGTATATGTCCACAAATTTTGAACCGTTAAAAATGAACGTATGATTTATTATGAATTTTACGAGATGACTGGTTCAGAAATTGTTGAATTTTCGGAGTTTATCATTTTGGTGGAAAATTCTAGAATTGGTGGGCCCCACTTGTGGTTGGTGAAGAAATATACTGAATTATATTTCAAATGTGGTAGGTGGGAATAGTAGCAGGTAAAGCCATCAGGTTGCAGGTCAAACCTACCAAAATTTTCCTATAAATAGAGGGCTAAGTTAGAATTGAAAATCACACCAGAAACATAAGCTTTCTCTCTTTCTCTCTCTAGATTATTGAGTGTATTTTGTGAGTATTTAGATACTTGGTGAGTTGCTATTCATCAGTACAAGTTTCCTTCGGCTTTGCATACCGATCAGAAGTACTGCTCTTTTGAGGTAAGGGATTGTAAGGGATAGTAAGGGATTGTAAGGGATAGTAAGGGATAGTAAGGGATAGTAATAGATTTTAAGGGTTGTTATGATTTTCAGTTTCGTAATTTTTCTGATCTTCAAAAATTATGGAAAAATTTGAAATGATATTTTGATGAGTTTTATTGATTGTGTCCAAAAATGGTGATTTTTGGATGTATAGATTAAGAGTTATGAATTTTACGGGAAAAGACTATTTTAAAAGTAACCGCTTATAATTCCTTGTGGTTAACTCCAAAATTGATGAAATTTTTATTGGGAGTACATGTGTATGATAGAAGTATACTCTGTAAATTTCAGAATTTTTGGACAAAAGTATAATTTTTGATAAATGTCTAAATATTCGATGGTTTTGGCCATATGAAAAATAGTAAATGAGTTTTAAAAATTCTGAGAAAAATATATGTTCACTATGAGACTATATTATGCTAAATTCCAGAAAAGAAATATTTTTGGAACGGATTTGGTATTTTTCATGAAAATAGTCTAGTTATGAGAAAATGAATTAAATATGTTATGTGAAGTAAGAAAATTGGAAAATAGGATTTTATGGCTTGAGAATCCTATATATGAGGTATATACAGATTTTTGATGAGGGTTTTGGTTATTGATGATGAAATCTTAAGAGTTGGCATTTTATGATGATTAAATGCATTAATTAGTAAAGTGTAAACAATTTAAATAAATTGTTTATAAGCTTAAGAAATATTATTCTTTCAATATCATTATACCGAAATACTGGTATGAATTTTATTGTGGAATTTCTATCTTTTGTGTTGGGGTTACTATTCATGAGTTACTATTCACAATTTACTATTCATGAATTACGAATATTACTCTTGAGATTAAAACTATATGTTGATCATATTATTTTTATCATCATATATAACATTTTTATAACCCTGATGTTGAAATTCTCTTTCACTAGAGTGTAAAGATGGGTAGATTATTGGTATGATCATGACTAGGGTTCTCTTTGGCCTGTAGTGCAAAGTTGAATTGTGACTGGTATGATCATGACCATTGAATTTATAATTGAATATCTTAAGCTTAAGTGCAAAGGTGAATTGATCAACATGGTTATAATTATTGTTTATATAAATTCTGAAATGATTATATATTTCTTTGAGATATGAATATATTTGGCCTGTAGTGCAAAGATGAATTATTGATGAATATCTTTGGCCTGTAGTGCAAAGATGAACTGTTGTTGAATATCTTTGGCCTGTAGTGCAAAGATGGTCTGTTGATGAATATCTTTGGCCTGTAGTGCAAAGATGAACTGTTGTTGAATATCTTTGGTCGTAGTGCAAAGATGGATTTATTAGTATGATTATGAACAGGAACTGTGATTTGGTATAACCATGATCTTTGATGTTTCAGGTAAAGACAGGTGATGAAAATATTCTTCGTCCTGGATGCGAAGAAAAATTTAGAATCACAATTATGATTATGAGTTATTCATATGATTGTGGAAAGGAACTGTTGATTGATGTTACAGGGATAAAACATTGTTGGTGGATTTTTAACATGGAGAAGATAATAGACTTTATAGTCTATTTGACTCTTCTAATGGATTGCTAGTTCCGCTGCAACTATGGTTGAAATTTTTATCATTTACCATATGTTCTAAATCTCTGATTTATTATTGATGAAGGCTATTGATATTTTAATTATCTTTAGTCATGATATTCTTTACTGAGCTAGTTGTGCTCACCCTTTTGCTTCACAATTCCTTTCAGGTAATAAGAGTGTAGCTGGGTCGAGCGGGGGTAACAAGGGAATAGAACGGTGGTCATCATTTAGTAGTTATATTTGGTGAAGAAAATAGGGTGAGGCGAACCCAACGTTGGAAGGGTGTTTTATCACTATCATACAAGATGTCTAATGACATACAACCTCGTGTCATCATAAGACAGGGTTGTGCTCATCCACTTGCTGAGTATATCTATGGGCACTACCTATATAATCTTGGTGTTTGTTTGAAGTATAATTCTCAATTAGAGACAGTGGAGATAATGATAAGTCAAGAGAAGACTCACCATTGGGAAGAATATGATAGTAATATTCTCGTTTTTCTTTGGGGTCTATTGGGTCAACCAAGGATAATTCTGTGGCCATATGATATCTATCATAACCTAGATGCGTGGCCTCCCATGTACGAAGGTTTCCTTGAGCACTTCCCAAAGATTCTAATTTCTAAAACAGTTTTTGACTATACCTTTATGTAAGGTGTTATTGTGAGGTGATGTCCACGGTTGGAACATGAGTCACATTTGGTATATATTTGTATCCAAACTCACAGCATATGTGTTGTTGTATTTTGCACGACAATTGTTGTAATAAAGTTGTAGTTATTTTCTGTACCATGTATTTGACGACTCAGAATGGGTTGGGTGGAATGGACCTATTTTGGGGTCGTTACAGGTGGTATCAGAGCTATAAGTAAAGAGCCCCGAGCCTCTCGCTGGTGACTTCCTGTTTATGGGGGATGCACCGAAGCCAGACTCTCCGTAGGGGACGCCGTTCTGCGGTGGCAAACTGATAGGTATCAATGTAAGGTGCTGACATAGGTTGGTGTCCAGAGTTACAGTTGGTATCAGAGCTTAGGGATATGATCTCTGGCGGAGATCGGGGAATACAACTAGGAGGGGAGAGATGAGTAAATCCTTCGCTAGTGTTTCCTACCTAAGCTTATTTGTTGGTCAGTCATAATATCGTGATATTATGTGATATGTTAATTTGTTAAATTAACACTTGTTTTGAAGCTGTATTCTAGAATGTTATTTGAAATACAGGAGATGAGCAATGGAGAAATTATGATGACAGAGAAGATGGAATTTGAAATGAAAGGAAGGTATTCTCAACTCTTCGAAATACCAGGTACGTAAATTTCGAGGACGAAATTTCATAAGGAGGGGAGATTGTAAGACCCCGAATTTTATGAAATAAAAGTATGCAATTTTTCTTATAATTACTATTCAGTAAATGGTTAAATTGATAAAAGTTTAAAGTTATGGGTGAAATGTGAATATTTTTTTCAAAATAAGCAAGTGGTTATAAAATATTCATTGTTGTCGGGGAATATTCGTTTGGTCGTGGAATATTCTTTCTGTCGGGGAATATTCGTACGACGGCGCAGCTATTTGTGGGCCCCATAACGAATAACTGTCGGGTGAAGAAAACGACAAATTTGAGTTTTTACAAATAACGACGTAGTTGTTACCGTTAACACAGTTGGAATACCCGGTGGTTAAAATACAGTAATACGCGTTATTGCACAGTAGCACACGGTATTGCATAGTATTTTTGAAATTATTGATTCTTACGTAAGAAGGCACTACTCAATAATTGTTACAGTAATTACTGTTCAATATTTTATTTTATTGATTCAATAATTGCTGCGTTGATATTTTATATTATTGTTGTTTCAATAATTGTTGCTGCACAGTATTTTTCTTTATCAGATCAATAATTCATATTATTTGAATAATATTATTAGATAACATTATTGTCAATGTCTAGAAAGTTCTGTCTAAGGAGAGGTTTGGTCATCTAATTGCGCGCCAGTAAGGAGAAATCCTTATTGGAAAGCCCCCTCTTTTCTGGGAACGGCCTGGTTGTCATAAATGTGATTCTGTAATATTATTTGTGAATAATTAATTATTGATTCATATGATAAGGAAATATTTATTTTATGTGGATATAAACGAGGGATATATTTTTGTGGTTAAAAAATGAAGGAGTTAATGTTGAGGTTTTTATCAGTATTTTTGTCGGAATGGAGGTATTAAAAATTAGGGTTTTTGAGATATTTTGCGGGGGTTATAATTTTTAATCCGACCGTTGGATCGTGGTAATATTTGGATATGTTATACATATATAAGTTGAGTATATGTCCACAAATTTTGAACCGTTAAAAATGAACGTATGATTTATTATGAATTTTACGAGATGACTGGTTCAGAAATTGTTGAATTTTCGGAGTTTATCATTTTGGTGGAAAATTCTAGAATTGGTGGGCCCCACTTGTGGTTGGTGAAGAAATGTGCTGAATTATATTTCAAATGTGGTAGGTGGGAATAGTAGCAGGTAAAGCCATCAGGTTGCAGGTCAAACCTACCAAAATTTTCCTATAAATAGAGGGCTAAGTTAGAATTGAAAATCACACCAGAAACATAAGCTTTCTCTCTTTCTCTCTCTAGATTATTGAGTGTATTTTGTGAGTATTTAGATACTTGGTGAGTTGCTATTCATCAGTGCAAGTTTCCTTCGGCTTTGCATACCGATCAGAAGTACTGCTCTTTTGAGGTAAGGGATTGTAAGGGATAGTAAGGGATTGTAAGGGATAGTAAGGGATAGTAAGGGATAGTAATAGATTTTAAGGGTTGTTATGATTTTCAGTTTCGTAATTTTTCTGATCTTCAAAAATTATGGAAAAATTTGAAATGATATTTTGATGAGTTTTATTGATTGTGTCCAAAAATGGTGATTTTTGGATGTATAGATTAAGAGTTATGAATTTTACGGGAAAAGACTATTTTAAAAGTAACCGCTTATAATTCCTTGTGGTTAACTCCAAAATTGATGAAATTTTTATTGGGAGTACATGTGTATGATAGAAGTATACTCTGTAAATTTCAGAATTTTTGGACAAAAGTATAATTTTTGATAAATGTCTAAATATTCGATGGTTTTGGCCATATGAAAAATAGTAAATGAGTTTTAAAAATTCTGAGAAAAATATATGTTCACTATGGGACTATATTATGCTAAATTCCAGAAAAGAAATATTTTTGGAACGGATTTGGTATTTTTCATGAAAATAGTCTAGTTATGAGAAAATGAATTAAATATGTTATGTGAAGTAAGAAAATTGGAAAATAGGATTTTATGGCTTGAGAATCCTATATATGAGGTATATGCAGATTTTTGATGAGGGTTTTGGTTATTGATGATGAAATCTTAAGAGTTGGCATTTTATGATGATTAAATGCATTAATTAGTAAAGTGTAAACAATTTAAATAAATTGTTTATAAGCTTAAGAAATATTATTCTTTCAATATCATTATACCGAAATATTGGTATGAATTTTATTGTGGAATTTCTATCTTTTGTGTTGGGGTTACTATTCATGAGTTACTATTCACAATTTACTATTCATGAATTACGAATATTACTCTTGAGATTAAAACTATATGTTGATCATATTATTTTTATCATCATATATAACATTTTTATAACCCTGATGTTGAAATTCTCTTTCACTAGAGTGTAAAGATGGGTAGATTATTGGTATGATCATGACTAGGGTTCTCTTTGGCCTGTAGTGCAAAGTTGAATTGTGACTGGTATGATCATGACCATTGAATTTATAATTGAATATCTTAAGCTTAAGTGCAAAGGTGAATTGATCAACATGGTTATAATTATTGTTTATATAAATTCTGAAATGATTATATATTTCTTTGAGATATGAATATATTTGGCCTGTAGTGCAAAGATGAATTATTGATGAATATCTTTGGCCTGTAGTGCAAAGATGAACTGTTGTTGAATATCTTTGGCCTGTAGTGCAAAGATGGTCTGTTGATGAATATCTTTGGCCTGTAGTGCAAAGATGAACTGTTGTTGAATATCTTTGGTCGTAGTGCAAAGATGGATTTATTAGTATGATTATGAACAGGAACTGTGATTTGGTATAACCATGATCTTTGATGTTTCAGGTAAAGACAGGTGATGAAAATATTCTTCGTCCTGGATGCGAAGAAAAATTTAGAATCACAATTATGATTATGAGTTATTCATATGATTGTGGAAAGGAACTGTTGATTGATGTTACAGGGATAAAACATTGTTGGTGGATTTTTAACATGGAGAAGATAATAGACTTTATAGTCTATTTGACTCTTCTAATGGATTGCTCGTTCCGCTGCAACTATGGTTGAAATTTTTATCATTTACCATATGTTCTAAATCTCTGATTTATTATTGATGAAGGCTATTGATATTTTAATTATCTTTAGTCATGATATTCTTTACTGAGCTAGTTGTGCTCACCCTTTTGCTTCACAATTCCTTTCAGGTAATAAGAGTGTAGCTGGGTCGAGCGGGGGTAACAAGGGAATAGAACGGTGGTCATCATTTAGTAGTTATATTTGGTGAAGAAAATAGGGTGAGGCGAACCCAACGTTGGAAGGGTGTTTTATCACTATCATACAAGATGTCTAATGACATACAACCTCGTGTCATCATAAGACAGGGTTGTGCTCATCCACTTGCTGAGTATATCTATGGGCACTACCTATATAATCTTGGTGTTTGTTTGAAGTATAATTCTCAATTAGAGACAGTGGAGATAATGATAAGTCAAGAGAAGACTCACCATTGGGAAGAATATGTTAGTAATATTCTCGTTTTTCTTTGGGGTCTATTGGGTCAACCAAGGATAATTCTGTGGCCATATGATATCTATCATAACCTAGATGCGTGGCCTCCCATGTACGAAGGTTTCCTTGAGCACTTCCCAAAGATTCTAATTTCTAAAACAGTTTTTGACTATACCTTTATGTAAGGTGTTATTGTGAGGTGATGTCCACGGTTGGAACATGAGTCACATTTGGTATATATTTGTATCCAAACTCACAGCATATGTGTTGTTGTATTTTGCACGACAATTGTTGTAATAAAGTTGTAGTTATTTTCTGTACCATGTATTTGACGACTCAGAATGGGTTGGGTGGAATGGACCTATTTTGGGGTCGTCACACGTTTCATCCAGTATCTTTTCAAGAAAATATTCTTCTAAGCGTTCTTGAATTTTTACTCCACAATGCAGTATCATGTTGACAATTTGGACGTTGTTAATTCCTGGATAAATTAATTCTTGAACTTGTTTTATTGAATTCTTATATCATTGTCATCATCCTCATGTTTATAAAATGTTGAAAGTCATCTGTGGCATGTAGTGCATAGATGGACTTGGTATGATTATGACCAGGGATTATTCGGTATAATCATGACCGTAATGTTGCAAATGATGTGGTAAAAGTCCTCATTGGCCCGTAGTGCATTAATGGACAGTTGTTGGCATGATCATGACCATTAATGAATATACGAATATCCTTGGCCGTAGTGCAGGGGTGATTCGATGATGTGGATTATTTTATTAAGCTGAGTCCCATCGATCACAGTGTTGAAAAACTTTTTAAATCATAAAAGATAGTAGAGTTTATTTTCTACTTGACTCTTTTAATGGATTTCTTGTTCCGCTACAGTTAAACTTGATGTCTATTATATTTTATCAGTTTAACATTGTTGAAGGCTAATGATAATTTATTCTGCATTATCTTAGTCATAATATTTCTTACTGGGCTAGTTGAGCTCACCCTTTCTTTCACTGTTCTCTTCAGGAAATGAGAACGTAGCTGGGGCAAGTCGGGGAACGGAGTGATGGTCCGAAGAATAGTATTAGTTAGTAGTCCTCACCATTCTATGTAAAGGTGTGTTAATAAATGTAATGAGGACTCCTTTTGAGTATGAATACTCTCTAGAAGATAATATTTGTATTCAAACTCACAGTTTATGTTTTGTCGTATTGTACACGACAGTTGTATTATTAAGTTGTATTTGTATTCTGTACTATGTATCTGACGACCCAAGATGGGTGATGTATACCTAATTTTGGGGGCGTCACAGTTGGTATCAGAGCTTAGGGATATGATCCCTGGCTAAGATGTGAGAATAGAACTAGGAGGGGAGAAACGGGGAATTCCTTCGCTAGTATGACATACCTAAGTTTATTTGCATGGTATTTAATTGGTCGGTCATAATATAAGGATAATATATGACATATCAATTAATTTTTATTTTGTGGCAGTATCTGAAAATGGCATCTGAGAACGTTGAGAATAGCAATGGAGCACAGACGACTGTTGATTCACCACATATCAATAATCAGGATAATGTGCATCAGGAAGGTGTCAATCCTCATGCAAACAACAACACTGACCAAATGATGAATGATCAAATGTTCAGAGGCTTTATGCAATTCATGCAACAACAGGTGAAAGCGGCTCCTGTCCACAACGTAGGGGGAAATACTGGAAACTCTCTGGCGGTCACCGCTAAACAGTTTAAGGAGCTGGGACCACCGGAGTTTAAGGGAGAACCCAAACCACTTGTAGCTGAAACATGGATAAAGCAGATCACCAAGATATTTGATGTCTTGGGTTGCTCCGAGGAGCAAAAGGTTCTCTTTGCCGCCTTTATGTTGAGGAGAGGCAGATTACTGGTGGGAATCGATAAAGCGCACTCAACCTGCCGCACTGAAGATGTCCTGGGAGAAGTTCCAAGAGCTGTTTAACGACAAATACTTTCCCGAGAGTATTCGTCACATGAAGGAGGTGGAGTTCATCAAATTGGAGCAGAATAATATGACCGTGTCGCAGTACGAGGCAAAATTTGCGGAGTTATCCCGGTTTGCGTCCCACCTGGTGGATAATGAAGAAAGAATGACGCGGATGTTTTTAAGAGGTTTGAAGCCGGAGATACGTCAACATCTTGTTTCTCATAAACTGTGTTTGTATTCAGATGTTGTAAATAGGGCTCAGTTGGTGGAGCGCGATAACGAGACAACGCAACCAAAGGGAGCAGCCGGCAAAATGATAATACCAGTGAGAGCAGTCATCGAAGCGGTGACAACAAGCGTGGAGGGAATCAACAGGCCAGAAATGGTAACCACTTCGGTGGTAATCAGGGCCAAAACAATAAGAATGGACATTTCAAGAAGAGAAGATTCAACAATGATGGAAAGACGTCAGCACCAGCACCTGTCGTTAAGGAAGGAGAACGACCACCTATCATATGTTTCAAATGCGGAGGGGAGGGGCACATCAGTCCAAACTGCGCGATGCCGTCCAAAGCATGTTATAATTGTGGAAGAGAAGGTCATTTAGCCCGATTTTGTCGTTTACCGAAGACAAATTCAGCTAGGATGGAGGCACCAAAAGCCGTCCCAGAAAAGTCAAAACCGGTTGTGCAAGGGAGAGCGTTTGTTGTGAACTCCCAGAGAGCAAGGAACCCGAATGAGGTCATCACGGGTAAGCTTATTATAAACTCTAAAGAAGTTTATACTTTATTTGATACCGGTTCAACCCATTCTTTTATTTCTCCTACTTGCGCTCATCGATTAAATTTGATTCCGGAGAAATTAGACTTTGACTTATCTGTGGAAACTCCGTTGGGAGAAACCTTCATTACCTCCACTGTTTATAAGTCTTGTTTGGTTCAAGTTGGTACCCACACATTACCTATCGATCTGATTTCATTAAAAATACTTGCATTTGACGTGATTCTAGGGATTGATTGGTTAACTACTCATTATGCAAAAATTGATTGTTTTCGTAAGGTTGTTAGTTTTCATATTCCTAATCGACCTATTATGCGAATTCAAGCAACCAAACCATTAAAATCAATCGCTGTCATCTCAAGCTATAAAACTATTCGTTTATTGAAAAACGGATGTCAAGCTTTCTTAGCTCATGTCACAGATCTAAACAAAAATACGTCAGTTTTGAATGATATTTCTATTGTTAATAAATTCCCTGACGTATTCCCTGAAGAACTTCCTGGCCTACCCCCAGAGCGTGAAATTGAATTTTGTATCGATCTTGAACCCGGTACAAAACCCATTTCCAAAGCCCCATATCGAATGGCTCCTATTGAACTTCAGGAGTTAAAGATCCAACTGCAGGAATTGTTAGACATTGGCTTTATTCGTCCTAGTACTTCTCCTTGGGGAGCTCCTGTTCTATTCGTGAAGAAGAAAGATGGAAGTATGCGACTTTGTATTGATTATCGGGAGTTGAATCATGTCACCATCAAAAACAGGTACCCATTGCCACGTATTGATGACCTGTTTGACCAGTTGCAAGGAGCACAATTCTTTTCAAAGATCGATCTTCGTTCTGGATATCATCAGCTGAAGGTTAGAACTGAGGATATTCCAAAGACGGCTTTTAGAACTCGGTACGGGCATTATGAATTCCTAGTCATGTCCTTTGGATTGACTAATGCTCCTGCTGCCTTCATGGATATGATGAACCGGGTATTCAAGGAATATTTGGATCACTTTGTGGTCGTCTTTATTGATGACATCCTTATTTATTCCAAAAGCCGTGAAGATCATGAGCAACACTTGAGGCTGGTACTCCAAAAGCTTCGTGAATACAAGCTTTATGCCAAGTTGAAGAAATGCGAGTTCTGGCTGGAGGAGGTAGCATTCCTTGGGCACGTAGTATCAAGTCGTGGAATATCGGTTGACCCGGCAAAGATTGAAGCTATTCAAAGCTGGGAGCAACCTAAATCAGTGACCGAGGTACGTAGCTTTCTTGGTTTAGCTGGTTATTATCGGAGATTCGTGGAAGGATTTTCTCGAATCGCTACTCCATTAACTCAGCTGACTCGGAAAGATACAAAGTTTGGTTGGAGCGAAGAATGTGAGCAGAGTTTTCAAGAACTCAAGAGGAGACTCATTTCAGCACCTGTTCTAACAATACCATCTGGCTCGGAGGGATTTGTCATCTACAGTGATGCTTCGAGCAAAGGGTTGGGATGCGTTCTCATGCAACATGGAAAAGTCATAGCCTATGCATCAAGACAACTCAAGGAATATGAGAGGAATTATCCTACTCATGATCTAGAGTTGGCAGCTGTTGTCTTTGCACTTAAAATTTGGAGGCATTACTTGTATGGGGAGAAAGTGGAGATCTTTACGGATCATAAAAGCCTCAAATATTTCTTCACTCAAAAGGAACTCAACATGCGACAACGACGTTGGCTTGAACTGTTGAAAGATTATGATCATACCATTCAATACCATCCTGGAAAAGCGAACGTGGTAGCTGACGCATTGAGTAGAAGATCATATGCGGGTACAAGTGCAATATTAACAACGCAAAGGCCCATTTTGTGTGACTTGCAAAGGATGGAGATAGAGTTGAAGACTCCAGGGACCCATGTGATGATGGCGAATATACGAGTAGAACCGACTTTAATCGATAAAGTTAAAGCTGCTCAAGCTACAGACCTGGAGCTGATGCGTATGAGGAAGAAAGTGCAAGAAGGTGCTATGCCGGAAGCAAGAATCGATGAGGAAGGAATACTTCGAGTCAACTCCAGACTTTGTGTTCCTAACAACCCTGATTTAAAGTATGAAATCATGATGGAGGCGCACAACACACCGTTTGCAATCCATCCTGGAAGTACCAAAATGTATCATGATCTTCGTCATACATTTTGGTGGAGCAATATGAAGAGAGAGATAGCGTTGTTTATCTCAAGGTGTCTAACTTGTCAACGAGTCAAAGCGGAGCATCAAGTACCAAAAGGTCCATTGCAACCACTTGAAATTCCAGAATGGAAGTGGGAGCACATTACCATGGATTTCGTTACCGGTCTTCCTAGGGTTTCTCAAGGTATTGATGCGATTTGGGTCATTGTTGATAGATTGACCAAGTCTGCTCATTTCTTACCGATACGAGAAACTTATACACTTGAACGTCTTGCTCGTATGTACATAAACGAGATTGTAAGACTGCATGGTATGCCAGTATCCATAATTTCTGATCGAGACCCAAGATTCACTTCACGATTTTGGGTTAGTTTACAAAAAGCTATGGGCACGGAGTTACGATTTAGTTCAGCATATCATCCTCAGACGGACGGACAATCAGAGAGGACTATTCAAACTCTTGAAGATCTATTAAGACTCTGTGTCTTTGACTTCAAGGGAAGTTGGGACAAGTTCTTACCATTGGTGGAGTTTTCCTACAACAACAGTTATCAAGCAAGTATTGGCATGGCTCCATTCGAAGCATTGTATGGAAGAAAATGTCGTTCTCCAGTATGCTGGGATGAGGTGGGCGAAGCAACGTTGTTGGGACCGGAGTTGGTACGTATGACTACAGAAAAGATTCAAACGATCCGACAACGTATAAAAACCTCACAAGATCGACAAAAGAGTTATGCTGATCTTCATCGAAAGGACGTGGAATTTGATGTAGGAGATCATGTGTTCTTACGTGTTGCTCCATGGAAAGGAGTTACGAGATTTGGAAAGAGAGGAAAGCTAAATCCTCGATTCATCGGTCCATTTTTAATCCTCGATCGAGTAGGAACTGTGGCTTATAGACTCGCTTTACCGCCAAGTATGTCTCGTGTTCATAACGTTTTCCACATATCCATGTTACGCAAATATGTGGAAGACCCGAACCACATTATTGAGTTAGAACCGGACGAAATAGCGGAGGATTTGACGTATGAAGAAGTTCCTGTTCAAATCTTGGATAAGAAGGAACATATTCTACGCTCCAAGGTTATACCTCAAGTCAAAGTTTTGTGGAGAAACCACGATGTTGAGGAAATGACTTGGGAGTTAGAATCAGAAATGAAATCAAGGTATCCTTACCTCTTCGACATACCAGGTACGTACCCTAATTTCGAGGGCGAAATTTCATAAGAAGGGGAGGTTGTAAGACCCCAATTTTTATAAATAAAGATGAATTTTCTATAAATATCATTTTTGAATATTATGGAGTTAATTTGATATAATGTTATAGTTGTGGGTAATATTTATAAATTTTGCAAAGTAAGCAAGTTGTTATAAAATATTCGTTTGGTCGGAGAATATTCTTTTTGTCGGGAAATATTCGTACGACGGCACAATCATTGGTGGACCCCACAACGGAATTATTGTCGGATTGAGAAAACGACAGAATTATCTTTCTATAAAAATAACGGCTGAGGTGTTACCGTTAAAACCGTTAAAACTGTTGAACTACTCGGTAGTAAAAGTACAGTAATACGCGTGGTTGCATAGTAGCACACGGTATTGATTATTGATGCTTACGTGAGAAGTCACTCAGCTATATTCAATTATTGCTACAGTAATTGCTGCATCATATCTCTTAAATTATGATCATAGTATCATCTATATAATATGTTATATTATTAAATCAATAATTGAGACGTTGTGGTAAGTTTGGTTATTTTATTGGGGGCCATATGTCATCATCTAAGAGTCTCTTCGTCAATAGTAATTATCGTCGTTAATAGTAATTACCGTCGTCAATAGTATTTACCTTGGTCAATAGTATTTACCTTGGTCAATAGTAATTACCTTCGTCAATAGTATTTACCTTGGTCAATAGTAATTACCTTCGTCAATAGTATTTACCTTGGTCAATAGTAATTACTTTCGTCAATAGTAGTTGTCTCTTCAATATTACCAAGAGTCATTTGACCCTTCGTTAAGACCAAGAGTCATTTGACCCTTCGTTAAGACCAAGAGTCACCCTCAGTTTTTCTATAAATAGAGGTCTAGGGCTTCATTATTTTTCACGAATTCATTCAAGCTATAGAGAGAGAAAGTATAGAGAGAATAAGAGAGAGAAAATAAAAGTATTCTGCTACATCACTTTTCCAATATCCAGTTCTTTTAAGGTAGGGAATATTATTTCTTTTATATTCATGAAGAGAACTTCTGTTATTCCATTTGTTATTATTCTGTTGGAATAACCAGTATACGCGGTCTACCCTATACTTGGTGACATTCTTCTATTATTCTGTTGGAACATCCTGTCTGTGTGTTTTACACCGGACCTGGTTCCGTTTATTATTCTGTTGGAACATCCTGTCTGTGTGTTTTACACCGGACCTGGTTCCGTTTTATTATTATTCTGTTGGAATATCCTGTCTGTGTGTTTTACACCGGACCTGGTTCCATTATTTATTATTCTGTCGGAATATCCTGTCTGTGCGTTTACGCCGGACCTGGTTCCATTATTTATTATTCTATTGGAATAACCTGTCTGTGCGGTCTATCGCATGCATGGTGATTTCTTTTGTTATTCCATTCTTTATTGTACTCAGTTGGTTAAGTTTTGACTTCTATACTCCATGAAATTTGTGGAATATCCTTGATAGTTGCGTTTCATCCAGTATCTTTTCAAGAAAATATTCTTCTAAGCATTCTTGAATTTTACTCCACAATGCAGTATCATGTTGACAATTTGGACGTTGTTAATTCCTGGATAAATTAATTCTTGAACTTGTTTTATTGAATTCTTATATCATTGTCATCATCCTCATGTTTATAAAATGTTGAAAGTCATCTGTGGCATGTAGTGCATAGATGGACTTGGTATGATTATGACCAGGGATTATTCGGTATAATCATGACCGTAATGTTACAAATGATGTGGTAAAAGTCCTCATTGGCCCGTAGTGCATTGATGGACAGTTGTTGGCATGATCATGACCATTAATGAATATACGAATATCCTTGGCCGTAGTGCAGGGGTGATTCGATGATGTGGATTATTTTATTAAGCTGAGTCCCAGCGATCACAGTGTTAAAAAACTTTTTAAATCATAAAAGATAGTAGAGTTTATTTTCTACTTGACTCTTTTAATGGATTGCTTGTTCCGCTACAGTTAAACTTGATGTCTATTATATTTTATCAGTTTAACATTGTTGAAGGCTAATGATAATTTATTCTGCATTATCTTAGTCATAATATTTCTTACTGGGCTAGTTGAGCTCACCCTTTCTTTCACTGTTCTCTTCAGGAAATGAGAACGTAGCTGGGGCAAGTCGGGGAACGGAGTGATGGTCCGAAGAATAGTATTAGTTAGTAGTCCTCACCATTCTATGTAATGGTGTGTTAATAAATGTAATGAGGACTCCTTTTGAGTATGAATACTCTCTAGAAGATAATATTTGTATTCAAACTCACAGTTTATGTTTTGTCGTATTGTACACGACAGTTGTATTATTAAGTTGTATTTGTATTCTGTACTATGTATCTGACAACCCAAGATGGGTGATGTATACCTAATTTTGGGGGCGTCACAGATGCCCACCCCGACGGCGGTTTTGTGACTGAAAATTTTCTACTCTAACATCCCTTGGGAAAACGGCCATAACTTTTGATCCAGGAAGAATTACGAGGCCTGCCATATAACAAATCGAAGATATCGACGAGATCTACAACTTTTATTCTTTGATAATTGAGAAATAACGAACGGATGAAGGTCGAAATTGGGCTGGAAGTGACTGCTGTGCAAATGATCATCCAAAATAGTGACGTTCGACGTCCGTTGGTACACATGTCATAACTCTTGCATCCGAACTCCGATTGGAATGATTCAAGATGTTCCGAAAAGCTAAGAAGAAGCTCTACAATGTAGTCCAAGTTCCAAATCAAGAACTTAAAATGAACATAAAAGCCCAAACATTGCTTTTCTTTGCGTTTTCCTTGCTTTTCTTTACCAATAATCGCTCAAACCGCTTCCAAACGTGTAACCTACAAAATGAACATAAAATGCATGAAAAGTAACTAAGACACATGAATATAAGCAACTAATTCAAGCAAAAGATACCGAATAAGTAGGTATAAAACCTACTTATCATCGACCCAACCCGGCAATAACACCGGTAAGGGGCAACATCGTCATTTGACCAACACGATGCCACGCCAAGTCGTCTCAACACATCTATGCAACAACGGTCCATAAGGCTAACCAATCCCGAGTTGCTATTGTGCGGGATAACGGATGAAAGTTGAAGCTTAAAGACCGGAGGGCACCGTCCCATCTTCAAAGACTTCGTACAAACTCTAATCCCATGACATCGTACAAACTCTCGACAAACGGTGGTCCGAAATAGGTCCTGTATACCTCAAACGGATGCCCGGATTGCACTTCAAAAAAATTGAGTGGACATTACAGTGCCTGCGTGCACGTACTTCGAGACGACCCGACCCGACCAAACCGGGCCGACCCGACCCGCCTTTGGTACACCTGCGGCACCTTTTGCCTATAAATAAGAGGCTTGGGGTTCTGATTTTTAAGAGAAAAAAGACAGGAAAACCCTGCAGAATTCACTCTACACTTGTCATACAGTGTATTTTCCCACTTTAAACACCTGTGAGCTCATATATAGCCCTCTTTTGTACCTACAAAAGCCAGTGTTTACCCACTCTAAAGATATAGAAGCCTTTTCTAGCAGTCAGCTGTAAGCCTTCTCACACACTTTAGAGTCTTTTTCTTCATCTTTGCACACACCCTTCTACACGTTGAGAGTCGTGTTGCTTGCTTTTGCCCAGACTTCGGTCCGTAGTTTCATTTCAGTCTATATATATATATATATATATATATATATATATGACTATACATGTATATATATTAACATATATATATATATATAAACTGTGGTCGTACTCTGTTCGGTGAGCCTGGATTTTATATCCGGTGCGTTTACATGCTATATATATATATATATATATATATATATATATATATATATATATATATATATATATACATTTCGTCCCACCTGGAGTTTACTTCGTGGTGGTTGACCGTTTTTACAGCTTTATCTACGTTTGTCCCGCCTGGAGTTTCCTCCGTGGCGGTTGATAGCTTTTAACAACTTTATTTACATTTCTGATCCCCCATGGAGCTACCTCGTGGTTGGTGATCATGTCTGTATATATATATTTAGGGCTTTTATATATATATCTGCTTACTACTTTCATACAAATTGCGGTATCATTTGAGCCTAGGAATCATGTGATCACAGATTCATCCCATTGGATCTAGATTCGGTTCCCGTGATGAACATTTTCAACTGTAAGCAGCTTGTAAATTATTTTGCGGTGTCTGAATTTCCTCAGATGGTTTCCATACCCACGAGGAAGTCGGCATTATTTTGTACATTATTTTCGTACGGATGCTTCGCAGCCGTCAAATAAAATCAATCAAGTCGCACATTTAATAAAATGGGAGTGCAAAAGGCCTCAATTACTATTGAGCGACAGGGTTTGAAAAAACCTCTTTTATAAAACATCATTGTCATATTTTGTTAAAATTGAATTTTTACATAAATTCAAACCCTGCGTATATAGGTGCGAACGAGGCCTCGTACCACTTTCAAATAACAGCACATTGACTCACACACACACACACACACACACATTCAGATAATAGTTTCTTGAAAAGAGGCGGTCACCGTGGTAACACGAATGTTAGGGGGTGCCTAACACCTTCCCCCCGAATAACCAAGTCCCCGGACCCTAAATGAATCTCGATTTCACCGACCCGTATAGCAGTGTCACATCACTGGGTCAATGTGCAAACCTTTTCTCGGTTGTGTTGGTACAACCATTTAAAAAACTAACTGGCTACTCTTAACAGTCCATCGTCGACATTATACATGTCGGACCTTTTTCACTTGTTTTTTCAAACAAATCTCACCTAAAATGAGAACACCAAAAAACAAGTAATGGAAAGGGACATCTATAAATCCCGACGTCGACAGGTGGCGACTCTGCTGGGGACTCCAGTAAGAGGACTTAAGCCGCTATTTCAATCTTTTCAAAATTGTTATCTGCTTGTGTGTGGATGTTGCATTTACATTGGATGAATGTGTACGAATGCATGTCTTGTTTTTTTAGTGCCTCGCACTATAAACTGCTTGTGATGTTAGTGCGTCACACTATAAACTGCATGTGATGTTAGTGCCTCGCACTATAAACTGCTCATGATATTAGTGTTTCGCACATGTCATCATTTCATACGGTGAAACGCGATGTATGTGAATGTATGTTGTGTGGTCCCTCCACCAGGAGGCTATCCCGTCGGTGTTTGATTACTGGACTCTTGAGAAGCTTGATTCTCCGAGGCTCAGGAAAGGCACCACCCAAATTCGCTCCAGTTGAAAGACCGGATTAACTTCCCGTCAAGTAGATTGCGATGATTTGGGAACCTTCATGCCAAAAAGCCGTGAGAGTAACCTAAGATAGGTCAGCCTCTGATAAACCCAAAACAGAGGAAAGTCTCTTCATGCTCTCATTTTAAATTACACAATTTCATGACATATCTATCTCCATATAATGAGAAATATGAAGGAATGTGTACACATATACATACATGCTACAAACAGCTGACATCCGTTTTTTGCAGGATAAAATTCCTAAAATGGACTCATCACATTGCATATTAATATTCACCTTCCCTAAGGACTAAACTATGCAAGTCTTTCGCAGGGAGTCAATCGGGCCTACTACCCGTTCAAAGTCCAAAAAGGCAACATGCCTACAGTCAATTATGTCGTCATCCGACCAGACTGAACTTAATCCAGTTTCTCACAAAGAATTCGACGGATTAAGCAAACAAATTGCAGATCTGGCTGTTCTGGTCAAAGAATTACACCAGTCTACACAGGGTCAGAAAATACCCGTACATGCTAAATCCTCCATCTAGGGAGGGAGTCCAGTCATTACCATACCTAAACTACAGTTGGATATTACCAACAAAACTCATGATGCTCCCCATCCCACTGGAGACCCAGACACTGGTGACATCAAAAAGAAAGTCCTCCAAATAGAAGAGACCCTTCACACTATCAAAGGAATTGGAACACACGGGAGTGTTTCATATGCTGATCTATGTATATTTCCTGGTGTTCATTATCCAGAAAAGTTTAAAACTCCTGACTTTAAAAAATATGATGGGTTAGGAGATCCTTATACACACTTAAAGGTATTTATTGGAGAACTTGGATCTTATGCAGAGGATGAAAAGCTCAGAATGCAATTATTCCAAAAGAGTCTAACTGGAGAAGCACGTTCATGGTACACAAGATTAGATAACTCCAAAATCCACAGCTGGGAAGAGCTAGCACATGCCTTCCTCACTCAATACAGCTTTCAAACTCAAATGGCTCCTGATCGGTACCAAATTACCAAGATCAAAAAACAGTCTAACGAGTCTTTCAGAGAGTATGCCCAGAGGTGGAGATGCCTGGCTGCCCAAGTGAATCCTTCCATGACCGAATCAGAAATGGTCATGATGTTCATAGACATACAAGAAGCTCCCTTCTATGAGAGAGTTTTAGCCGGCATCGGCAAACCGTTTTCTGAAATGGTCAAACATGGGGAGATGGCTGAGATGGGATTGAAAGCCGAAAAGATTCAAGACCTAGCTGCACTCAAAGCTGTTGCTGATCACATCCAGTGTAAAAATTATGGGAACAACCCCAGGAGGGTCCATAAAAAGAAAGAGGAAGATATTTTCCTGATACTACAGGGTCAAAAAGGCAGTCAAAATATGCATGTTCAGAGGAGAAACTATACTCCCTTTCCAGCACAATCTGTAAACCCTCCAATACCAAAAGGTGGAGAAGCCAAACGCCCTCGAGTGTTCACACCCTTAGGGGATACCCTCGAGAATATCCTTAATCTTCTGACAGCACAAAAGAAGATTACACATCTACTTCCACCAGCCAGCCCAAATGGATGGGGTTTTAATGCTGCTCGGAAATCTGCTTATCATGCCAGGGCACCTGGACATGATACTCAGGATTGTTGGGCCTTGAAACACAAGATCCAAGACCTGATAGACAACGGTGAGATCGTGATCACTAAACCAGATCAACCTAACATTCAAGACAACCCTCTTCCTCAACACAAAGAAGAAGAGGTCAACATGATTAATTGGAGCAGTGGACAGAGTTCTAACTTCAGTTATGATTCTTCCCAAACCATCAAAGACGGTGATAACAGATGGGATTATGCCAAGTTCCAGTTCACAATGGAACGAAAAATGAAAGCTCTCTACAAACAAATTGAGCAATTGGTGGAACTGGTGACTTATCAGCATCAAGTGACTCGTCAGCTAATCAGCAAGGAGCATGCCAGTCTCCTGTCCATTGTCATGAATATTCCCTCTTCACTTTTAGAAAATGAAATGCTGGAAGACAAAGTGACGAAGAGAGCAAATGCCAAGGCTTGTCGGGATTTCGCCAAATACGCTCGATAATATAGAGAGAGAGAAAAAAAACTTGTTTGTGATGTGATTTTCAATTCTAACTCAGCACCCTATTTATAGAAAAATGTTAGAACGCCGAAGCAGACTTAACCTGCTACCTGATGGCTTTACCTGCTACTATTCCCGCCCACCACTTTTGAAATTAAAATTTTAGCACATTTCTCACCAACCAAAAGTGGGGCCCACCAATTCTAGAAATTTCAAAAATATTTTAAATAATCAGTAACTTCAATAATTCATATAAAATAGCTCTTTTATCAGAAAAATTCGAATCTAATGTCCATTCCACATGAAATCGAATTCTCTACAACTTTGTAGCTTTAAGTTTTTCTAAATTTCAAACCAAAAATATTCAAAATTCACAAACGGATAATTTTCAATACCTCATAATATTCATAACAAATCATACGTTAATTTTTAACGGTTCAAAATTTGTGGACATCTACTCAACTTATATATGTATAACATATTCAAAAATCACAACGATCCAACGGTCGAATTAAAATTATAACTCACGTAATAGATCTTTAAGAACACTGTTTTAATTTTTAAAACCTCCATTCCAACAAAATACTGATAAAACCCCTCAACACTAATTCTTTCATTTATAACCACATAAATAATTTCATCATTTATATCCATATCAAATAAATATTTCCTTATAATATAAATCAATAATTAATTATTCACAAATAATATTACAGAATCACAATTATGACAACCAGGCTGTTCCCAGGAAAGAGGGGTCTTTCCGATAAGAATTTCTCCCTATTGGCGCATAATTAGATTATCTAACCTCTCCTCGACAGAATTTTCTAGACATTGCCAATAATGATATCTAATAATATTGTTTAAATAATATAAATTATTGATCTGATAATGGAGATACTGTGCAGTGACAATTATTAAAACAACAATAATATAAAATATCAACGCAGTAATTATTGAACCAATAAAATAAAATATTGAACAGTAATTACTGTAATAATTATTGAGTAGTGCCTTCTTACGTAAAGATCAATAATTCATCAATATTGTGCAATAAGGTGTGCTACTATGCAACCACGCGTATTACTGTATTTTAACCACCAGGTAATCCAACAGTGTTAACGGTAACCATTACGCCGTTATTTATAAAAACTCAAACTTATCGTTTTTTTCATCCGACAGTTATTCTGTTATGGAGCCCACAAATGACTGCGCCGTCGTACGGATATTCCCGATAAAAAGAATATTCTACGACCAAATGAATATTTCCCGATAAAAATGAATAGTTTATAACAACTTGCGTATTTTGCAAAATTTGCACATTTCACCCTTAACCAAAATATTATATCAAATTAACTTATTTTCAAGATAATGAATAGAGGAAATTCAATTTTTTTTATATAAAAAAATTCGGGGTCTTACAAGCTTACTTAGACAATGTCATGGATTTAAACAAAAATACGTCAGATTTGAATGATATTTCTATTGTTAATAAATTTTCTGATCCTAGCCTACCCCCAGAGCGTGAAAACAAATTTTATATCGACCTTGAACCTAGTACAAAACCCTCAAATATTTCTTCAACTAGAACGAACGTAACATGCGCCAAAGACGTTAACTCGTGCTGTTGAAAGATTACGATCATACCATTCAATACCATCCTAGAAAAGCGAACGTAGTAGCTGACGCGTTGAGAAGAAGATCGTATGCGAGTACGAGTGCGATATTGTCAACACAAAGACCCATTTTATATGACTTACAAAGGATGGAGCTAGAGTTAAAGACTCCGAGGACTCACGTGATGATGTCAAATATACGAGTAGAACCGACGTTAATCGATAAAGTTAAAGCTGCTCAAACTACGGACCTGAAGCTAATGAATTTGAAGAAGAAAGTACAAGAAGTCGTTATTCCAAAAGCGAGAGTCAATGAAGAGAGGAAATATCAACCTTCTATTTATTGGTCTATTTGAAATCCTCGATCGAGTAGGAATTGTGGCCTATAGACTCGCCTTACCGCCAAGTATGTCTCGTGTTCATAACGTTTTGCTCATATATCTATGTTACGTAAATATATGGAAAACCCGAACCACATTATTGAATTAGAACCAGACGAGATAGAGGAAGATTTTTCGTATGAAGAGGTACCTGTTAAAATCTTGGATAAGAAGGAACATATTCTACGCTCAAAGGTTATACCTCAAGTCAAAGTTTTGTGGAGAAATCACAATATTGAGGAAATGACCTGGGAGTTTGAATCTGAAATGAAAGCAAAGTATCGTCACATTTTCGACATATCATGTACGTACACCAATTTCGAGGATGAAATTTCATAAGAAGGAGAGGTTATAAGACCCCAACTTTTATGAATAAAGATTTAATTTATAACTGATGAATTTTTTTTAAAAAACCGATGAACTCTCAAACACTTAAATTTTGATAGAAATCCACTTATACCTATCAGGAAATTATGGAACATAGACTTTTCTTTCAAAGCTATATAAGGTAGGGGACCCAAGATGATGAAAATGTTGAAACTAATTAAAAAGGATGTGAAAGCACACATATTACTATGTGAAAGAGGGAAGAAAAATTAACAATAATTTCCTTGTATTTTGTATATACTTGATGTCAATTTGAAGAGCCATGAGATAGTTTGAAACATTTTTTATTGAATATTTATACGAGTAGCAATGATATGATAATTATAAGACCCAAACTTTTTATGAATAAAGATTTAGTTTGTTTCTAAATGTTATTTATAATAAGGTGTGAATTTGATATAATGTTATAGTTGTGGGTAATATTTATAAATTTTACAAAGTAAGCAAGTTGTCATAAAATATTCGTTTGGTCGGGGTATATTTGTTTTATCAGGAAATATTCGTACAACAGCACAATCATTGGTGGACCCCACAATAGAATTATTGTCGAAATTAGAAAACGACAAAAATATCTTTTTATAAAAATAACGACGAAAGTTTTACCGTTAACTGTTGAAATACCCGGTGATAAAAGTACAGTAATACACGTGGTTGTATAATAGCACATGGTATTGTACAGTATCTTTGATTATTGATGTTTACGTGAGAAGTCACTCAGTTTTGTTCAATTATTGTCACAGTAATTGCTGCATAGTATCTCACATTATTGATTCAATTATTGTCACAATATTTTATATTATTAAATCAATAATTGAGACGACAAAGTTATTCATATTATTATTTGTATTACTGACAATGTCTAGAAAGTTCTGTCGAGGAAAGGGGTTTGGTCACCTAATTACGCGCCAATATGGAGAAATCCTTATCGAAAAGCCCCTTCTTTCATAGGAATGATCTGGTTGTTAATATTACGAGTTATAATATTAATGATGAATAAACATTGTTAAAAATGTGTTTTGTGAAGCCAAGTGAGTTGAGATAAATAGAGAGGTTTTTATTGAAGTGTTTGTTGTAAATTTTGCTTATTACATAGACCCCCACTTATCCATTTTTCAAAATAGTCGGGAGAAAGTTATATGCATATATATATATATATATATATATATATATATATATATATATATATATATATATATATATATATATATATAATATGCTACGGGGAGGGGGGAATTGGTCTCACAGGGGAGTATATAGGAATTGGTCACAGGGGAATATATATATATATATTATAAGTTTTATTTTTTATAAAAAATGGAATATATTATATTTTATTTGATTGCATAGTACTGTATAGTGTTGCATAGTACTGCATAATGTTGCATTGTACTGCATAGTGCTGCAGAGTAAAATTAAAAAAATTTCTTCAGATTGCGCCCGTGAATTTTTCCTATTGTGCGTCCGTGATTTTCTAAATTCAAATATTATCCTTCCATTCTCCTATAAATAGGATGCTTAGTTTAGAAATAAAAATACACCAGAATCAGAGATTTCTTCTTCTATAATATTAAGCGTATTTCTTTAGAGTTTAAAAAGATTTGAGTGTTGAAAATAGTGCAAGTTTTCTTCAAGAATATCCCCGCTATACCAGTCAGAAGTACTCTCTTTTTAAGGTAAGGGATATTATTTTTGTTCAGTATTCGTAAGAAATAATATTTTCTTCCATACTCTGTAGTATGTAAGTAATATTATTTCGTTTCAGATTCTAAATTCTACACTCATTTTGTTAAGTATTGCTTCTATACTCCTTGAAATTGGTATAATATCCTTGAAATTTGCGCTTCATCTAGTATCTTTTCACGGAAATATTATTCTAAATATTCTTGATAATTTTTAATCTTTTTATATCGGGATACTATTCCCGAAGTACTATTCACTTAGGTACTATTCACCCTGAGTACTATTCATGATAAAAATTGATTTCTTTTCCGTCCAAATTATTTTTGATATAGTATTATTCTTGAATTTTACTCCACAAAGCAGTATCATGTTGACAATTTAGACATTATTAAATTCTGGATAAATTAAATTATAAATCTTTAAAATTTATCATTGCTCTCATTTAATTGAATTCTTATATCATTGTCATCATCCTCATGCTTATATTGTGATGAAAGTCATCTTTGGCTCGTAGTGCATAGATGGACTGTTGATTGGTATGATTATGACTATGTATCGGTATAATCATGACCTGTAATGTTACAAATAATGTGGTAAAAGTCCTCATTGGCCCGTAGTGCATTGATGGACAGTTGTTGGCATGATCATGACCACTGGTGATACTAATGAATATCCTTGGCCCGTAGTGCATGGATAATTCATGGATATAATATTAATGAATATCCTTGGCCCGTAGTGCATGGATAATTCGATGATATGGATTATTTATTGAGCTGTGTTACAGCGATAAAATATAGGTGATGAACTTTTACATCATAGAAGATAGTTGATATCATACTCTATATGGCTCTTCTAATGGATTGCTTGTTCCGCTGTAGTTAAACTTGTTGTTTATTGTATTATATCAGTTAACACGGTTGAAGGCTAAAGATAATTTATTTTGCATTATCTTAGTTATAATATTTCTTACTGGGCTAACTAAGCTCACCCTTTACTTTCATTGTTCTCTTTAGGAAATGAGAACATAGCCGGGACTAGTCGGGGAACGGAGTGATGGTCCGAGAAGGTGGTTATAGTAGTCCTCACTATTCTATGAAATAGGGTGATAATAAATGTAATGAGGACTTCATTTGAGTTTGGATATTGTTTGATGCCTCCAAAATAGATCTACTCGACCCATTCTGAGTCGCTAGATATCACACTACAGAAATCAAATACAAACTTCATTTATACAACTGTTAAACTGTCGTGCAGGGTACGACAACACATAAGCTGTGAGTTTCAATACAAATATATGTAACTCTCATGGTGCCTTGACCACGATACCTTACAATAGTACTTTTACAGAAAAGTACAGTCAATAACTGTTTTAGAAATTAAAATCTTTGGAAAATGCTCAAGAAAATCTTCATACATGGGAGGCAAAACATCTAAGTTATGATAGATATCATATGACTCGAGAATTATCCTTGGTTGACCCAAAAGACCCCAAAGAAAAATGAGAAGATTACTATCATGTTCTTTCCAATGATGAGTCTTCTCTTGACATATAATTATCTCCATTGTCTTCAATTGAGAATTATTTTTCAACTAAACTCTAAGATTATATAGGTAGTGCTCATAGATATAATCAGCAAGTGCATGTGCACAACCCTGTCTTATGATAACACGAAGTCGTCTGTCATTAGACATCTTGTATGATACTGCCAAAAACGCCCTTCTAAAGTTGGGTTCACCTCACCCTATTCGGTTCACCAAAATCAACGGTTAAAATGACGTATAAAATACGACACACTTATCTAAAATTCTCAATAAAAATATTTTCATAATGTTTTAGGGGAAACCTCAACAGCTATAGACAATCGTTCTATTCCCCTATTACCCCCGCTCGACCCAGCTACACTCTTATTACCTGAAAGGAATTGTGAAACAAAAGGGTGAGCACAACTAGCCCAGCAGAGAATATCATGACTAAAAATAATTAAATTATCAATAGCATTCGTCAGTATTAAATAAGAGATTTAGAACATATGGTAGATGATAAAAACTTTTCAACCATAGTGGCAGCGGAACGAGCAATTCATTAGAAGAGTCAAATAGACCATAAAGTTTATTATCTTCTCCATGTTAAACCTCCACCAACAATGTTTTATCCCTGTAACATCAATCAACAGTTCCTGTCCACAATCATGTGAATAACTCATAATCATAATTGTGATTCTAAATTCCTCTTCGCACCCATGACGAAGATAATTTTTATCACCTGTTTTTACTTAAAACATCAAAGATTTTGGTTATACCAAATCACAGTTCCTGTTCGTAATCATACTAATAAATTCATCTTTGTACTACGGGCCAAAGATATTCATTAACAGTTCATCTTTGCACTAAAGGAAAAGATATACAACTGTATTTTAGAAGAGTTAAGTAGAGCATGATATCTACTATCTTCTACGAATTAAAAGTTTATTATCAATATTTTATTGCTGAGACTCAGCTCAATACATCACCGAATTATCTATGCACTACGGCCAAGGATATTTGTTAGGATCACATCCATGAATTATCTATGCACTACGGGGCCAAGGATATTTATTATTATCACGACCACAGATTATCCATGCACTATGGGCCAAGGATATTCGTGTTTTCACCAATAGTCATGATCATGCCAAACAATAATTCATCTTTGCACCCTTGGCCGAAGAGAACGCATGGTTATGATCATACCAACATATATCCATCAATGCACTACGGGCCAATGAGGACTTTTATCACATCACTTGTAACATTAGGTCATGACTATACCGAATAATTTTTGGTCATAATCATATGAATCAATAGTCCATCTATGCACGTAAGCAGCAGATGACTTTCATTACAATATAATCATAAGGATGATGATAATGATATAAGCATTAATCAAACGAAATCAAGGATAAATATTAAAGACTTTAAATTTATCCAGAGTTTAAAAATATCCAAATTGTCAACATGATACTGCTTTGTGGAGTAAAATTCAATAATAATATTCATGTATCAAAAATAATTTGGACAGAAAAGAAATATAATTTTTGGGTGAATAATACCCCGTGAATAGTATCATGTGAATAGTACTTCGGGAATAGTACCTCGTGAATAATATCCCGACATGAAAACTGTCCCAAATATCCGAGTGAATAATATTCGAGTGAATAGTATCCGGGTGAATAGTAACTCGTGAATAGTACTCTGGCACGAAAAGTGTCTCGAATACCTGAGTAAATAGTAATCGGGTGAATAGTAACCCGTAAATAGTAACTCATAAATAGTAACTCATGAATAGTAACTCGTGAATAGTATTCCGACATAAAAAGATCAATAATTATCAAGAAAGCTCAGAATAATATTTCCATGAAAAGATACTGGATGAAGCGTAAATATCAAGGATATTCTACTAATTTTACGGAGTATAGAAGTAATACTTCAACAAAATGAGTGTAGAAGTAGGAATACGAAACGAAATAATATTACTTACATACTACAGAGTATGGAAGAAAATATTATTTCATTCAAATATTGAACAAAGATAATATCCCTACGAATACGAAAAATAATATCTCTTCTGAATATGAAATAAATAATACACCTTACCTCAGAAGAAGACTGGATACTGAAATACTGAATTAGCAGACTTCTCTTCTTCTTTCTATCTATAACTTCTCTTTCTATAGCTTCTCTCTCTATAATTGCTCTTGTGAGTCTTAGTGAATTGGTGAGAATGAAAGAAGAATGAGCTACTATTTATAGGAAAATATAGTTTCGATAATTAAATATTTTGGGTCTCGAAATATTACAGTATAATGCCTTCATCTTTTTCTCTATTTTTAATTTAGTCCTACAAGTATTATCAAACTTGCACCACCTCCCCTAATAGTACATCATGTGAACCAATAGTTCAGTCATGTGAATCAATAGTTCTATACATGTGAAAAAAATAGTTACAGTATAGTACTTTCATCTATACCTTCATTTTTAATTTAGTTATGCAAGTATTATCAATCTTGCACCACCTCCCCTAATAGTACATGCATGTGAATCAATAGTACATACATATTAACAAATAGTTATAAGCATGTAAATTAATACCAATTAATTACTTATTTATCCGATTAATTACCCGATTGGTCAATATAACCTCCAGACATCCATTATTATCGAAATAAATATCGATTTCTACTAACACTAATAATCTCAACACAATGGAAATATCAATTTTATCTTTAATCAACACGAACTTATTCATCATTAATATTATAACTCACAATATTTGACAACCAGATCATTCTCAGGAAAGAGGGGGCTTTCCGATAAGAATTTCTCCCTATTAGCGGGCAATTAGGTGAACAAACCTCTTCTCGACAGAACTTTCTAGACATCGTCAATATTGTAAATAATAATATGAAAAACTTCGTCGTCTCAATTATTGATTTAATAATATAAAATATTGATATTGTGACAATTAATAATATGAGAGATATTATGCAGCAATTACTGTAGCAATAATTGAGTTTAACTGAGTGACTTCTCACGTAAGCATCAATAATCAATATCGTGTACTACTATACAACCACACGTATTACTGTTCTTTTATTACCGATTATTTCAACAGTTTAACGGTAAAACTTTCGCCGTTATTTTTATAAAAAAATAATTATGTCGTTTTCTAATTCTGACAGTTATTCAGTTATGGGGTCCACCGATGATGGTGTCATCGTACGGATATTCCCTGATAAAAAGAATATTTCCCGACCAAACGAATATTTTATAACAACTTGCTTACTTTGCAAAAAAAAATTCACATATCACCCTTAACTTTAACCTTTTATCAATTTAATCATTTACTAAATAGAATAATAATTATAAAAAAATTGAATACTTTTATTTCATAAAATTCGGGATCTCACATATTGTCTACGAGACAATATTCGTGTTAAAACTCTCAGCTATGTTTTGTCGTATTTTACACGACAGTTGTATAATTAAGTTTGTATTTGAATTTTGTACCATGTATTTGGCGACTCAGAATGGGTTGTGTATACCTATTTTGGGGGTATCACATTCGTACGTCACAAAATGGGGAAACTAAGGATCAAATATGGCTAGTGTACTCAAAGAAGTTGGATAAAGTGTTTTGTTTTTGTTGTAAGTTGTTTAAAACAATGAATTCTAAAAGTTAGTTCACTAGTGAAGGAATTAGAGATTGGAAACATCTTGGTGAAAAGCTTAAACAACATGAAAGCAGTATTGAACACCTCACTAACTTGAGGTCTTGTGTTGAATTGCAAATCAGATTGAAAAAAAATCAAACACTTGATATAGAATTACAAGAGCTAATCAAGAAAGATACATTACACTGGAAAAATGTTATTGTCAGAATCATCGCTGTTGTGAAATGTCTTGCTATACAAAATGATGAGGACATGGTTAACGTGGATGCAAATGGAGGCCATTGGTCGAATCTAGTGCAAGTTCCAGTAGGACTCGTTACGAGAGAACGAGCTAAACGCTTCAAGGAAGGAATCAATGGGCTTATTCAACGAGCTTGGAGGGACGAAGGAGAAAATTTGAAGACATTGGAGTTGGAGACTAAACTCATCAATAAGATAGAAGTGTTGGATCTAAGCCAAGAATTTCGAGAGCTTCTGGTCATTCGACGCGGCCCACGCCTGTGTAATACAGAAAGGAGCGCGTCCCGTGCTAAAGTGTCAGAACTTTTGTAGCAGTGGTGCGCCTCGCGCCACCTTGTCGTGCCAAGACAGCGCAGCCCGCGCCAGGCCATCTGAGTGTCTGTCAGGGTAGCGCTCCCTACGCCACTTCCGGGCCAAGACCGGCGTGCCCCGCGCCCGACGTATGACAGGTCGGACACTTTTTTTGAGGTGACGCGTTTTGACTATATTTTCCTTGTTTGACTAGATTTTTTTTCATATATTTTTAGGTACTTTTATATCTTTAATAATTCTAATGTTTTTAAGATACTTTTAGATTGGATTTTATTTCCAAAACAAATGGTTGATTCCATTTGGGATTCTAGGGTTTTCTTAGTTAGTATAAATAAGTCATATGAATGTAATTCATACAACATTCAATGTTATTCAGATTTAATTACTTGTGAAATTATTTTCGACTTTTGGTTCTTTGAAGAATTCCTAAGTATTTTCTTTAGTTAATTCTTTTGAGATTCAATTTAAATTATCATACAACAATACATAGTTATGTGTGGCGTCTTCTACCGCATCAATCGTCCATTGTCCTGAGGTTCCTATTTCAATATAAACCCGGGGTTTAGGCGTCGTTGGTGTCCATTCAATGATGATTTCATTGCTTAATCGATTTTACCAAGGTCCTCGTCTCCATATAGACGTTGGGTTGAGTGTCGAGAGAGTTCCACTCTATCAACTGTGCTAGAAATGAACCGGGGCGACAACTATCTTACGCAAGCGTGTCGTGGAGTCCATCACATAATTTGGATTTTCGTGGAATAAATGAAAAAATTTATGAAGATGGTACTGGTAACTTTTTAGGCCTACTTGAAATGATTACAGAGTTTGATCCAGTAATGCAACACCATTTTTGACTCATTCAAGATAAGAAGATTCATTATCATTATCTTAGCCATAAAATTCAAAATGAGTTGATAGCTATTTTAGCATCAAATGTTAAACATACAATCATTGAAAAAATAAAAATAGCTAAATATTTTTCATTCACTCTTGATTATACTCCTAATACAAGTCACAAAGAACAAATGACTTTAATATTGAGGTGTGTAGATGTTTCAAGTACTCCAATAAATATAGAACATTAATTTTTAGAGTTTCTAAATGTCGAAGACACATTTGGATTAGAAATTTTAAATGAATTGTAAAATGTAATTGAGTGAGGGGACAAGGTTATGATACTTGCTCTAATATGAAAGGGAAAAATCTAGGTGTACAAAAAAGATTACTTGATATAAATCCTAGAGCATTTTACATGCCATGTGGTTCTCATTGTCTCAACTTAATAGTTTGTAATATGGCCAACTCATGTGTTAAAGCAAAATATTTTTTTGGAGCATGTCAATGCATATATACTGTGACGCCCCCAGAATAGGTCCACCCGACCCATTCCGGGTCGCTAGATACCACACTACAAAAATCAAATACAAACTTCATTTATACAACTGTTAAACTGTCGTGCAAACTACGACAACACATAAGCTGTGAGTTTCAATAGAAATAACAATACTCACACTCTAAACCGATTATACTTTACATAAAGGTACAATCAATAACTGTTTTAGGAATTAAATTTTTGGAGAATACTCAAGGAAGCCTTCATACATGGGAGGCCATGCATCTAAGTTATAATAGATATCATAGGACTTGAGCATTAACCTTGGTTGACCCAAAAGACCCTAAAGAAGAATGAGAAGATTAATATCTTGTTCATTCCAATGGTGGGTATCTTCTTGGCATATAATTATCTCTATTGTCTCAAATCGAGAATTATATTCCAACCATATTCCAAGATTATATAAATAATGCTCATAGATATAGTCAGCAAGTGGATGCGTACAACCATATCTTATGATAACACGAGTTTTATGTGGTCAGACATCATGTATGATAGTAGAAACACACCCTTTAAGCTCTTCATACATTTCTATCCTCCTCATTCTAATGGGGTGCATTTTTGACGCTTCCAAAGTCGAGTTCGCATCACCCTATTTGGTTCACCAAATATAACTATTAAATGATGTATAAAATACGACACACCCATCTTAAGTCCTCAATATAATTATATATTGTCATACTGTTTTATAATGTATTGAGAAACTTCCACAGTCTTGAACCATCACATTATTCCCCTGTTATCCCCGCTCGAACCAGCTACACTCTTAATACCTGAAAGGAATTGTGAAGCAAAAGGGTGAGCACAAATAGCCCAGTAAAGAATATTATGACTAAGATAATTAATTTATCAACAGCATTCATCAGTAATAAATCAGATATTTAGAACACATGGTAGATAATAAAAGTTTTCAACCATAATTACAGCGGGATCAACAATCCATTAGAAGATTCAAGTAGAACATAATGTCTACTATCTCCTCAAAATTAAAAGTCCATCATTATTATTTCATTCTTATAATACTCATCAACAGTTCTTTGTTGTACCCAAGACAAAGAGAACTCTCATCACCTGTCTTCACCAGAACCATCAAAGATTATAGTTAAATTCACAATTCATATTTATAATCATGTAAAGCAACAGTACATCTTTGTACTACAAACCAAAGACATACAACTGTAAAACTAATAATCAACAGCCCATCTTTACACGTAAGCCAAAGATATACAACTGTAAAACTAATAATCAGCAGTCCATCTGTAAGACCCCAACTTTTATAAATAAAGATGAATTTTCTATAAATATCATTTTTGAATATTATGGAGTTAATTTGATATAATGTTATAGTTGTGGAAAATATTTATAAATTTTGCAAAGTACACAAGTTGTTATATAATATTCATTTTAACAGGGAATATTCGTACAATGGCACAATCATTGGTGGACCCCACAATGGAATTATTGTCGGATTGAGTAAACGACAAAAATATTTTATTATAAATAACGACGGAAGTTTTACCATTAATACTGTTGAACTACTAGGTAGTAAAAGTACAGTAATACGTGTGGTTGCATAGTAGCACACAGTATTGATTATTAATGCTTATGTGAGAAGTCACTCAGTTTGATTCAATTATTGTCAGTTAATAATATGAATTATTTAGCGATAATGACGTTTTGTTTTATTCGTATTATTAACGTAATAAAACAGAAACATCTTTTTATATAAAATAGAATATTTTATTAAAGTTATTCTACAAATAGAATATCTTATATTTTATTTAAAATATTTTTCTTTAAATATGGACCGTCAGATTAAAGTAATCAATCTGGACCGTTCATGGATTAGTTATTATGCATTCCATTTTTCTATAAATAGCAGCTCATTTCTTCATTATTTCTTACGAATTCACTGAACTCTAGAGAGAGAAACTATAGAGAGAGAAAAGAAAAGTATTCTGCTACTTAACTACTTCCTTATTTCAGTTCTTCTTTAAAACGGTAAGGGGTGTTATTCTTTCTTATTCATGAAGAGAACTGTTGTTATTCTATTTCTTATTAATCTGTTGGAATAACCTGTATACGCGGTCTACCCTATACTTGGTGACATTCTTTTATTATTCTGTTGGAACATCCTGTCTGTGTGTTTTACACCAGACCTGGTTCCGTCTTTATTATTATTCTGTTGGAACATCCTGTCTATGTGTTTTACACCAGACCTGGTTCCGTCTTTATTATTATTCTGTTGGAACATCCTGTCTGTGTGTTTTACACCGGACCTGGTTCCGTCTTTATTATTATTCTGTTGGAATATCCTGTCTGTGCGTTTTACGCCGGACCTGGTTCTATTATTTATTATTCTGTTGGAATAACCTGTCTGTGCGGTCTATCGCATGCATGGTGATTTATTTTGTTATTCCATTCTTTATTATACTCAGTTGGTTAAGTTTTGACTTCTATACTCCATGAAATTTGTGGAATATCGTTGATAATTGTGTTTCATCCAGTATCTTTTCATGAAAATATTCTTCTAAGCATTCTTGAATTTTACTCCACAAAGCAGTATCATGTTGACAATTTGGACGTTGTTAATTCCTGGATAAATTAATTCTTGAACTTGTTTTATTGAATTCTTATATCATTGTCATCATCCTCATATTTATAAAATGTTGAAAGTCATCTGTGGCCTGTAGTGCATAGATGGACTTGGTATGATTATGACCAGGAATTATTCGGTATAATCATGACCGTAATATTACAAATGATGTGGTAAAAGTCCTCATTGGCCCGTAGTGCATTGGTGGACAGTTGTTGGCATGATCATGACCATTAATGAATACACGAATATCATTGGCCGTAGTGCAGGGGTGATTTGATGATGTAAATTATTTTTTTAAGCTGAGTCCCAGTGAAAACAGTGTTGAAAAACCTTTTAAATCATAAAAGATAGTAGATTTTATTTTCTACTTGACTCTTTTAATGGATTGCTTGTTCCACTGCAGTTAAATTTGATGTTCATTATATTTTATCAGTTTAACACTGTTGAAGGCTAATGATAATTTATTTTGCATTATCTTAGTCATAATATTTCTTACTGGGCTAGTTGAGCTCACCCTTTCTTTCACTGTTCTCTTCAGGAAATGAGAATATAGCTGGGACGAGTCGGGAAACGGAGTGATGAACTAGATGATAGTATTTGTATTCCTTACTATTCTGTTAAATAGTGTGACAATAATTGTAATGAGGACTCCTTTTGAGTTTGTATAGTCTCTAGTAGACAATAATTGTATTCAAACTCACAGTTATGTTTTGTCGTATTGTACACGACAGTTGTATTAGTAAGTTATATTTGTATTCTGTACCATGTATCTGACGACCCAAGATGGGTGATGTATACCTAATTTTGGGGGCGTCACAGTTGGTATCAGAGCTTAGGGATATGATCCCTGGCTAAGATGTGAGAATAGAACTAGGAGGGGAGAGACGGGGAATTCTTTCGCTAGTATAACCTACCTAAGTTTATTTGCATGGTATTTAATTGGTCGGCCAGAATATAAGGATAATATATGACATATCAATTAACTTTTATTTTGTGACAGTATCTGAAAATGGCATCCGAGAATGTTTAGAATAGCAATGGAGCACAGTCGACTATTGATTCACCACATATCAATTATCGGGATAATGTGCATCAGGAAGGCGACAATCCTCATGCAAACAACAATACTGACCAAATGATGAATGATGGAATGTTCAAAAGCTTTATGCAGTTCATGCAACAGCAGGCGAGAGCGGCTCTTGTTCAAAATGTAGGTGAAAACACTGAAAACTCTCGGACGGTCACCGCTAAACAGTTCAAAGAGCTGGGACCACCGGAGTTTAAGGGAGAGCCAAAACCACTTATAGTGGAAACATGGATAAAGCAGATCACCAAGATATTTGATGTCTTGGGATGCTCCGAGGAGCAAAAGGTTCCCTATGCCTCCTTTATGTTGCGAGGAGAGGCAGATTACTGGTGGGAATCGATTAAGCGCACTCAACCTGTCGCACTGAAGATGTCTTGGGAGAAGTTCTAAGAGCTGTTCAATGACAAATACTTTCCCGAAAGTGTTCGACACATGAAGGAGGTGGAGTTCATCAAATTGGAGCAGAATAATATGAACGTGTCGCAGTATGAGGCTAAATTTGCTGAATTGTCCCGGTTTGCATCCCACTTGGTGGATAATGAAGAGCGAATGACGAATGTTTTTGCGAGGTTTGAAACCTGAGATACGTCAACATCTTATTTCTCATAAACTGTGTTTGTATTCAGATGTTGTGAATAGGGCTCAGTTAGTGGAGCGCGATAACGAGTCAACACAACCAAAAGAGAGCAGTCGGCAAAATGATAATACCAATGAGAGCAGTCATCGAAGCGGTGACAACAAGCGTGGAGGGAATCAATAGGCCAGAAATGGCAACCACTTCGGTGGTAATCAGGGCCAAAACAATAAGAATGGTCATTTCAAGAAGAGGAGATTCAACAATAATGGAAAGACGTCAGCACCAGCACCCGTTGCTAAGGAAGGAGAACGACAATTTATCATATGTTTCAAATGCGGAGGGGAGGGGCACATCAGTACAAACTGCGCGATGCCATCTAAAGCATGTTATAATTGTGGAAGAGAAGGTCATTTAGCTCGATTTTATCGTTTACCAAAAACAAGTTCAGCCAGGATGGAGACACCAAAGGCCGTCCCAGAAAAGTCAAAGCCGGTAGTGCAAGGGAGAGCGTTTGTTGTGACCTCCCAAAAAGCAAGGAACCCGAATGAGGTCATCACGGGTAAGCTTATCATAAACTCTAACGAAGTCTATACTTTATTTGATATCGGTTCTACCCATTCTTTTATTTCTCCTACTTGCGCTCATCGATTAAATTTGACTCCGGAGAAATTATACTTTGACTTATCTGTTGAAACTCTATTGGGAGAAACCTTCATTACATCCACGGTTTATAAGTCTTGTTTGGTTCAAGTTAGTACCCACACATTACCTGTCGATCTTATTTCATTAAAAAAACGTGTATTTGACGTGATTCTAGGGATTGATTGGTTAACTACTCATCGTGCAAAAATTGATTGTTTTCGTAAGGTTGTTAGCTTTCATATTCCTAATCGACCTATTATGCGAATTCAAGCAACCAAACCATTAAAATCAATCGATGTCATCTCAAGCCATAAAGCTATTCATTTATTGAAAAATGGATGTCAAGCTTTCTTAGCTCATGTCACGGATCTAAACAAAAATACGTCAGTTTTGAATGATATTTCTATTGTTAATAAATTTCCTGACGTATTCCCTGAAGAACTTCCTGGCCTACCCCCAGAGCGTGAAATTGAATTTTGTATCGACCTTGAACCTGGTACAAAACCAATTTCCAAAGCCCCATATCAAATGGCTCCTATTGAACTTCAGGAGTTAAAGATCCAACTGCAGGAATTGTTAGACATTGGCTTTATTCGTCCTAGTACTTCTCCTTGGGGTGCTCCTGTGCTATTCGTGAAGAAGAAAGATGGAAGTATGCGACTTTGTATTGATTATGGGGAGTTGAATCATGTCACCATCAAAAACAGGTACCCATTGCCACGTATTGATGACCTGTTTGACCAGTTGCAAGGAGCACAATTCTTTTCAAAGATCGATCTTCATTCTGGATATTATCAGCTGAAGGTTAGAACTGAGGATATTCCAAAGACGGTTTTCAGAACTTGGTACGGGCATTATGAATTCTTAGTCATTTCCTTTGGATTGACTAATGCTCCTGCTGCCTTCATGGATATGATGAACCGGGTATTCAAGGAATATTTGGATCACTTTGTGGTCGTCTTTATTGATGACATCCTTATTTATTCCAAAAGTCGTGAAGATCATGAGCAACACTTGAGGCTGGTACTCCAAAAGCTTCGTGAATACAAGCTTTATGCCAAGTTGAAGAAATGCGAGTTCTGGCTGGAGGAGGTAGCATTCTTTGGGCATGTAGTATCAAGTCGTGGAATATCGGTTGACCCGGCAAAGATTGAAGCTATTCAAAGCTGGGAGAAACCTAAATCAGTGACCGAAGTACATAGCTTTCTTGGTTTAGCTGGTTATTATCGGAGATTCGTGGAAGGATTTTCTCGAATTGCTACTCCATTAACTCAGCTGACACGGAAAGATACAAAGTTCGGTTGGAGCGAATAATGTGAGAAGAGTTTTCAAGAACTCAAGAGGAGACTCATTTCAGCACCTGTTCTAACAATACCATCTGGCTCGGAGGGATTTGTCATCTACAGTGATGCTTCGAGCAAAGGGTTGGGATGCGTTCTCATGCAACATAGAAAAGTCATAGCCTATGCATCAAGACAACTCAAGGAATATGAAAAGAATTATCCTACTCATGATCTAGAGTTGGCAACTGTTGTCTTTGCACTTAAAATTTGGAGGCATTACTTGTACGTGATAGCTGACGCATTGAATAGAAGATCATATGCAAGTACGAGTGCGATATTGTCAACACAAAGGCCCATTTTGTGTGACTTGCAAAGGATAGAGATAGAGTTAAAGACTCCAGGGACCCATGTGATGATGGTGAATATACGAGTAGAACCAACTTTAATCGATAAAGTTAAAGCTGCTCAAGCTACAGACCTGGAGCTGATGCGTATGAGGAAGAAAGTGCAAGAAGGTGCTATGCCGGAAGCAAGAATCGATGAAGAATGAATACTTCGAGTCAACTCCAGACTTTGTGTTCCTAACAACCCTGATTTAAAGTATGAAATCATGATGGAGGCGCACAACACACAGTTTGCAATCCATCTTGGAAGTACCAAAATGTATCATGATCTTCGTCATACATTTTGGTGGAGCAATATGAAGAGAGAGATAGCGTTGTTTATCTCAAGGTGTCTAACTTGCCAACGAGTCAAAGCGGAGCATCAAGTACCAAAAGGTCCATTGCAACCACTTGAAATTCCAGAATGGAAGTGGGAGCACATTACCATGGATTTCGTTACCAGTCTTCCTAAGGTTTCTCAAGGTATAGATGCGATTTGGGTCATTGTTGATAGATTGACCAAGTCTGCTCATTTCTTACTGATACGACAAACTTATACACTTGAATGTCTTGCTCGTATGTACATAAACGAGATTGTAAGACTGCATGGTATGCCAGTATCCATAGTTTTTGATATAGACCCAAGATTCACTTCACGATTTTGGGTTAGTTTACAAAAAGCTATGGGCACGAATTTACGATTTAGTTCGGTATATCATCCTCAGACGGACGGACAATCAGAGAGGACTATTCAAACTCTGGAAGATTTATTAAGACTCTGTGTCCTTGACTTCAAGAAAAGTTGGGACAAGTTCTTATCATTGGTGGAGTTTTCCTACAACAACAATTATCAAGTAAGTATTGGCATGGCTCCATTCGAAGCGTTGTATGGAAGAAAGTGTCGTTCTCCAATATGCTGGGATGAGGTGGGTGAAGCAACGTTGTTGCGACCGGAGTTGGTACGTATGACTACAGAAAAGATTCAAACGATCCGACAACGTATAAAAACCTCACAAGATCGACAAAAGAGTTATGTTGATCTTCATCGAAAGGACGTGGAATTTGATATAGGAGATCATGTGTTCTTACGAGTTGCTCCATGGAAAGGAGTTACGAGATTTGGAAAGAGAGGAAAACTCAATCCTCGATTCATCGGTCCATTTTTAATCCTCGATCGAGTAGGAACTGTGGCTTATAGACTCGTTTTACCGCCAAGTATGTCTCGTGTTCATAACGTTTTTCACATATCCATATTACGTAAATATGTGGAAGACCCAAACCATATTATTGAGTTAGAACCGGACGAAATAGCAGAAGATTTGACATATGAAGAAGTTCATGTTCAAATCTTGGATAAGAACGAACATATTCTACGCTCCAAGGTTATACCTCAAGTCAAAGTTTTGTGGAGAAACCACGATGTTGAGGAAATGACTTGGAAGTTAGAATCTGAAATGAAATCAAGGTATCCTTACCTCTTCGACATACCAGGTACGTACCCTAATTTCGAGGGCAAAATTTCATATGAAGGGGAAGTTGTAAGACCCCAACTTTTATAAATAAAGATGAATTTTCTATAAATATCATTTTTGAATATTATGGAGTTAATTTGATATAATGTTATAGTTGTGGGTAATATTTATAAATTTTGCAAAGTACTCAAGTTGTTCTATAATATTCGATTGGTCGGGGAATATTCTTTTTAACAGAGAATATTCGTAAAACGGCACAATCATTGGTGGACCCCACAATAGAATTATTGTCGGATTGAGAAAACGACAAAAATATTTTATTAAAAATAATGGCGGAAGTTTTACCATTAAAACTATTGAACTACTCGGTAGTAAAAGTACAGTAATACGTATGGTTGCATAGTAGCACACGGTATATATTATTAATGCTTATGTGAGAAGTCACTCAGTTTGATTCAATTATTGTCAGTTAATAATATGAATTATTTAGCGATAATGACGTTTTGTTTTATTCGTATTATTAACGTAATAAAACAGAAACATCTTTTTATATAAAACAGAATACTTTATTAAAGTTATTCTATAAATAGAATATATTATATTTTATTTAAAATATTTTTCTTTAAATATGGACCGTCGGATTAAAGTAATCAATCTGGACTGTTCATGGATTAGTTACTATGCATTCTATTTCTCTATAAATAGCAGCTCATTCCTTCATTATTTATTACGAATTCACTGAACTCTAGAGAGAGAAACTATAGAGAGAAACTATAGAGAGAGAGAAGAAAAGTGTTATGCTACTTAACTACTTCCTTATTTCAGTTCTTCTTTAAAACGGTAAGGGGTGTTATTCTTTCTTATTCATGAAGAGAACTGTTGTTATTCCATTTCTTATTATTCTATTAGAATAACCTGTATACGCGGTCTACCCTATACTTGGTGACATTCTTTTATTATTCTGTTAGAACATCCTGTCTGTGTGTTTTACACCAGACCTGGTTCTGTCTTTATTATTATTCTGTTAGAATATCCTGTCTGTGCGTTTTACGTCGGACCTGGTTCCATTATTTATTATTCTGTTGGAATAACCTGTCTGTGCGGTCTATCGCATGCATGGTGATTTCTTTTGTTATTCCATTCTTTATTATACTCAGTTGGTTAAGTTTTGACTTCTATACTCCATAAAATTTGTGGAATATCCTTGATAATTGCGTTTCATCCAGTATCTTTTCATGAAAATATTCTTCTAAGCATTCTTGAATTTTACTCCACAAAGCAGTATCATGTTGACAATTTGGACGTTGTTAATTCTTGGATAAATTAATTATTGAACTTGTTTTATTGAATTCTTATATCATTGTCATCATCCTCATATTTATAAAATGTTGAAAGTCATCTGTGGCCTGTAGTGCATAAATGGACTTGGTATGGTTATGACCAGAGATTATTTGGTATAATCATGACCGTAATATTACAAATGATGTGGTAAAAGTTCTCATTGGCCCGTAGTGCATTGGTGGACAGTTGTTGGCATGATCATGACCATTAATGAATACACGAATATCCTTGGCCGTAGTGCAGGGGTGATTCGATGATGTAGATTATTTTTTTTAAGCTGAGTCCCAGCGAAAACAGTGTTGAAAAACCTTTTAAATCATAAAAGATAGTAGATTTTATTTTCTACTTGACTCTTTTAATGGATTGCTTGTTCCGCTGCAGTTAAACTTGATGTTCGTTATTTTTTATCAGTTTATCACTGTTGAAGGCTAATGATAATTTATTCTGCATTATCTTAGTCATAATATTTCTTACTGGGCTAGTTGAGCTCACCCTTTCTTTCACTGTTCTCTTCAGGAAATGAGAATATAGCTGGTACGAGTCGGGGAACGGAGTGATGAACCAGATGATAGTATTAGTAGTCCTCACTATTCTGTTAAATAGTGTGACAATAATTGTAATGAGGACTCCTTTTGAGTTTGTATAGTCTCTAGTAGACAATAATTGTATTCAAACTCACAGTTATATTTTGTCGTATTGTACACGACAGTTGTATTAGTAAGTTGTATTTATATTCTGTACCATGTATCTGACGACCCAAGATGGGTGATGTATACCTAATTTTGGGGGCGTCACACCATCTTTGCACGTAAGCCAAATATATACAATTGTTAAATTAATAGTCAACAGTCCATCTTTGCACATAAGCCATAGAGGATTTTCACCACATTATTTGTCTGTAACATTAGTCCATCTTTGTACTACGGGCCAAAAAGGATTTTCACCACATCATTTTTCTGTAACATTAGTCCATCTTTGCACTACGGGCCAAAGAGGATTTTTATCACATCATTTGTCTGTAACATTAGTCCATCTTTGCACTACAGGCCAAATATAATTTTTACCACATCATTTGTCTGTAATATTAGTCCATCTTTGTACTACGGGCCAAAGAGGACTTTTACCACAATATAAGCATGAGGATGCTGACAATTATATAAGAAATCAATCAAGTGAGATCAAGGATAAATATTAAAAATTTATAATTCAATTTATCCAGAGTTTAAGATTGTCCAAATTGTCCACATGATAACTACTTTGTGGAGTAAAATTTAAGAATGATATTCATGTATCAAAAATAATTTGGATAGAAAAAAAATTAATTTTTTATCGTGAAAAATACCCCGTGAATAGTACTACGTGAATAGTACTTCGTGCCCCGTGAATAGTACCGTATATATGAATAGTACTCTATGAATAGTACCGTATATATAAATAGTACCCGTGAATAGTACCATATGTATGAATAGTACCCATGAATAGTACTTAGTGAATAGTATCCCGTGAATAGTACTCATAAAAGAAAAATATAAAAGAAAATGATATTCCATGACGACTACAAAAGAAATGATATCTCATACGAGAATAGAAGAATATAAGAACTGCAAATGGATTTTCATCCGCCATGCAGTAATCCACATAGACAGATCATTTCTATAATTTAATATAAGAATGAATACGAAGGGTCATTCACCATGCATGCGGTAATCCGCGTAGAAAGGTTACTCCAGCAGATTAATAAAAAATGAATACAAAGGGTCATTCACCATACATGTGGTAGTCTGCATAGATAGGTTACTCCCGCAGATTAATAAAGAATGAATACGAAGGGTCATTCACCTTACATGCGGTAGTCCGCGTAGACAGGTTACTCCCACAGATTAATAAAGAATGAATACGAAGGGTCATTCAGCATGCATACGGTAGTCCGCGTAGACAGGTTACTCCCGCAAATTAATAAAGAATAGAATGACAACCCTTATGAGTATTGAAAAAAAATAACATTCTTTACGAATACGAAAGAATAATACCCCTTACGAATAAAAAATAAATAACACCCCTTACCATACGAAAAATAATGTCCCTTACGAATACAACAAATAATATCACTTACCTTAGGAGATTGCAATAGTGTAGTAGTTGAATACTCTTTTTCTTTCTCTCTTATTCTCTCTCTAGAGTTTTAGTGAATTCGTAAGAAATAATGAAGAAATGAGCTTCTATTTATAGGAGAATGGACTAAATAGTAACTAATTCATGAACGATCCAGATTGATTTACTATTAAGACGGACGATCCATATTGATTTACTATTAAAACTTAAAGCAACGGTACATACTGATTTACTATTATAACTTTCAACCAGATGTCCATATTGATTTACTATTATAACTTTCAATCAGCGGTCCATATTGATTTACTATTATAACTTCAACCAATGGTCCATATTGATTTACTATTATAACTTCAACCAACGGTCTGAAAAACTAGCACATCTCCTCATGAAATAATAAACCAAACTTATAACAAACGCCTTATAACAAACCCCTATATTTATATCAAAAATTAAATAACTATTTACCACAAATCATTTATCTTTAATCAACACATTTTTAATCTTTCAACAGTTATTCATCATTTAATATTATAACTCACAATATTGACAACCAGATCGTTCCTTGGAAAGAGGGGGCTTTCCGATAAGGATTTTTCCTTATTGGCGCCCAATTAAATAACCTAACCCCTTTACTCGACAGAACTTTTTAGACATTGCCAATAATACAAATAATAATATGAATAAATGTGTTGTCTCAATTATTGATTTAATAATATAAAATATTGTACAGATGATACTATGACAGTAATTGAAAAAATTGAGTGACTTCTTATGTAAGCATCAATAATCAGAGATATTGTTCAATACCGTGTGCTACTGTGCAATAACGTGTATTACTGTTCTTTTATCACTGAATATTTCAACAGTTTAATGGTAAAAGTTTTGCTGTTATTTTTATAAAAAGGTTATTTTTGTCGCTTTCTATATCCAATAGTTATTCCATTATGCAGTCCACCAATAATTGTATCGTCGAACGGATATTCATCGACAAAAAGAATATTTCCCGACCAAACGAATATTTTATGACCACTTGCTTGCTTTGCAAACTTTTCGCATATCACCCTTAACTTTAACCTTTTATCAATTTAACCATTTACTGAATAGAAAAAATAAATATTTTTATTTCATAAAATTTGGGGTCTTACATATACAGTATTCTCTAATTCAACAAAGCGATAGAATGTGTTACTTAATTAGATAGATGGTTTGACTTTGAAATCATTGTCAACTATACGTTGGGAAAGTCGCATTGAAAGTGTCAAAGCAATAAAATCTTAAGCTTCCCAAATTAGAGAAGCTTTATTTAAATTAATAAATATTAGTGAAGATGCCAAATTGAGTAGGGATGCTCAAAGTTTAGCATTAGGTGAGCTTTCAAGTTTTTAATTTATATTAAGTTTGGTTATTTGGTATGACATTTTGCATAAGATTAACTTAGTTAGTAAAAAGTTACAATCTGGAGACATGCATCTTGATGCTGCTGTAAGACAATTAGACGGACTTATTTTATTTTTTGAAAACTATAGAATAAATGGGTTTGTTTATGCCATAATTGATGCTAAAGAAATTTCCCTTGATATGGGAATTGCGCCTGTATTTCCAAAAAAGCGTCAAGTTTGTAGAGAAGGGCATTTTGATGAGGTTTCCAATAGTGATAAGGAACAACAAAAAGCTGGAGAATGATTTAGAACTGATTATTTTCTTGTTATAGTGGATATTGCTCTTGGTGAATAGAAGAGTAGGTTTGAACAATTGCATTGTTTTGAATCTATTTTTGGGTTCTTATTTGATGCTGTAAAGTTAACTTCGTTTGATGATAATGAATAGAAAAGTTCTTGTGTGAATCTTGAAAATTCTTTAAAATATTGTGATGTTTCTGATGTTGATGCAAGAGAATTATTTTCAAAATTACAGGTGTTGCAAGTGATGATACCAAAAGAAGCATATGAAACAAATAAACCATGGACATCCATTAAAATTCTTGAGCTTATAAAGAGTGTGGATATGTTTTCTAATGTAATGGTTGCTTATAGGATATTATTGACTATACATGTGACTGTGACATCTGCTGAAAGAAGTTTTTCTAAATTAAAATTATTGAAATCTTACTTTTGGACCACCATAACTCAAGTTAGGCTAAATAGATTAGCAATATTATGCATTGAAAAGGATATGTTAGAAAATATTAAATATGATAGTATAATCGATGATTTTGCATCTAAAAGTGTAACAAGAAGACATTTTAAATGATATTTTGTTGTTTAGATTTCATTGCTATTTCTATTTTATATGTACATATTATGATTCTTTACTTCGATTAATTGTGGAGGATGAAAAGAAGATTGATCAAATCAAGAAATGCTTATGTAGATTCGAGAGGAAGCATGTAAACTCAAATATGTAGTTTTCATTTTTTAATGTAATGTTTACAATCTGGGGTACTTTTTTTCCTTCATTTAGGGTTTTGTCCCATTGGGTTTTCCCTAAACAAGGTTTTAATGAGGCCCCAAAGTGTTCTTCCTTATCTTTTGTAAATTCTTATAATTTTAATAAAATTAATTAGTTGATAATTTTTTTATTTATTTGTTTAATTTGTATAAAGGGGCACACTTGAGAAAATTTGTCATGGGCCTTAGAAAACCCAGGACCGGCTCTGTGAGGGGGAAGGGGGATCGAGCAACGTGAATTGATGAGTAATTGGCAGTTGGATTATATTTTTAAGGGTGATTACTTTTCTGGTTTCCTATTTTTAAGGAAGGGGGATCTTTATTGATTATCGTGATCTAATTCCTAATTGAAAATTCTATTCCTAGTTAACTTCGGGCGTGTTATGGTAAGTGGTGTGAACGACTATAAATACAACCATGTCCTAGGTCAAGGTTCATACATTATTTACTTTCATACACTAGAGCAATATTATACCTTCATTATTGATGTTTCTGGCATATACTTATTGTTACATCAGAGCTATCCCCCGGCGTTTCAAGCCATCAAGCTTTTTTGTGTGTCTGTTTGTTCATTGTGTAGGTTCGTAGCTCATTGTTTGGTGATTTAGCGAATGATAAGATTTTGACGTCAACATTGGCGCTAGAAGGAGGGCATGTGTTCTAGTGTTCAAATTAAAATCACCAATTTACTATGGGAGGTTGTAAGACCCCAACTTTTATGAATAAAGTTTAGTTTTCTCTAAATATCATTTTGAGTAATAAGGTGTGGATTTGATATAATGTTATAGTTGTGGGTAATATTTACAAATTTTTCAAAGTAAGCAAGTTGTCATAAAATATTCAATTGGTCAGGGAATATTCGTTTTATCAGGGAATATTCGTACGACAGTATAATCATTGGTGAACCCCACAACTGTCGGAGTTAGAAAACGACAGAAATAACTTTTTATAAAAATAACGAAAAAAGTTTTAGTGTTAACTGTTGAAATACCAGGGGATAAAAGTACAGGAATACGCTTGGTTGCATAGTAGTACAAAGTATTGTACAGTATCTTTGATTATTGATGCTTACGTGAGAAGTCACTCAGTTTTATTCAATTATTGCCACAGTAATTGCTGCATAGTATTTCACGTTTTTGATTCAATTATTGCCACAATAGTTTTTATTATTAAATCAATAATTGAGATGACGAAGTTATTCATATTATTATTTGCATTATTGACAATGTCTAGAAAGTTCTGTCTAGGAAATGAGTTTGGTCACCTAATTTCGCAACAATAAGGAGAAATACTTATCGGAAAGCCCCCTCTTTCTTTGGAATGATCTGGTTGTTAATATTGTGAATTATAATATTAATGATGAATAATTGTTGATCAAATATGGGTTTAGTGAAGCCAAGTGAATTGAGATAAATAGAGGGCTATTTTATGAAGTAATTGTTGTAAATTTTACTTATTACATAGACCCCCACTTACACATTTTTCAAAATCGTCGATAGAAAGTTATATATATATATATATATATATATATATATATATATATATATATATATCACACACCACCACACACCCATCAGCCACACACACATACCCTCACATATAGGCACAATCACACACACACACCTACGCCACTCACACACACACACACACACAGATATATATATATATATATATATATATATATATATATATATATATATATATATATAAGTTTTGTTTTTTATGTAAAATAGAATATATTATATTTTATTATGCATATTACTGCTTAGTGCAAAATAGTAAATTAGAAAATTTTCAGCCGAACGCCCGTGATTTTCTTTGACTGTTCACCCGTGATTTTCTAATTCAAATAGTATCATGTCATTCTCCTATAAATAGGATGCTTAGTTTATAAATGAAAATCACACCAGAATAAGAGAATTCTTCTTCTATAATATTAAGCGTATTTCTTTATAGTTTAAGGAAGCTTTGAGTGTAAAAAACAGTACAAATTTTCTTCAAGAATATCCCCGCTATACCAGTCAGAAATACTTTCCTTTTAAGGTAAGGGGTATTATTTATTTCATATTCGCTTACGATATTATTTTTCATATTCGTAAGAAATTTTATTTTCGTTCAATATTCGTAAGGAATGTTATTTTCATTCAATATTTGTAAGGAATATTATCTTCGTTCAATATTCGTAGGAATATTATTTTCGTTCAACAGTTGTAAGGGATATTATTTTTGTTCAATATTCGTAAGAAATAATATTTTCTTCCACACTCTGTAGTATGTAAGTAATATTATTTCATTTCAGATTCTGAATTCTACACTTATTTTGTTAATTATTGCTTCTATACTCCTTGAAATTAGTAGAGTATACTTGAAATTTGTGCTTCATCTAGTATCATTTCACAAGAATATTTTTCTGAACATTCTTATTAAATTTTAATCTTTTCATGCCGGGGTACTATTCACGGGGTACTATTCATGAAGTACTATTCACGGGATACTATTCACGAAGTACTATTCACCCGGGGCACTAATCATGACAAAAATTAATTTTTTTTCTGTCCAAATTATTTTTGATACAATATTATTCTTGAATTTTACTCCACAAAGCAGTATCATGTTGACAATTTGGACATTATTAAATTCTGGATAAATTGAATTATAAATCTTTAAAATTTATCTTTTCTCTCATTTAATTGAATTCTTATATCATTGTCATCATCTTCATGCTTATATTGTGATGAAAATCATCTTTGGCCCGTAGTGGATAGATGGACTATTGATTGGTATGATTATGACCAGGAATTATATATCAGTATAATCATAACATGTAATATTACAAATGATGTGGTAAAAGTCCTCATTGGCCCGTAGTGCATTGATGTACAGTTGTTGGCATGATCATGACCATTGGTGATAATAACGAATATCCTTGGCCCGTAGTGCATGGATAATTCAGTGATGTGGATTATTTATTGAGTTGTGTTACAGTGATAAAATATTGATGATGAACTTTTAAATCATAGAAGATAGTAGATATCATTCTCTACTTGACTCTTCTAATGGATTATTTGTTCCGATGCAGTTAAACTTGTTGTCTATTGTATTCTATCAATTTAACACTGATGAAGGCTAACGATAATTTATTCTGTATTATCTTAGTCATAATATTCTTTACTGGGCTAGTTGAGCTCACCCTTTGCTTTCATTGTTCTCTTCAGGAAATGAGAACATAGCCGGGACTAGTCGGGGAATGGAGTGATGGTCCGAGATGGTGGCTGTAGTAGTCCTCACTATTCTATAAAATAGTGTGATAATAAATATAATGAGGACTCCATTTGAGTTTGGATATTGTCTACTAGACAATATTCGTGTTAAAACTCTCAGCTACGTTTTGTCGTATTGTATAAATGAAGTTTCTTTTTAAAATCTATACCATGTATTTGGCGACTCAGAATGGGTTGTGTATACCTATTTTGGGGGCGTCACAGAATATATTTATGGCGGATAAAGGGAAGATAGTTCTAGACCAGGAGAGTTCCTCGATCGGTCATCCCATCGACCCACCTGCCCAACAAGTCGGTCAAAGATAGGCTCAGACCTAATCCCAAATCGGTTTTATTGAAAGCCTAATCGACTCCGGTCCGATGAAAATTATTCTATACCACAACCCAGCAGGCTTTTGATTTCATAAGCGAGGGGTAGACAACCAATCCCTAAGTCATACTGGTCAAGATCGAGATCAGGAGTGCAAAGGATGTGATGAATGGGGACTTATACGCAAAATTCAACTGGCGAAGGAAGCTTTGGAAACTCTACGCCTTCAACAGGAAGAATGGGATGCCCAGTTTTTAGAGTTGGAGGGAAAAGGGGAAGTTTCTCCGACTCATTGTGGGGATCGGGAGTCTACCTTGTAGAGCCGATCTCATGCATGTCGCTCGAGAGGTTCACTAGAACAGGAAATTAGTGGAGGACATGTTCCAAGGAATCTGATGAAGGGCTTAAGTGCCTTGCATACAACGGCAAATCGACTCTCCAGAATGTAGGAAGGACCGGCAAAGAAAGACCCCTCTGAGGGACATCCCCAATCCTATAATGCAAAAGTTCGTGAAGTTAGAGCAAAAGATGGTGACTGTAACTCAAACGAACCAATTATAAGTCGAATTGAAATCCCTCTCACTCTAGAGGTCGATCGGGTTCGAGCGGATCTAACGACGAATTTGCCTCCTTTGGAGACGTATGATGGCACACGTAGTCTTTATGATCATACTCATACCTACGAACGCCTTATGTGCTACTATAAGCACTTATATGTCTTTCGGTGTCAGATGTTTGTCATTACACTAAAAAAGGGAGCTCAGTTATGGTACTTATGGATGACGTCATTACCGCCAAATTTTACCGAGTCTTGGCAAGAGCTCTGCGATATGTTTCATGATCGATTTGGTAGTAACAGGAGGAGAAGGAAGTTGTCAGCCTCTCTTATGGAAATAAAACAGCACTCGAATGAGAGTTTGAGCCAATATGTGAAGAGATTTAAGGAAGCGATCTGTACGTTGATAGATCTCAACATACCACAAGTACATTAATTTTTTACCATGGGGTTAGATATGGAGCGCTTATAGAAGTTAATGAAAGATATCATGTTCAATCCTCCAAAGAATTTGTCAGAATCTTATGACAGAGCTAAAAATTTTATCGCTATTGATGATGTTATGGGAAGTCTTAAGCAATAGTCTCGGTGGGTGGACAGGCCTCGAGATCGAGATCGGGATCGGACTTATGATCCTTGGTCAGATGCATAAGTAAAAAAAGTGGCGCACAACGGATCGGAGGGAAACAACAAACCTCTATTTCGACATCTATCTGATAATAAGCCTTACTCTCTGCTTAAAGTCGATCGATCGCGTCAGTATCCTTAACAAAATCAAGGATATACTTTTTTTCGAGCCATGTTCGATAAGTAATCGTAAGATGATTGGAGATCACAACTTATTTTGCCAATACCACCAAAGTGCGGTTCATTTGACCGAGGCATGCTTGCAGTTAAAGGATATGATTGAGAAAATTGTATAAAGCGGGGATTTGGTACACTATTGGCCGACTGGGAGAGGCTGGCACCACAATGAGATGATGATCAGACACGAAATTCAGACTAACAACCTAAGTGGGATCAACATACTTGGGGGGTGGTGGACGTTCCTCGGATTCGTTTTTGGTAGTATTCGAACAACAATTGAAAGGAGAAAGACCTTATTCGAACACAATGATTTCCTTTTTTGATGAGGATTACCCGTATAACACGTTGGAGCCATATGAAAGAGCATTGGTTATCACGACACAGGTGATACTGGTTGATATGAGAAGGATCGTGATAGACAATGGGTCCTTAGTAAATATTTTCTATAACCATGCATATTAGAGGATGGATTTAGAGGGGAGGAAGATGGAGTAAACAAGAATCCCAGTTATATGGGTTTAACAATGACCCGGTTCACGTGGTTGGAACTATTGAACTACCAGTCACCTTCGGCATGGTCCCTTGACGGGTTAAGGTGACCATTAATTTTTTTTTATTATAAGTTGATTCTGTTTATAATGCCATATTGGTCGGACGATGCTGGTTGCACTGCATGCGGTTACATTTGTTCCCTACTTCAAAATTAAATTTTCGACGCCGCATAGGGTTGGCGAGGTAAAAATGGATCTAGATATTGCTAGAAGATGTTACCGACATACATTAACATCATCATTTTTCGGGGTTAGCAAACAAAGGTAGGAAATAAATATTGAAGTGAAACCATTTACCAAAGGGGTTACAAAACCTCCTGTCCTTCCAGTCGAAGAGACGGCGATTGTGAAGTTAATATCAAGAAACCAAAAAGTGATAGTTAAAAGTGGAACTGTATTGAAGAAACCTCTTCGGGCAGGCTTGATCGGACTCATTCGGACATATACTGATATTTTTGCTTGGGTTCCTAGTGAAATTCCAGGTATTCACGAGTCAGTGATGGTGCATCGTTTAATTGTGGATCTTGGATGAAAAATTGTTCGTCAAAAGAGAAGAATCTTTTCCCTAAAAGGTAAAAGATTATTGATGGTGAGATCACTAAACTACTGGCGGCGGATGTCATCTTCGAGATTGATTATTCAAAGTGGTTGGCTAATGTGGTGCTGGCTCGAAAGCAAAATAGGAAGTGGAGAGTGTGCATTGATAACATTGATTTGAATAAGGCGTGCATGAAGGATTTTTATCCGCTTCCACACATTGATCAGTTCATCGATGCTACATCAGAGCATGCTCTTTTAATTTTTTTTGATGCTTTTTCGGGGTAAAATCAGATTTCGATGTATAAGGGGATATCTTGAAGACGAATTTCATTAAACATCGAGTAATCTATTCGTTCAGGAAGATGTCATTCGAGTTGATTAATGAAGGAGCAGAGTGTCAACGTATGATGAATAAATTGTGTCAGAAATTAATCGAATGGAACATTGAGGTACATGTTGATTATATGATCATCAAGATTACTTTGCTGCAAGATAATTTAGTATATCTAGAGACGTGTTTTAAAACTACCCGATATCATAACATATGCCTGAATCAGACTAAATGTATTTTTGGCCTCAGGTCGGGAAAGTTCCTCTAGTATTTGGTCAGCAAAAGGGGAATTGAAGCCAATCCGGAAAAGATAAAGGCTATATTAGACATGAGGTACCCATAGACCTTTAAGAATGTTCAGCAGTTAGTAGGATAGATAGAAACACTTTGGCAATTTATGTCTTGATTAGTAAAACAATGTTTGCCCTTTTTGACACTTTGAAAGGGTTGAAAAATGAAAAGACTTTCTAGTCGACTTCTGAGTGTGAAAATTCATTCAACAGAATAAAGAGATATTTGGCTTCGGCTCCTTTGTTAATGAAATCGGTCCCTTCAAAACCATTATATTTGTATCTAGTTGCAAGATCCCTAACTGTCAAAACTGTTCTGGTACGAGAGTCGGGAGAAAAGCAATCTCCTGTGTATTATGATAACCCATATTTTCAAAAATAAAATTTAAATAAGAATTTAATGAACAAAATTCTTATTATAAGACATGATTGGTTTGAGTGTATAAATATATATGAGTTATATATATTTACGTGATTTATGTGATGAGCAAGATATGTATATAAGTATGATATACATATTTAGAACGAAAGAATTAATGGTTAATTAACATAACGGTTGGTAATCGCGAGTAGCTTGGTAATCGCGAGTAACTTGACAATTTGAGCTGATGTATATTATTGAATAAATTGGATCTTAGTAATGTTATTCTGTGTTGTGCGTATGTGATTATTATAGGTGTTGTTGCTTTATAGAAGCGAATAAAATGATTGCAGGAAATAATGCTAAAATACTATTCACGTGGGCATTATTCATGCCAAAAATGTTATTTATTGAATAAAGAAAATATTTTGATGGAAATTATTATAGGAATAATTGATTTGGTGTAAATATGATTACCAAATATATATGGGTTTCATATACATTTAAGTGCATGAATATGGGCAGTTAATGGGTTAGAAAATAACTAGTCCAGTTAAAGGAATCCATTAATTAATTTAATTAGTGGACTAATAAGTGGCTAAATGGAATTTTAAATTTAATTGATAAAGTCTGAGGGTAACGAATTAAATATTCCAAATATGTGGGAATTAAATGTCCAATTTAATTCCATAATAAACCCAATTTTAAATCTAATTATAAAACCAAAGGTTAAATGGGAGGAAGATAAATGGGGTATAATTGTTAATATTTTGAGGAATTAATCAGATATAATTAGAGAAGTAAAGTTGGTTAAATGATTTAGCAGACAAAGTAAAAAGGTGTTAACCAATTAAAAATAACGGAAATATATTTAGACCAATTAGAAAGTGAGATAGTGTAACGTACAAGCAAACCAAATGAGATGTTCAGACCTTTCTTCTTCCAATAACGTTTAGTTAATCAAATATGAATCATTTATCCCCTCATTCCTCATTCTTCATCAATTTACTTTTCATTCCACCCATTTGCAAGTGAAAAGAAAATACATAAGTTTTGTAAATTAAAATTTGGGTCTGTTATAGAAGGAGATGATTTAGAGCAGTTCCTTCCTTCAATCTAAAGTTGTCAATTTAATTGAGGAAGATTGAAATCAAGAATTTGAGCAAGAGTATAACAAACAAGAGGTAAATATATACTTTGGTTATGTTTTAAGTAGTTTAGTGGTTGGAAGATTATGATAATTGTTGGCTGCAATTTGTATGGTACTGAAAGATTTCTAGGTGAAATCTGGACTAATTCATAACTAAAAAATACTGAAATTTGAGAGTTAAATTTATGCTCACATGCAAGTTATTTGTTAAAATATGTCAATGATAATTTTTTTGAATAAAAAGTGAAGAATTAGTTATGAAAATAGTACTTGGTAATATAAAATGGAAATAAAAGAAGTTCCAAGTTATTTATACTTGTTGAATGGAAGCTAGGAAGCAAATAATAAGAAATATGTGGCTTTATTTTGGGTTTTGCAGATAGCAGAATAGAGCAGAGCAGGTTTCGAAGTGGCGCGGTCGCGCCACTTCTAAGGTCTAATATCAGCACGGCCGTGCTGGTCTGCAGTTTTCTCAAAATTAGTTTTGTGTAATCTAAGCTTTAAGGCATATGTAGAAAAGTTCTCTATGCTCTATTGTGTATCTTGAAGGATGTCCAGGGTGGCTAAGAAAGGATTGAATTATTTTAGTTAATTTTGCTAAGAAGACTCAAAAGAGAAACTAAGTTATTTTGAAAATAAACTTGAATGCAACTAAAAAGGGTCCCAATATGGTTTTAGGCCCTCATGGTATGTGGCAATATGATTAGAAAGAACCTTAGCATGATAGGAATTGGACAGAGTTTGAAAAGCTTAGTTTTAGTCTTAGCAAGGAGTAACGCGACTGTGCCACTCCCAGACTTAATTATAACGCGGCCGCGCCGTTCTGCTGAGCATTTAAGATACGCTTAATAAGACATGAACCTTAAAGCGTGAAAGTGTAAAAAGATCCTAAAGATATAATATAAGAGGTAAAAGATGTCTAGCCTATCCAGGCATAGAATGACGCTATTAGGCAAAGGTTATTAAAGATTTTCAAAAAGGTATGAGCCTTGAAAATGAATAAGAAGTTAACAAAAGTTAAATAATTGCATGTGTCATGTATGACTGGTGTGATACAGAATGATCTCTTAAATAGATAATACAAGAGTCAAGTGAAGTTTAACTTAATCAAGTATAAGATGGCTAGAATAGGCAAAAATTTCTATAAACATTACAAATAAAATGAATAATGTAAAAACCAAGATAGAAACTAATGTAGACTAAAAACTAGTTTTATATTGAGTATGTAAATTCAGTATGTATAACTAATGTAGCATGTATGTATACTTAATTGTGTAGAATCATCGCAAGCAGATAAGCTATAATACTAGACAACAATTTAGGAAAGTTTTCCAGTTCCTATGTGCTATATGAACTTGATATTGATTGTTTAAATGTACTATAATGAGTATGTTGGATTAAATATGATGTGTATATGAATTACGAGAATCAATTTATGACTAAGTTGATTAAGTTAAGGAAATCAGTCTTTATATTTGATATGTGAAACGAAGCATGTATAATATACTAGAATGATTATGATGTACAAGCAAAGCATGATACGTGTTATGTGAAGTATGAAAACTATTAAATTTGCTGAGTTGTCGAACTCAATCTTGCAAAAATAAACTTTTTGCAAATTAATGATACAATGCAATAGTACTTGCTATTTAGATGATATGGATAAGAATACGTGCAAGAGAATACTGTTTCTTTTAGTTGAAACTTAGATGGTACTATGATAATGTAGTACAAGAGATAGATGTAGAAATTTATGAGATATACATTAAATGTAGAATTTTTGTTTAGAGTATGTTGTGATAATTATTTTATAATGTAAATCATTTTAGCAATAATATTATACAAGAATGAATTTGTATTGAGGATTGAATAGTACATACCCATATCTACTCTGATTAAATGATTCATAATATATTTATATGATTCTAAAATATATAATCGTAAAGGTCTACGATTCAGGGAACAAAGAAGGAAAGACAAAAAATTTTTAATTATTCCGTATTTTTATTATTTATAACATCATTAATGATGTAAAGTTAGAATGTGAATGTATTGCTAAAGACCAAAGTTAGGAGTGGATTGTCCTGATTTTGGGGTCGTTACAAGTTATGCTCTTTAGGATGTAGAGACTAAATATCTAAATTTAGAGAAGTTTGTTTATGCCCTAATTATAGCCAATCGTAAGCTTTAACACTACTTTCATTCGGAGTGTGAAGATGTGTTCCAGGGAATAAAAAGATATTTGTCTCCGGCTCCTTTGTTAATGAAAATGGTTCCTTTAGAACTATTATATTTGAATCTAGTGGCAGGATCCCTAGTTATTGGAGCGGTTCTGGTACGAGAGTCAGGACAAAAGTAATATCATGTGTATTATGGCAGTCATGCTCTTCTGGATGCAAAGACTACATATTCGAATTTAGAGAAGTTTACATATGCCTTGATTATAGTCAGTCAGAAGCTTCAACGTTACTTTCAAGGTCAGATGGTTATTGTTTATATGGATCATCCCTTAAGGAAGGTGCTTCATAAGTTGGATGTTTCGGGAAGGTTGGCAGTTTGGGTTGTGGAATTAAGTCAATTAGCCTTGTAGTATCATCCATGAACGGCGATAAAGAGACAGGTTTGTAAGACCTCAACTTTTATGAATAAAGATTTAATTTTCTCTAAATATCATTTTGAATAATAAAGTGTGGTTTTGATTTAATGTTATATTTGTGGGTAATATTTATAAATTTTTCAAAGTAAGCAAGTTGTCATAAAATATTCGTTTGGTGGGGGAATATTCGTTTTATCAGAGAATATTCGTACGACGGCACAATCATTGGTGGACCCCACAACGAAATTACTGTCGGATTTAGAAAGCGACAGAAATAACCTTTTTATAAAAATAACTGTAAAACTATTACCGTTAACTGTTAAAATACCCGGTAATAAAAGTACAGTAATACGTGTGGTTGCACAGTAGGACACGGTATTGTACAGTATCTTTGATTATTGATGCTTACGTAAGAAGTCACTCAGTTTTATTTAATTATTGCCACAGTAGTTGTTGTATAGTATCTCATATTATTGATTCAATTATTGTCACAATATCATCTGCACAATATTTTTTATTATTAAATTTATAATTGAGACGAGAAAGTTATTCATATTGTTATTTGCATTATTGACAATGTCTAGAAAGTTCTGTCAAAGAAAGGGATTAGGTCATCTAATTTCACGTTAATAAGGAGAAGTCCTTAGTGGAAAGCCCCCTCTTTCCTAGGAATGATCTGGTGGTTAATATTGTGAGTTATAATATTAATAATGAATAGTTGTTGAAAGATTGCGTTGATTAAAGATAAGAATAATAATTGATAAGTGGAAGATGTTTGTTCAATTATCTTGTTAAATTGGTACTTGTTCTATACGAATTGATTTATATTAAAGGGGGGTGGCCCTCAATTACCTTCAAATGAGGTAATCTACTTTTATTTTGATTTGGCAGATAATGAGATTATTTGCAAAGAATGGATCTTATTGGTCAAAAAATTTCCAATGATGGAATCCCTGTTCACTAACTTATGAATGAGGGTGCTCCCTCATTGGACAATGTCTTAATTGATGTGTTGATAGTTGTTTCCTATTGGCCAAAACTTTCAAAGGAAAATACTGATAAAACCCATGAATTTCGTCCGAAATTTTTACTATGCGTCCACGATTATTTTCTTAAATAGTACCCTTCCATTCTCCAATAATCAGGATGCTTAGTTTAGAAATGAAAATCACACCAGAATCAGAGAATTCTTCTTCTATAATATTGAGTGTATTTCTTTTGAGTTTAAGAAAGCTTTGAGTGTAGAAAATAGTACACGTTTTCTTCAAGAATATCCCCGTTATACCAATCAGAAGTAGAGCCTTTTAAGGTAAGGAATATTATTTTTGTTCAATATTCGTAAGAAATAATATTTTCTTCCATACTTTATAGTACGTAAGTAATATTATTTTGTTTCATATTCCTAATTCTACACTTATGTTGATAAGTATTGTTTCTATAATCCTTTAAATTAGTATAATATCCTTAAAATTTGTGCTTCATCTAGTATTGTTTCACAGAAATATTTTTCTAAACATTCTTGTTAAATTTTAATCTTTTCATGTCGAGGTATTATTCACGGAGTACTATTCACGAAGTACTATCCATGGGGTACTATTCACTCGGGTACTATTCACGACAAAAATTGATTTCTTTTATGTCCAAATTATTTTTGATACATGAATATTATTCTTGAATTTTACTCCACAAAGCAGTTATCATGTTGACAATTTGGACATTCTTAAACTCTGGATAAATTGAATTATAAATATTTTAAATTTATCCTTCATCTCACTTAATTGAATTCTTATATCATTGTCATCATCCTCGTGCTTATATTGTGATGAAAGTCATCTTTGGTCCGTAGTGCATAGATGGACTGTTAATTGGTATGATTATGACCAAGAATTATGTATCGGTATAATCATGACCTGTAATGTTACAAATGGTGTGGTAAAAGTTCTCATTGACCCGTAGTGCATTGAAGGACATTTGTTTGGCATGATCATGACCACTAGTGATAATAACGAATATCCTTGGCTCGTAGTGCATGGATAATTTGTGGATGTGATACTAACAAATATCCTTGGCCCGTAGTGCGTGGATACTTCGGTGATGTGGATTATTTATTGAGATAGTAGATAGCATGCTCTACATGACTCTTCTAATGAATTGCTTGTTCCGCTGCAGTTAAACTTGTTGTTTATTGTATTCTATCAGTTTTACACTGTTAAAGGCTAAGGATAATTTATTCTGCATTATCTTGGTCATAATATTCTTTACTGGGCTAGTTGAGCTCACCATTTTCTTTCATTGTTCTCTTCAAAAAATGAGAATATAGCTAGGACTAGCCGGGAAATGGAGTGACGGTCCAAGATGGTTGTTATAGTAGTCCTCACTATTTTATAAAATAGTGTGATAATAATTCTAATGAGGACTTCATTTGAGTTTGGATATTGTCTACAAGACAATATTCGTGTTAAAACTCTCAACTTACGTTTGTCGTATTGTACTAATGAAGTTTGTATTTAAATTATGTACCATGTATTTGGCGACTTAGAATGAGTTGTGTATACCTATTTTGGGGGCATCACAGTTGGTATCAGAACTTAGGGATATGATCCCTAGCTGAGATCTGAGGCTAGAACTAGGAGGGGAGAGACGAGTAAATCATTCGCTAGTGTGTCCTACCTAAGCTTATTTGTTATTTAATTGGTCGGTCAGAATATAGGGATAATATGTGGCATGTCAATTAACCCTTGTTTTGTGGCAGTATTTGAAAATGACATCTGAAAATGTTGATATAAGCAATGGAGCACATGAGATCGTTGAGTCACCGTCGATCAATAACCAGGATAATGTGCATCAGGAAAGCAATAATCCTCTTGTAAACAACAACACCGACCAAATGATCAACAACGGGATGTTTAGGAGCTTTCTGCAATTTATGCAACATCAAGAGAGAGAGAGACTCTTATTCACAATGCAGGTGGAAACAATGGTAAGTCACGACTGGTCACTGCTAAGCAATTCAAGGAGTTGGGACCACCGGAGTTTTTGGGAAAGCTAGAGTCACTTAAGACAAAGACGTGGATTAAGCAGATCACCAAGATATTTGATGTCTTGGGATGCTCCGAGGAGCAAAAGGTTCCCTTTTTCACCTTCATGTTGTGAGGAGAGGTAGATTATTGGTGGGAATCTGTCAAACGTACTCAACCTTCCGCACTAAAGATGTCTTGAGAGAAGTTCCAAGAATTGTTCAACGACAAGTACTTTTCTGAAAGTATTCGTCACATAAAGGAGGTAGAATTCATTAAACTGGAGCAAAACAATAAGACTGTATCACAATACGAGGCTACGTTTGTCGAGTTATCCCGGTTTGCATCCCATTTAGTAGATAATGAGGAGCGTATGACACGAATGTTTCTGCAAGGTTTGAAACCCGAAATACGTCAATACCTCATTTCTCACAAACTTTGCTTGTATTCAGATGTTGTGAATAGTGCTCAGTTATTGGAGCGCGATAATGAGTCAACCCAACCAAGAAAGAGTAGCTGACAAATCGATAATACCAGTGGTAGCAGTCATCGAAACGTTGACAACAAACGTGGAGGAAATAATCAAGCCAGAAATGGTAACCACTTCGGTGGTAACCCTGGCCAAGATAATAGAAGAAATGAGTCAAGCGAAAATTTCAAAAAGAGAATGTTCAATAATGATGGAAAGTCAGCAGCACCAGCACCCATCTTTTAGGAGGTGAATGACCACCAATCGTATGCTACAGATACAGAGGGGAATGACACATCAGTCCAAACTATACACAGCAACCCAAAACGTGTTTCAATTATGGAAGAGAATGTCACCTAACTCGATTTTGTCATGTAGTGAAGTTAAGTCCAGTTGGGATTGTGGCACCAAAGGCTGTCCCAGACAAGTCAAAGCCGATAGTTCAAGGGAGAGCGTTTGTCGTAACCTCCCAAAAAGCGAGAAACCCAAACAAAGTTATCACGGGTAAGCTAATCATAAACTCTTGCGAAGTCTATACCTTATTTGATATTGGTTCTATCCATTCTTTTATTTCACCTACTTACGCTCAACGTTTAAATTTGACTCCAGAGAAATTAGACTTTAACTTATCTATTGAAACTCCGTTGGGAGAAACCTTCATTACATCCACTATTTATAAATCTTGTTTGGTTCAAATCGGCACACTCACATTACCTCTTTGAAATTAGATGTACATGTACTTGCTGATAAGATGCCTCTTCTCCACACGGATTGTAACTTTGATGAAAAGTTGGACTCAGACTTGATGGAAATACAAGAGGACATTGAGGTGCCTCCGGAGATCAAAGAATGGGTCGAAGACAAACCCAAACGCAACCTTGATCAAACCACCTCTTTTAATCTCGGAACCTTAGAAAACCCTAAGTTAATCCAGATTGGTTCAGACCTTACCCCAAACCAGAGGAATGACATGGTTACGTTACTAACCCAATTTCAGGATGTGTTTGCATGGTCTCATGAAGACATGGTGGGTTTGTCCACTGACATTGTCCTTCATCGTCTTCCCATCAAAGAGGGATTCAAGTCAGTCAAGCAGAAACTCAGGCGATTGAAACCTGAGTGGAGTTTAAAGGTGAAAGAAGAAATTGTGAAACAATTTCAAGCTGGTATTATCATGGTGTCCATATATCCTGAATGGATATCCAACATCGTTCCCGTGCCTAAGCCTGGAGGAAAGGTGCGAGTTTGCGTGGATTATCGGGATCTGAATAAAGCTTGCCTTAAAGATAGCTTTCGCGTGCCATTTATCCACATTCTCATTGATAATACTGCTCAATACGGTATGTACTCCTTCGCTGATTGCTTCGCGGGGTACCATCAGATCATGGTTGTTGAGGAGGATCGTGAGAAAATTGCTTTCATCACACCTTGGGGAACCTTTTGCTATAGATGGTTGTCATTCGGCCTCATCAATGCCGGAGCTACCTATCAGAGAGCTACGATGGCTCTTTTCCATGACTTAATGCATAAGGAGATAGAGATCTACGTGGATGACATCATTGTCAAATCCCGAAGGGAGCAAGACCACTTAGACCATCTCATAAAGCTCTTCAACAGGTTGCGTAAGTACAACTTGAAGTTGAATCCATCCAAGTGCGCCTTTGGCGTTAAATCAGGCAAGTTGCTAGGATTCCTAGTTAGCCATAAGGGATTGAGCTGGATCCCACCAAAATCCAGGCCATTACGGAAATGCCCATTCCTCAGACAGAAAAGGAAATACGGGGATTTTTGAGAAGAGTCAACTTCATTAGTAGGTTCATTTCTCAACTCACAGCAACCTGTGAGCCTATCTTTAAACTGTTAAGGAAGAACTCCTCCATGAAATGGAACGATGAGTGCCAGAAGGCCTTCCTTACAATCAAAGATTAGCTAGTCAAAGCTCCTATTTTGGTACCCCCCCAGGGATGATGTTCCCCTGTTCATGTACCTATCCATAAGTGACAATGCCATGGGCTGCATGTTGGGTCAGAAAGACGATAGAGGCCGAGAACAAGCTATCTATTACCTCAGCAAAAGATTCAACAGCAGTGAACACAAGTACACTCTGATTGAGAAGACTTGTTGTGCTTTAGCATGGACTGCCATGAGGTTACAACATTACCTCCTTGGGCACACAACCCATCTCATATCCCGCATGGATCCTCTCAAGTATGTGTTCAGTAAGCCTATACTGAATTGTCGATTATCCAGATGGCAGTTGATTCTGCAATAATTTGACATTGTTTACCCCTTCATCGGGGAATTGTCACTCCTTGACCTTTAATGGACTTTTGCGTCACGTAAATAATGTCAAATTGTTGCAGTACGATACACGTCAAACATGGAACATGTATTTTGATGGAGCTGTTAATATGGAAGGTTCTAGAGCTGGAGCAGTTCTAGTATCCTGTACGGGAGAGCAGTATCCCGTCGCCGTCAAATTACAGTTTGTCAGCACCAACAACACAGCTGAGTATGAAGGCTGTATCATGGGGCTAAAACTTTCCCATTCAATGGGCATAAGGCGGTTAACTATCTTTGGGGATTCAGAGTTGGTAATCAAACAATCCATGGGAATCTATCAAACCAAAGAGCTACATTTGCTGCCTTACCATCAGCAAGTTTTACAGATGGCTACGGAGTTCGAAGAGATCTCCTTTCTACACATTCTTCGTAATAGGAATGACTTCGCAGACGCATTAGCAACTTTGGCCTCCTTGATTCACATACCTGACAAGGAACACATACCAAGCGTCACATTAGCCTTACAAAAGGCATCAGCTTATGGGAACTATCAGCATATCAAGGAGTACTTGCGAGATGGATCTACACCCGCTGAGGCGAGCCTGACTGAGAAAAGGCGGATTCATCGACTAGCCGTGAAATTTTACCTGAGCGGAGATGCACTCTACAAGAGATATGTAGGACTAGGACTCCTCAGATCCCTGGATAAGGATCAAGCTCAGAGACTCATGGATGAGGTCCATGGTGGAGTATGTGGCCCACACATGAGCGGCCCTTTACTTGTAAAGAAGATCCTCAGAACAGGACATTATTGGCTCTCTCTCAACGCTGATTGCAATGACCACGTCAAGAGATGTTATCAGTGCCAAATTCATGGGAATGTTATCCACACCCCTCCACGGGAGCTCCACAATATGAGTTCGCCTTGGCCCTTCGCAATGTGGGGAATGGACGTGATCGGGCCCATCGAGCCTAAAGCCAGTAATGGACATCGCTTTATCTTCACCATGATCGACTACTTTACCAAGTGGGTAGAAGCAGCCTCCTTCTCCAGGGTTACCAAAGAAGTCATCATTGCTTTCATCAGAAACAATGTCATTTGTCGATATGGACAACCAGAGGTGATTGTATCAGACAATGCTAAGAACCTCAACAATAAAATGATGGAGGAGTTATGCAGTAAATTCCACATTAAACACCTTAACTCCGTCATCTACAGTTCAAAGATGAATGGTGCTGTTGAAGCAGCTAACAAAAATATCAAGAAGATCATGCAAAAGATATCCGCCAACCACAAAGGATGGCCTGACCTATTGCCTCTTACTCTGTTAGCCTACAAAACGTCAATGCACACTTCAACTAGGGCAACCCCCTACGCATTAACCTATGGGATGGAAGCAGTACTCCCCATAGAAGTAAAAATGGAATCCCTCAGAGTGTTGATAGACGCTCAGCTAGATGAAGACCAATGGGTACAAGACAGGTATCACTAATTGTCTCTAATAGATGAAAGGCGAACCGCGGCTGTCTTCCATGGTCAGTTATATCAACAAAGGATCGCCAGATCCAAAAACAGAAAAGTCCAGTTACGGCAGTTTAAACAATACGACTTGGTTTTGAAGAAGATCATCGACAACCAAGATCAGTCTAAGGGAAAATTCACTCCTAACTGGGAAAACCCGTTTATTGTCAAGGAGGTATTGACAGGAGGTGCTCTCAGATTGCAGGAAATGGACGGCTATGAATTTCCACAGCTCATCAACTCGGACACCGTGAAACGGTATTATGTCAGAAGTTACCATCAAGAAAAACATCCTGGCGTTGGATCATCAGATCACCAGTCATTCTGATTCTTTAACCCTTTACCACATACAACTCTTTTCCACACTTTGCCCCTAAGGGAAACATACTCTTTAAGCCAGCAGCCTGGCTTCACTGCACTTTTATAACTTTGGTCATCCCACTAGGGATTGAACCTCTCGCGTTTACAGTTTGTCCCCCCAAACATGGGATCAAACTTTTCACACCTGCAGTTTATCCTCAACCTAGGATCAAACTTTTTCTTCCCCGCAGTCTATCCTGTATATGGGATTAAACTTTCTTCCCCACAGTTTGACCTATACATGGGATTCATCTTTCTTCCCCACAGTTCACCCTGCACATGGGATCACACTTTTCAACTCGCCCTAAGGGGCGAACTACGTCGACCTGATCTCCTTGATACACGGGAGTACGTAGGCAACCATATTTTATATGGCCCGGTCGCAATAAAATAAAAATAACAAAAACATCTCTACACTCTTCTCCTTTTTCAAAAATAAAAATAACAAAAACATTCCTACACCCTTTCTGCCACATACCGCGTTGAACCTCTTACACCAGGTTCGAACTACGCAGACCTGATCTCCTCTTCAACAGGAGTGCGTAGGCAGCCATTCATGGTTCGGTCTAACTCCCTACCAAAATATAAATACTTGTCAACGGTACTGGGATCAAACTTCAATCCATCACATATCATTTGGCTTCAAACCAAAGGGATGGAATTACCTGAACTCCTCCTAAATAGGAGATTCGGCGACCATCTAAGCTGCGGTTGTACCTCAAAGAGCAACATCAATCCATAAGAGATGTAATTAACTAGGCTCCTCCTAAATAGGAGTACTGGCGACCATCTGTGGTGCGGTCAATCTCAGAGAGGAAAGTCACACTCCTCTCCATATTTCCATACAGAAACCAGTCCCAAGACACCAAGGATGGTAGGGATATTCACAGATCCATGATCCATTCTGAACTATCCAGAGATAACTCAATGTCCATCCAGCAAGGAGGAATTCAGAATACATCAAGATCACAAGCCCTGAAGAAGCAGGTAAATATCAAGCAAGTATCCAAGCATATCTAAAAGGGAAGTGATCAAAAATATATTTTCCTGCTATATATAATACTGTTTAATATACACAATGTAAACTGTACATAAAAAAATGGTTAAGCTAGTCTGTGCAGGAATATACAAGGCTATCTACAGATCGGTATGCATACGAGCTAGCAGATCTAACATAGCATCTCTCTCAGGAGAATGAGGTAATGATGTGGCCTCCTATACAAGGATATCCACACGAGCCAGCAAGTCTGAGGCCATCTTCATAGTGATGTAATGCTCATCAATGTATGCACTCATCTCGGCAAGTATGCCAGTGGTAAGGGACCTCACTATAGTACTATCTGTGACGGCCACATCCCAAGCAGATATGGCGCTATCCCGCTCAACTATCACTACATCTCTGGATGATCTGGCCTCATTCCGCTCAACAACAGCGGCATCTCTACGTGCTAATGCCTCGTCCCTCTCTAACAGAGCTACGTCTCTCCCATCAAGAGTTGTCAACATCAGGGCTCTAGCCTGATCTCTCTCAAAGGTCATCAGATGAAGACTCTGCTCAAAGTATTGTGCTGAATGCTGAATCACGATAGTGTTAGTACTGGGAGAATCTAAAAGAGCTGCTGGCAACCCAGTAAATGGCTCCTCCTCGGTGTGAGAATCAATGTCCTCCATAGGCTCTCCACCATATGAAGCAATGCTCGGCACTGTGGATACTACCGCAGCCGATCAAATCTCTGTCTCCATCCACGAAGAATACTCTAGTGAATAACCTGGATGGCTAACAGAAAAAGCAGCTATCTCGCGCTGATCCCAATAAGCATATACACGGGTTCGGTCCTCTGCTGATAGATGGCGAGAAGCTAAGCGTTGACCTAACGCCCCATCAAAATGATGAAAGTCCGGGAACTGGTCAAACTGCGACATCACAGCCAGTGGGTGGTTGGTAGTCATGCCCCTCAAACCAGCCAGAGAGAGATAATCCATGCCTGGAGCATGAGTAATGAAACTGTATGGCGAACTGAGCCCTGAACACGACAAGATATCAAACAGATCTACAATATCAGCTAGGAAAACGGACCAAGATACAGGATCTGTACACTCCATAGGCTGGAAGGAATACGACATAGCTATCTCATGGGTAAAATAATACCCGTGTTGGCGGAAGGTCCCAATGACATAAACCACACGTATAGCATGACTGAACTGCCTGTGAATACCCCTGCAGGGTAGGTACTGCAAAATGTGGCCGACCTCAATGTCTCTGCCATGATCATCGAAATAATGGTGCGACCCTCCCTGAGAGCTCTCACTGCCATAATAACGCCGATGTCCAACTCATCCATGTATCGTGGCATGTACATATATGATAATACACACAGCATCAATGCATCCACTCTGGTCAAATGCCACTGGTCCTCTTGTATGGTGAAATCCCCAAAATATCGAGCATAGCTATCCGCATAGCCAAATCTATCAATCAAAAAACGCTGGGATATCACGTGCCCGGATGTGATCTCATCCTGCACAACTTTTCGCCTCAGCCCGGTGAGAGTCATAAACTGCCGGCTCATGTCATCAACGGCCATATGCACGCAAGGTCTGTCAAGGGGCAGCATCGTCAAACGTGCATACTTCTCCAAAGTCAGAGTCAACTCCTGGGTCCCAAACCGAAAAACCTACCTCTCCGGTACCTAGCGCTCTAGCATGCCCTCCACAAATCCTGCTGGAACCTAAAACATCAAAAGGGTCATGGTAAGCTGCAACAGCTAATCTACAGTCACCCTATCTGGGGGTGACATACTATCATACCAATATCTCAGACGGGATGCCACCAATAATGGCGGGGTGTGATCTATGTGGCTGACTGTTGAAGAAGACATCTGTGTGGGCCGTATCATAATACCATCCAGGGGTCAATGCAAAATATCTCTGGACATACATATATATGCATAACATGATACATGCATAACAGATAATTGATGGTAATATAATATAGGGAATAGAAAACTGTACATACATTCCTAAGTATATCATCATCTATATACATCATCTCTATACAGCTAAAAATACAGGGAAATGGGGCACAGACGCCCTACTACTAACAGAGGCCTATCAAAAGATATAGCGAGAATGGGGCACAGCCACCCAATAGCTAACAAAAGCCTATCAAAAGAGATAATGAGAATACACATCAGAAAAAGACAATAGTGTTAATATCTACATCATCAATCCTGTCCACCTGATGTAACTCCTCCTGAGTCACTAGATCTCTATCAATAGGGATATCAGACCTATACAAAGGAGGATCTGTGTCGGCAAAGACAAATGGGTCATCTGAGGGGCCAGCTCCTGCGCTGGAAGGATCAAACGAATCTGCCTCTGTCAGATCTCTGCCCAAATGCCGGATAAAGGAATGTGCTCGGTCCAGTCGCTGGGTCAAGCTGTCAATCTGTGTCACATGAGTCGGATCTCGAACATAGGCTAGCCAATCCGTCATCATCACGGATCCTAGAACTATATCCCCCATGAACTGAGTGGCGCAGGTCTGGGCTCCAATAGTACGAGGGATTCACCAATACTGGAATACATCCTAAGTGCAAGGACCCTCTGACAAGGCAAAACCGTCAACACCCAACAATGGGATATCAATGACAAGTGACTACGACACAGGCCAATAACGCCTGGCAGGAGGCAAGATCGGTATACGGATCTCTCATGTGGTGCTCTTAATAGCACGCTCTCCTAAATAGAGCTCCCATCCTCCATCTGTGAAGAGAGGAACCCTACGGGTGGAAATCACATACTCGACACCAGTCGGGTACCCATCCTCAAATCCAATGGCCAAATGCTCCCCAAAATATGGAATCCATGTGATGACATTCACTGTCAAAAACTCCAACTGTAAGCGACAATGAATGAAACCCTCAGCTACGGGGACCTCCGCCAGTATGGAATGATGTCATCTCCGTCCTCGTGGATAGGTATCCAACCCTAATACACTCACAGAACGTAAATAAGGGAGCCTCTCATAGGTCCAAAACTACCAACACAAAGGCAAACATCTGCTGTCAGTTAACACTCTTAACCTATACATGGTAAATGACAAGAGAAATACTTACCAGTAGAAATGGGTAAAATCCTAACCAAGCCTCGGTCAATCCCTGCGAGCGCATACGCATGCCCCTGAGGAAATAGGTAAAGGTGTAGGAGCCCCAATCATACTCTCCAATACGGTCCACATGTCACGTGGCACTGATCAAAGCGAATGACACCGTAGAAAAGTTATCTGCTATGAAGCAGCCCCTAATGATCATCAAGAACAATCGTCGAAGAATGCGATCCCTGACTGTAACATCAGCTGGTATGGCCTCACTCAATAGCCCACTCATAGCATCTACGCTCAAAGGACCCGTACGGACAGTCCTGCCCTTGAGCGCCTCCGCCGAAACTTCTAGCAAGGATCTGACGATAGTCAGCGTAATATCTGTCGTGCAAGGCACTGGCGCCCCTCCAAACTCCATACTTATGATAAATCGCTAATCCATCAGCATCATCATCACCTCATAGTCCAGTAAATGGAGAGACTGAGTCTGGTGAAACCAGCGCTCAGACATGCCCTGAGGTAACCCCAAGGACAGCGGCGGGGAAGGATGGAAAAGAATGCTCTGAATCCCCAGTCATGCACAATAGCTCTATAGTCAGGATGCAGAGCCTGGTACATGGAGTGAATACTGAATCAGTTTCTTCGAGGCTGTGTAAAGCCGGGAACCTGCAAAATACAGATCGACATCAGAATCCTTTACTCCTCATCAATAGGAAAGAAGGAAGATTAAGATCTAAGCTTTATACCTTGTTGGCATGCAAATACATCGAGGGATGTCTACTCAAATCACCCAGAAGCTCTGGATTTGCCACTTGAATACTCGGGAGGTCCCTACGGGGAACATGCGCAGTAGGAGCGGGGTCCGCAACCAAAACATCCTTCTCCTCATCCTCGGCGTCCGGTACATCAACCCGGACTGGACGTATCACCGCCTCCACCAACCGACGAGGTTGTCTAACGGAACGGGATCGAGGCACTTCAGAAGCCCTCCTCCGTACATCAGAAGTGGTCCTACGGGAACTACTCGGCTGATCCGGATCCATAATATCTGGACAACAAGTCTCCAAATCACCTCATAAGGGGTGTGGTATTTTCTAAATCTGGAGCTTTTCAAAATGCATTTTATGACTACATGCATGCATGCATTATTTTAACATACGTCTACAGTAGAGTTAAATATGCATGACTACTCAATGCCTATATTTTGGAAAAATTTGTCATAGTTTTCTCTATAAATAGGACTATCCACATGCACATAGGCATGACTATGTGGCCATTCAGTAGAACACCTGCCCACAGTCATATACATACTATTTGTATTAAAAGAAAAAAATCAAATTCATCAATCCATAAGGGTAGCCTAATTACCAGGATTACTTTACTTTTTCACCTTTGCTCATTTGTCCTCAAATAAGATAAGAAATACCAGACAAAAGGTGCTAATTTGACTGTTTCAAAAGTTAAATTTTTTTCACATCATTATGTTCAGCATGGTTTAATACTAACATTTACTATGTTGAATATTTTTTATCAAGTCATTTGAGCATACATAATCACTACTATGTGCTTAGATGCATTTCATGTGATAAATTATTTTCCAACGGATAAAAACTAGAAAAGAGTACATGCATACGTTACCATGACAGTGTAGAACACTTGTATGGTGACAGAATTTACAGAAAGATGCCCTAACTCAGCAGATCCGAAGAAGAGCTCTCAGATTTCTTTCGCGGCGTAACATAAAATGACTTGAGAAAGTAAACTGCAACATTAATAGCCATTCACGGCTGGTTGCAGGTCCACATGCGGCTGCAGCAGGTGTTCCTATGATACCTTTACATGGGTCCCACCCCTCCGACTCGGTCCAGTTCGAGTTGCAAAGGAGTTCTCACAAGCTGAAAAAGCTAAATCAGAGATAAAAACGCTACGCGATTGAGCGGAATAGCCTGAAATCCTGGTTTTTCTGGGCCCGACTGTGGCTTTCATATCATTCATTGGTATTTGGCCGAACACAGGGTATACTATACCGATGATCCAAGTCATTGTAGATCACATTCGGCAATACCGCACAGAGGTCCAATGCCGTCAATTCAGGGTCGTTGCCCTAATCTCCACAAGAGATCACCGGCGGGGGTTACAACGCATGGTCATCTGTCCACAAACAGATCCCCGGCAGGGTTTACAACGCATGTTCTGCTGACACACATCAGCGACGATCCAAGAGATCCCCAGCGGGGGTTACAACGCATGGTCATCTGTCCACAAACAGATCCTCGGCGGGGGTTACAACGCATGTTCCACTGACACACACATCAGCGATGATCCAAGAGATCCCCGACAGGGGCTACAATGCATATTCTCCATTGATGCACATGTTAACGAAGGTCAAGCAACCTTGACGTTAGTTCAGCCGTTGGCAAGTAAACCCAATGTCGCATCGGAAACCATCCAATGAGTTCATCAGTTGATACACGCATCAACAAAGGGCAAACAGCCTTGGCATTCATCTCCAGCAGGGAGTTCATCCGTTGATATACACGTCAGCAGAGGATCAAAGAGATCCCCGACGGGGGTTACAACGCGTGGTCAACCGTTGGTTTACACGTCAACGAAGGTCAGGCATCCCTGACAACGCATATTGTTAGTAGTAAATCCAACAGAACATTGATATGTCCTGGCGATACAAACCAGGGATGATCAACATCATCGGGGAGGATCGATGATGGAATACGTTATACACATACTCAAACAGACGAAGTTTTATCCCCACAGATCTCTTGCACATGAGAGGCACCTCTTTAGAGTAAAGTCTGTATCCAGGATTAAGGACTTTGGTGATAACCCCAACGTCAATATCCTAATAGATTTGGATCACACATCCAAGCTCACCGTCATTACCATCACCGGTAGAAGCAATAGGGAGCCGGCAATCATCCCCAACATGTTGGAAAGAAATCCATATACATCATATATTTGCATCATATTGCTCCACATGACATCATGTTTATCTGTTGCATTTTAAGTGTCTAGGATTCTTTATCCTATCCATGCCATTGCATTGCATGAATATGATAAAGAGGGGCATCTGTAGACACTCGAAATTTTCTGCACACCTATTACTGACATTGCAGAAGGGTAGATTCGTCTTTCAGAGATAACCCTGGAAGACAGCTCACATCCAGTCCGGATACTACTGAAAGCTTAGTTTCATCCCCGGAACACACACCGGCAGTAACAGTTTCAACCTCGGTGATAACCCCGAGACCTGCAGTTTCAATACCAGAAATTCCACCAAAGAAGACTGATTTATCCCGGAGATAACCCCGAGATATTCTGTCTCAGTCCCAACACTGGGAGTAGCAGATTCCAACCTTGGAGATAACCCCAAGGAATGCAGTTCCAGAGATAACCCCAAAAATGCTTATTTCAAATACATGCAATCAGCTTCAGAACACTTGGCGCTTACACCGAGGCACTCAGTACAAGATCCGGAGATGACCCCGAGAAGATAGGCACACCTCAGAGATGACACTGAGGACCTTCAAACACTTGCAGCAGTCCAATCTCAGAGATGACCCTGAGTAACGTCTGCTTTATCAGCCCAAACTGGAGATAACCCCAGTGAGGGGCAAAGTCGTCATCTTGATGTCACATCACGCCGTCTCAACATTTCAGACATATATTTCTACACAGCAATTCCCACAAGAGCCAAGGAAAACCAATCCCGAGTGACTATTACGTAGGGTAACGGATAGAATTTGAAGCTTGAAGACCGGAGGGCACCGTCCCATCTTTCTGACTTCGTACAACCTCTAATCCCATGTCATTGTGTAACTCTCGACAACGGTGGTCCGAAATAGGTCTTACATACCTCAGTCGGATGCCCGGATTGCAATTTTGAAAGTTCAAGCGGACATCACGTTGCATGCGTGCACATACTTCGAGACGATAGGACCTGTAAAGCCTGGAGCACCCCGGGCAGCCGCAGGTACACCTACAGCTCCCTCCTCTATAAATAGAGGGCTTGGGGTGGCCATTTTAAGAAAAGAAAAAGGCGAGGAAGCCCTGTCTAATTTGCACTGTACAAACACCAAACTGAGTGCTTTCTCATTTTACACACTTGTAAACTCATATATAGCTACTTTTTACCGGCGGAAGCCGAGTGTTCATCCATTTCAAGTTATTGAAGTCTTCTTTGGCAGCCCACTGTAAGCCTTCTTACACATTTTAAAGCCTTTCTCTTCATCTTTGCACACACTATTTTTCACATTGAAAGTCGTGTTGCGTGTGTATGCCCGGACTTCGGTCCGTGGTTTCATTTCAGTTTGTATATATATACTTATATTTATATATTTATATATATGGACTAACATTATCGAGTTATGCCTCGATTGAGCCTAGACTTATGTCTGAAGCGTTTAATGGCTTTCGTATATATATATATATATATATATATATATATATATATATATATATATATATATATATATATATATATATATATATATATACTTATATATATAAACTGTGTGTCGAACTCTGTTCGATGAGCCTAGACTTACGTCTGGTGCGTTTAAATGCTTTCATATATATATATATATATATATATATATATATATATATATATATATATATATATATATATATATATATATGAACTGTGTGTCGAACTTTGTTCGATGAGCCTGGATTTTACATCCGGAGCGTTTACTACTTTAATATATATATACTTATATATATTAACTGTTGTTGGACTTTGTCCGATGAGCCTATATTTTATATCCAGTGCGTTTATGCGCTTTTATATATATATATATATATATATATATATATATATATATATATATATATATATATATATATATATATATATATACATTTCGTCCCGCCTGGAGTTTACTTCGTGGCAATTGACCGTTTTTACAGCTTTCTGTACATTTCGTCTCGCCTGGAGTTTCCTCCGTGGCGGTTGATCGCTTTTATAGCTTTTCTTACATTTTTGATCCCCCATGGAGGTGCTTCGTGGTGGTTGATCATGTCTGTATATATATATTTATAGCTTTTATATATATATATATATATATATATATATATATACCTGCTTACTGCATTTATATCAATTGCGGCATCATGTGAGCCTAGGAATCATGTGATCACAGATTCAGTTCATTGAATCTAGATTCGGTTCCCGTGATGGACCTTTTTCAGCTATAAGCAGCTTGTAAATTCATTCCCGGTGTTCGGATTTCCTCCGATGGTTTCCATACCCATGAGGAATTCGGCACTGTTTTGTATATTATTTTCTCAAAGATTCTTCGCATCTCGAAAATAAAAGCTATCAAGCCGAACATTTAATAATAAAATAGAAGTGTAAAACGTCTCAATTACTATTGAGCATAAGGATTTGAAAAACCTCTTTTACCGAACATCACTGCTATATCTTGTTTAAAACTGAATGTTTACATAAATTCAAACCATGTTTATATAGGTGCGAACGAGACCTCGCACTACTTCCAAATAACAGCATATTGACCCACACATACACACACGCATTCATATAACAGTTTTTTGAAAAGTGGCGGTCACCGTGGCAACACGGATGTCGGGGGGTGCCTAACACCTTCCCTCCGCATAAGCAAGTCCATGGACCCTAATGAATCTTGGTTTCACAGACTCGTTTACTAGTGTCACATCACTGGGTCAATGTACAAACCTTTTCTCGGTTGTGTTAGTACAACCAATTAAAAAATCAACTGGAGACTCTTAACAGTCCATCGTCGACATTATACATGTCAGACCTTTTTCACTTGTTTTTTCAAATAAATCTCACATAACATGAGAACACAAAAGAACAAGTAACGAAAAGGGATGAAGAAAAATTTTGACGTCGACAATGTTGATCCTTTAGGCTTCCCTTAGAATCTATGAAATCACTAGGAAGTATGATATGGTTTATTATTTCCAGTATAAATACCTGCTCACTAGTTAACCACTGTTATGAAGTATAAAGAGATACTTAAGTTTTACAACTCCGTGTTTATACCTGTATATGCAACATCAACTTTTGGAAATGTCTGTGCAGCTTCTGATTCATGTAAATTCATGATACTGGAACAATAGGCGTGCGAATGTAGATAATGCACAATATTTTTACTTTTAAAGGTCCTTGCATGCTTTATAGTTATATATTACTTTCCTTACCAACATCAACATGGATTCTTTCATGTTTCAGGCCAGTGTTTATAAATCAGGATCAGGGTCGTGTACTGCTTTCCTTGCCAATTTTGGTACCAGTTCTGATGCAAATATCAGCTTTAATGGCAACTCATACTACTTGCATGCATGGTCTGTGAGCATCTATTGATGTAACATTGGATTCTCTATATCTATTTCTATTAGGGAATTAACAAAATTGCATGCTATTGATGTTCGGCTTTTGCTTCATGTATTCTATGTAGTGAGGGCATTAAATATAGAAGTAGAATGCTTGGTGATACAAGTGTAGTCCTAGCATCTGGTGCCTGGACTTTGGGACCATAAAATGTTTGTTCTTGCAAGAATATTTAAGATTTCCTATATCAATTTGATTTTTAAACTTAATTTGTGGTGCAGGCAAGGAAGTTTCAAAGACAAATAGTGAAATGAGAAAGCAACCCAAGCTTGTGAGGTAACACTAAAAGTTTCAGAATGCCCATATTGAATATTGAACTTTCAAAGATGTTCACAATAAATTATTGAAATGATTGAGCATGGGTTTGCTCAATATTTTTAGCGGTTACACTTTAAAACTTACCTGAGAACCAGTTCAATTTGGACTTCTAATGACTATTGATCTGGCTGATATTTTGAATCTCTTTCTATGAAGTTGCTGGAAGTGAGGATGCAAATGTCTACTTCTATGACTTAACTCGCCCAAAGCATACATGCGTAAACAAGCTATAGGTCTATTTGATTTGCGTACAAGGTTCTGTTACATTACCGATGTCTTCTCTTATAACTGATTGGAAATTTTACGACCGCAGGGTCACGGTTATGCAGTTAATTTGAGATGTATATATGGATAGTTTGGTATATATTTTGTGGATGCAGTGTGACGCCCCTAAAATAGGTATACATCACCCATTCTGAGTTGTCAAATACATGTTATAGAAACAAATACAACTTCATTAATATAATTGTCGTGCAAAATACGACAACACATATACTGTGAGTTTAAATACAAATATTATCTAATAGACAGTATTAAAACTCAAAAGGAGTCCTCATTACAATTATTGATACACTATTTTACAAAAATAGTGAGGACTGCTAAAATAACTTTTTAGAACCATCACTCTATACCCCGGCTAGTTCCTGCTATATTCTCACCTCCTGAGAAGAAAAATGGAATAAAAAAGAAAAGGGTGAGCTCAACTAGCCCAGTAAAAAATATTATGACTAAGATAATATACAACAAATTATCAATAGTCTTTAACAGGGAAAAATTAGATAGAATATAATAGACAACAAGTTTTAGATTAACTGCAGCGAAAATAACAATTCATTAGAAGAGTTAAGTAGATAATGAAATATACTATCATCTATGAATTTAAAAGTCTATCATCAATATTTTATCCCTGTAACATCAATCAATATACATCTTGAATCAAATATTCATCTTTGCACTACGGGCCAATGATATTCATTTGTATCACCAGTTGGTCATGTTCATCTCAACACATGTTCATCTTTACACTATGGGCCAAAGATATTCATCAGATAATCATTCATCTTTGCACTACAGGCCAAAGATATTCATCAAGTATCACCATTAAGGACTGAGGATGATGAAAAATATTTTAGAGAACAAATCCAGTTAGATAAAAGGACAAAGTTTAGGGATTCGTACTTTAGATAATTCAAGTTTAAAAATACTCCATAATAAACCATAATGGAGTAAAATTCAAGAATGACGATCAAAACATAGATACAATCAAATATAGTAATCATACTAAACATCTGGAACGAAAAAGAGAAAAATTTATTTTTCGGTAAATATTGTTGTATTTTTGAATAGTGTCGTATACGTGAATAGTAATTCCGACACAAAAAAGTAGAAATTCCACAATAAAACTTATATCAATAATTCAGCATAATGATATTGAAGAAAATAATATCATATAAGAAGAAAATAACATCTCTTACCTCAAAAGAATAGTATTTCTGAATGGAATATCGGATATGATGCTAAAAAAAACTTGCACTAAATAGCAACTCTCAAAGTATCTAAATACTCACAAAATACTCTCGATAATATAGAGAGAGAGAGAAGAAAAAAAAAACTTATTTCTGGTGTGATTTTCAATTCTAACTAAGCACCCTATTTATAGGAAAATGTTAGAACGTCGAAACAGACTTAACCGGCTACCTGATGGCTTTACCTGTTACTATTCATGTCCACCACATTTGAAATAAAATTTTAGCATATTTTTCACCAACCAAAAGTGAGGCCCACCAATTCTAGAAATTTCCAAAATATTTTATCATTTAAACAATAATTAGAAACTTCAATAATTCATAATAAATAGCCCTTTTATTAGAAAAATACGAATTTTATGTCCATTCCATAAGAAATTAAATTCTCTACAACTTTGTAGCTTTAAGTTTTTTCAAATTCTAAACGAAAAATGCCCGAAATCCACATACGAACGATTTTTAATACCTCCATTCTGACAAAATACTGATAAAATACCTCAGCATTAATTTCTTCATTTATAATCACATAAAATAAATATTTCCCTATCATTCATTTATATAAAATAAATATTTCTTATCATATAAATCAATAATTAATTATTCACAAATAATATTATAGAATCATAATTATGACAATGAGGCCGTTCTCAGGAAAGAGGGGACTATTCGATAAGGATTTCTCCTTACTGGCACGCAATTAGGTGACCAAACCTCTCCTTAGACAGAACTTTCTAGACATTGCCAATAATGCTATCTAATAATATTATTCAAATAATATGAATTATTGATCTGATAATGAGAAATACTGTGCAGTGACAATTATTGAAATAACAATAATATAAAATATCAACGCAAGCAATTATTGAATCAATAAAATATTAAACAGCAATTACTGTAACAATTATTGAGTAGTGCCTTCTTACGTAAGAATCAATAATTCAAAAATACTATGTAATACCGTGAACTACTGTGCAACTACGCGTATTACTGTATTTTAACCACCGGGTATTCGAACAGTGTTAACGGTAACGATTACTGTGACAACCCCAAAATAGGTCCATTCCATCCAACCCATTCTGAGTCGTCAAATATATGGTACAGAAAACAACTACAACTTTATTACAACAATTGTCGTGCAAAATACAACAACACATATGCTGTGAGTTTGGATACAAATATATACCAAATGTGACTCATGTTCCAACCGTGGACATCACCTCACAATAACACCTTACATAAAGGTATAGTCAAAAACTGTTTTAGAAATTAGAATTTTTTTGGGAAGTGCTCAAGGAAACCTTCGTACATGGGAGGCCACGCGTCTAGGTTATGATAGATATCATATGGCCACAGAATTATCCTTGGTTGACCCAATAGACCCCAAAGAAAAACAAGAAGATTACTATCATATTCTTCCCAATGGTGAGTCTTCTCTTGACTTATCATTATCTCCACTGTATCTAACTGAGAATTATACTTTAAACAAACACCAAGATTATATAGGTAGTGCTCGTATATATACTCAGCAAGTGGATGAGCACATCCCTGTCTTATGATGACACGAGGTTGTAGGTCATTAGACATCTTGTATGATAGTGACAAAACACCCTTCCAACGTTGGGTTCGCCTCACCCTATTATCTTCACCAAATATAACTACTAAATGATGACCACCGTTCTATTCCCTTGTTACCCCCGCTCGACCCAGCTACACTCTTATTACCTGAAAGGAATTGTGAAGCAAAAGGGTGAGCACAACTAGCTCAGTAAAGAATATCATGACTAAAGATAATTAAATTATCAATAGCCTTCATCAATAATAAATCAGAGATTTAGAACATATGGTAAATGATAAAAATTTCAACCATAGTTGCAGCGGAACGAGCAATCCATTAGAAGAGTCAAATAGACTATAAAGTCTATTATCTTCTCCATGTTAAAAATCCATCAACAATGTTTTATCCATGTAACCTCACTCAACAACTCCTTTCCACAATCATATGAATAACTCATAATCATAATTGTGACTATAAATTTTTCTTCGCACCCAGGACGAAGAATATTTTCATCACATGTCTTTACCTGAAACATCAAAGATCATGGTTATACCAAATCACAGTTCCTGTTTATAATCATACTAACAAATCCATCTTTGCACTACGGGCCAAAGATATTCATCAACAAACCATCTTTGCACTACGGGCCAAAGATATTCAACAACAGTTCATCTTTGCACTACAGGCCAAAGATATTCATCAACAAACCATCTTTGCACTACGGGCCAAAGATATTCAACAACAATTCATATTTGCACTACAGGCCAAATATATTCATATCTCAAAGAAATATATAATCATTTCAGAATTTATATAAACAATAATTATAACCATGTTGATCAATTCACCTTTGCACTTAAGCTTAAGATATTCAGTTATAAATTCAATGGTCATGATCATACCAGTCACAATTCAACTTTGCACTACAGGCCAAAGAGAACCCTAGTCATGATCATACCAATAATCTACCCATCTTTACACTCCAGTGAAAGAGAATTTCAACATCAGGGTTATAAAAATGTTATATATGATAATAAAATCAATATAATCAACATATAGATTTAATCTCAAGAGTAATATTCATAAATCAACTATAATTTGGTTAGTAAAAGAAACCAATTTTGTCGTGAATAGTAACTCGTGAATAGTAACTCATGAATAGTAACTCGTGAATAGTAACACCGACTCAAAAAGGTAGAAATTCCACAATAAAATTCATACCAATACTTCGGTATAATGATATTGAAAGAATAACATTTCTTAAGCTTATAAACAATTTATTTAAATTGTTTACACTTTACTAATTAATGCATTTAATCATCATAAAATGCCAACTCTTACAATTTCATCATCAATAACCAAAACCCTCATCAAAAATCTGCATATACCTCATATAGGATTCTCAAGCCATAAAATCCTATTTTCCAATTTTCTTTCTTCACAAAACATATTTAATTCATTTACTCATAACTAGACCATTTTCATGAAAAATACCAAATCAGTTCCAAAAATATTTCTTTTCTGGGATTTAGCATAATATAGTCCCATAGTGAACATATATTTTTTCTCAGAATTTTTAAAAGTCATTTACTATTTTTCATATGGCCAATATAGCCGAATATTTAGACATTTATCAAAAATTGTACTTTTGTCTAAAAATTCTGAAATTTACAGAGTATACTTCTATCATATACATGTACTCCCAATAAAAATTTCATCAATTTTGGAGTTAACCACAAGAAATTATAAGCGGTTACTTTTAAAATAGTCTTTTCTCATAAAATTCATAACTCTCAATCTATACATCCAAAAATCACCATTTTTGGACACAATCAAGAAAACTCATCAAAATATCATTTCAAATTTTTCCAGAATTTTTGAAGATCAGAAAAATTACGAAACTGAAAATCATAACAACCCTTAAAATCCCTTACTATCCCTTACTATCCCTTACTATCCCTTACCTCAAAAGAGCAGTACTTCTGATCGGTATAAGGCTGAAGGAAACTTGCACTGATGAATAGAAACTCATAGAGTATCTAAATACTCACAAAATACACTCAATAATCTAGAGAGAGAAAGAGAGAAAGAGAGAAAGCTTATGTTTCTGGTGTGATTTTCAATTCTAACTTAGCCCTCTATTTATAGGAAAAATTTTGGTAGGTTTGACCTGCAACCTGATGGCTTTACCTGCTACTATTCCCACCCACCACATTTGAAATATAATTCAGCACATTTCTTCACCAACCACAAGTGGGGCCCACCAATTCTAGAATTTTCTACCAAAAATGATTTATAACCTGATTTCCGAATCAGCCACCTCTTAAAATTCATAACAAATCATACGTTCATTTTTAACGGTTCAAAATTTATGGACATATACTCAACTTATATATGTATAACATATCCAAAAATTACCACGATCCAACGGTCGGATTAAAAATTATAACCCCCGCAAAATATCTCAAAAACCCTAATTTTTAATACCTCCATTCCAACAAAAATACGGATAAAAACCTCAACATTAACTCCTTCATTTTTAACCACAAAAATATGTCCCTCGTTTATATCCACATAAAATAAATATTTCCTTATCATACGAATCAATAATTAATTATTCACAAATAATATTACAGAATCACATTTATGACAACCAGGCCGTTCCCAGGAAAGAGGGGGCTTTCCAATAAGGATTTCTCCTTACTAGCGCGCAATTAGATGACCAAACCTCTCCTTAGACAGAACTTTCTAGACATTGCCAATAATGTTATCTAATAATATTATTCAAATAATATGAATTATTGATCTGATAATAGAAAATACTGTGCAACAACAATTATTGAACAACAATAATATAAAATTTCAACGTAGCAATTATTGAATCAATAAAATAAAATATTGAACAGTAATTACTGTAACAATTATTGAGTAGTGCCTTCTTACGTAAGAATCAATAATTTCAAAAATACTATGCAATACCGTGTGCTACTGTGCAATAACGCGTATTACTGTATTTTAACCACCGGCTATTCCAACAGTGTTAACGGTAACAACTACGCCGTTATTTGTAAAAACTTAAATTTTTGTCGTTATCGTCATCCGACAGTTATTCGTTATGGGGCCCACAAATAGCTACGCCGTCGTACGAATATTCTCCGACAGAAAGAATATTCCACGACCAAACGAATATTCCCCGACAACAATGATTATTTAATAACCACTTGCTTATTTTGAAAAAAAAATTCATATTTCACCCATAACTTTAAACTTTTATCAATTTAACCATTTACTGAGTAGTAATTATAAGAAAAATTGAATACTTTTATTTCATAAAATTCGGGGTCTTACAATCTCCCCTCCTTATGAAATTTCGTCCTCGAAATTTACGTACCTGGTATTTCAAAGAGTTGAGAATACCTTCCTTTAATTTCAAATTCCATCTTCTCTGTCATCATAATTTCTCCATTGCTCATCTCCTGTATTTCAAATAACATTCTAGAATACAGCTTCAAAACAAGTGTTAATTTAACAAATTAACATATCACATAATATCCCGATATTATGACTGACCAACAAATAAGCTTAGGTAGGAAACACTAGCGAAGGATTTACTCATCTCTCCCCTCCTAGTTGTATTCCCCGATCTCCGCCAGAGATCATATCCCTAAGCTCTGATACCACCTGTGACAACCCCAAAATAGGTCCATTCCATCCAACCCATTCTGAGTCGTCAAATATATGGTACAGAAAACAACTACAACTTTATTACAACAATTGTCGTGCAAAATACAACAACACATATGCTGTGAGTTTGGATACAAATATATACCAAATGTGACTCATGTTCCAACCGTGGACATCACCTCACAATAACACCTTACATAAAGGTATAGTCAAAAACTGTTTTAGAAATTAGAATTTTTTTGGGAAGTGCTCAAGGAAACCTTCGTACATGGGAGGCCACGCGTCTAGGTTATGATAGATATCATATGGCCACAGAATTATCCTTGGTTGACCCAATAGACCCCAAAGAAAAACAAGAAGATTACTATCATATTCTTCCCAATGGTGAGTCTTCTCTTGACTTATCATTATCTCCACTGTATCTAACTGAGAATTATACTTTAAACAAACACCAAGATTATATAGGTAGTGCTCGTATATATACTCAGCAAGTGGATGAGCACATCCCTGTCTTATGATGACACGAGGTTGTAGGTCATTAGACATCTTGTATGATAGTGACAAAACACCCTTCCAACGTTGGGTTCGCCTCACCCTATTATCTTCACCAAATATAACTACTAAATGATGACCACCGTTCTATTCCCTTGTTACCCCCGCTCGACCCAGCTACACTCTTATTACCTGAAAGGAATTGTGAAGCAAAAGGGTGAGCACAACTAGCTCAGTAAAGAATATCATGACTAAAGATAATTAAATTATCAATAGCCTTCATCAATAATAAATCAGAGATTTAGAACATATGGTAAATGATAAAAATTTCAACCATAGTTGCAGCGGAACGAGCAATCCATTAGAAGAGTCAAATAGACTATAAAGTCTATTATCTTCTCCATGTTAAAAATCCATCAACAATGTTTTATCCATGTAACTCACTCAACAACTCCTTTCCACAATCATATGAATAACTCATAATCATAATTGTGACTATAAATTTTTCTTCGCACCCAGGACGAAGAATATTTTCATCACATGTCTTTACCTGAAACATCAAAGATCATGGTTATACCAAATCACAGTTCCTGTTTATAATCATACTAACAAATCCATCTTTGCACTACGGGCCAAAGATATTCATCAACAAACCATCTTTGCACTACGGGCCAAAGATATTCAACAACAGTTCATCTTTGCACTACAGGCCAAAGATATTCATCAACAAACCATCTTTGCACTACGGGCCAAAGATATTCAACAACAATTCATATTTGCACTACAGGCCAAATATATTCATATCTCAAAGAAATATATAATCATTTCAGAATTTATATAAACAATAATTATAACCATGTTGATCAATTCACCTTTGCACTTAAGCTTAAGATATTCAGTTATAAATTCAATGGTCATGATCATACCAGTCACAATTCAACTTTGCACTACAGGCCAAAGAGAACCCTAGTCATGATCATACCAATAATCTACCCATCTTTACACTCCAGTGAAAGAGAATTTCAACATCAGGGTTATAAAAATGTTATATATGATAATAAAATCAATATAATCAACATATAGATTTAATCTCAAGAGTAATATTCATAAATCAACTATAATTTGGTTAGTAAAAGAAACCAATTTTGTCGTGAATAGTAACTCGTGAATAGTAACTCATGAATAGTAACTCGTGAATAGTAACACCGACTCAAAAAGGTAGAAATTCCACAATAAAATTCATACCAATACTTCGGTATAATGATATTGAAAGAATAACATTTCTTAAGCTTATAAACAATTTATTTAAATTGTTTACACTTTACTAATTAATGCATTTAATCATCATAAAATGCCAACTCTTACAATTTCATCATCAATAACCAAAACCCTCATCAAAAATCTGCATATACCTCATATAGGATTCTCAAGCCATAAAATCCTATTTTCCAATTTTCTTTCTTCACAAAACATATTTAATTCATTTACTCATAACTAGACCATTTTCATGAAAAATACCAAATCAGTTCCAAAAATATTTCTTTTCTGGGATTTAGCATAATATAGTCCCATAGTGAACATATATTTTTTCTCAGAATTTTTAAAAGTCATTTACTATTTTTCATATGGCCAATATAGCCGAATATTTAGACATTTATCAAAAATTGTACTTTTGTCTAAAAATTCTGAAATTTACAGAGTATACTTCTATCATATACATGTACTCCCAATAAAAATTTCATCAATTTTGGAGTTAACCACAAGGAATTATAAGCGGTTACTTTTAAAATAGTCTTTTCTCATAAAATTCATAACTCTCAATCTATACATCCAAAAATCACCATTTTTGGACACAATCAAGAAAACTCATCAAAATATCATTTCAAATTTTTCCAGAATTTTTGAAGATCAGAAAAATTACGAAACTGAAAATCATAACAACCCTTAAAATCCCTTACTATCCCTTACTATCCCTTACTATCCCTTACCTCAAAAGAGCAGTACTTCTGATCGGTATAAGGCTGAAGGAAACTTGCACTGATGAATAGAAACTCATAGAGTATCTAAATACTCACAAAATACACTCAATAATCTAGAGAGAGAAAGAGAGAAAGCTTATGTTTCTGGTGTGATTTTCAATTCTAACTTAGCCCTCTATTTATAGGAAAAATTTTGGTAGGTTTGACCTGCAACCTGATGGCTTTACCTGCTACTATTCCCACCCACCACATTTGAAATATAATTCAGCACATTTCTTCACCAACCACAAGTGGGGCCCACCAATTCTAGAATTTTCTACCAAAAATGATTTATAACCTGATTTCCGAATCAGCCACCTCTTAAAATTCATAACAAATCATACGTTCATTTTTAACGGTTCAAAATTTATGGACATATACTCAACTTATATATGTATAACATATCCAAAAATTACCACGATCCAACGGTCGGATTAAAAATTATAACTCCCGCAAAATATCTCAAAAACCCTAATTTTTAATACCTCCATTCCAACAAAAATACGGATAAAAACCTCAACATTAACTCCTTCATTTTTAACCACAAAAATATGTCCCTCGTTTATATCCACATAAAATAAATATTTCCTTATCATACGAATCAATAATTAATTATTCACAAATAATATTACAGAATCACATTTATGACAACCAGGCCGTTCCCAGGAAAGAGGGGGCTTTCCAATAAGGATTTCTCCTTACTAGCGCGCAATTAGATGACCAAACCTCTCCTTAGACAGAACTTTCTAGACATTGCCAATAATGTTATCTAATAATATTATTCAAATAATATGAATTATTGATCTGATAATAGAAAATACTGTGCAACAACAATTATTGAACAACAATAATATAAAATTTCAACGTAGCAATTATTGAATCAATAAAATAAAATATTGAACAGTAATTACTGTAACAATTATTGAGTAGTGCCTTCTTACGTAAGAATCAATAATTTCAAAAATACTATGCAATACCGTGTGCTACTGTGCAATAACGCGTATTACTGTATTTTAACCACCGGCTATTCCAACAGTGTTAACGGTAACAACTACGCCGTTATTTGTAAAAACTTAAATTTTTGTCGTTATCGTCATCCGACAGTTATTCGTTATGGGGCCCACAAATAGCTACGCCGTCGTACGAATATTCTCCGACAGAAAGAATATTCCACGACCAAACGAATATTCCCCGACAACAATGATTATTTAATAACCACTTGCTTATTTTGAAAAAAAAAATTCATATTTCACCCATAACTTTAAACTTTTATCAATTTAACCATTTACTGAGTAGTAATTATAAGAAAAATTGAATACTTTTATTTCATAAAATTCGGGGTCTTACAATTACGCCGTTATTTATAAAAACTCAAACTTGTCGTTTTTCTCATCCGACAGTTATTCTGTTATGGGGTCCACAAATGGCTGCGCCGTCATACGAATATTTCCCGGTAGCAAGAATATTCCACGACTAAACGAATATTCCCCGATAAAAATAAATATTTTATAATCACTTGCTTATTTTACAAAATTTGCAAATTTCACCCATCACCAAAACATTATATCAAATTACCTCCTTATTATTTCAAGATAATGAATAGAGGAAATTTAATTTTATTTATAATAAGTTGGAGTCTTACATGTAGTAATTTGAAACTGTAAACGAATGGTATTATTGGGATGTATTTTGAATGGTTGGTACATTTTGGCTTTAAATTTAAATGAGAATTTAGACCTTTTTTAGCTATATATCATGGCATTATAGCATATTGCAGGTGCACTGGTAATATAGGTGAACCACACCTTTTTTTTTCTTCTTTTTTTTTCCAAGTCAATCTACAACATTTTATAAACGTTGTCTGTTGTTGCTTTCTATGGTCGATATTTAAAAACAAATGTTATATGCATGTATTACAACAGTTTTAAGTAACACTACAACGTTTTAAAAACGTTATATAATTTGCCTAAATAGATGACACATTATAAACGTTGTGTAAATGTGCCTAAACGTTGTCTAATATATTAAACTACAACATTTTTTGCCAGAAAACGTTATGGAATCATACTTTCTACAACGTTTTCAAGCATCTGCTTATGGAAAATAAATCTACAACGTTTTTTTCTTAAAAAAACGTTGTATAATGTGTCTAATTACAACGTTTTAAAAACGTTGTGTAAGGGTGTCCAATAGATAACACCTTTAACCACGACGTTTTTCTGATTGAAACCACAATGTTTTTTTCGCGTTATCTATTTACTGTTTTGTAGTAGTGCTCGTGGGAACGATACTCTACTTACACTTTATTACTTGTTGACTGTGTATACTTACACGAATGTTTTGATTGCAAAATCGATCAACACTTAGTTATAATATTCTTTACTTGGCTAGTTGAGTTCACCCTTTTCCTTCACAATTCCTTTCAGGTAATAAGAATGTAGCTGGGTCGAGCGGGGATAACAGGGGAATAGTGTGATGGTCCGAGGCTGTGGAAGTTTCTCAATACATTATAAAAGAGTATGACAATATATAATTGTATTGAGGATTTAAGATATATGTGACGTATTTTATACGTCACTTAATAATTGATTTTGATTAAAACAATAGGGTGATGAGAACCCGACTTTGAAAGCGTTAAAAGCTCACCTCATTAGAATGAGGATGACAGAATTGTACTAGGAGCTTAAAGGGTGTGTTTCCATTATCATACATAATGTCTAACCACATACCAACTCGTGTTATCATAGGATATGGTTGTGCATATCCACTTGCTGACTATATCTATGAGCATTATCTATATAATCTTTGAGTATGGTTGGAATATAATCCTTTGTTTGAAATAATGGAGATAATTACATGGCAAGAAGATACACACCATTGGAATGAGCAAGATAGTAATCTTCTCATTCTTCTTTGGGGTCTATTGGGTCAACCAAGGGTAATGCTTAAGTCCTATGATATCTATTATAACTTAGATGCATGGTCTCCCATGTATGAAGAATTCCTTGAGCATTTTCTAAAGATTTTAATTCCTAAAACAGTTATGGACTATACCTTTATGTAGAGTATCATTAATTTGGAGTGTGAGTACTGTTATTTGTATTGAAACTCGTAACTTATGTGTTGTCATATTTTGCACGACAGTTATATAAATAAAGTTTATATTTGAATCCTGTACCATGTATTTGGCAACTCAGAATGAGTTGTGTGGACCTATTTTGGGGGCGTCACATCTACCTTCCTATAATACCCTTAATTCCTCTCCACTTTCTAAGTAAATTTATTTCCATAAAAACATTACTTACTCCATTCTATTTCCTCTCTGTTATTTAAGGTTTATCATTTTTTGAAGGATTACTGCGTTAACATTGCTCCTAATTAATCTCTTTTCCTCTCCTTTTCCAGATGGATTACGAAGAGTTTTATCTTCAGTTCAGATTGATTTCATTCATCAAAAGTTCTTGTTATTGTCCGAAATTTCTTCAAAACTAGCCGGAATATTCAAATCAAATTTTGGTATTCCGTCCATGTTTGATCAACTATGATTTGTGTATTCTTTCTTTTGCTTTTGTATTGAGAATCCATGAACAATAATAACCTTGTATAGAACAAAGATGGAGGGAAAGCCAAAACAGAGAAAAAAATTAAAAGCATCGGCGCAACCCCTTTGATGCTTTTGAAATTTTGAAAATTGATTATGAAATGATTCTGATTAATGACTTAATGATAGAGAATAGAGAGAAAGTGATACAAAAGGAGGGAGATGAGAGGGAGAGATACACTTACAGAGAGAAAGAGACAAGTCAGTTTCCATGGAGAAAGAAGAGTAAAGGAAGAAGGTAAAAAGAGGAAATGTTGTTTTAATTAACGTTATTTTGCAGTTTAATTAGAGGAGTTGATTAGGAAAACTGTTGTTAATACTCTAAGGGGCAAATATAAAAATTAGGACTTATATTAATTATAAAGTAATGATATCCTTAATATGTGTGTTTTATGTAATGCCGACTAATAAATTGAAATTAAAGGAGTATTATTTTTGAAATATGACTTTTTTTCAAGAATATTTATGGTATTCACTAACTATTTTTACGAGCCTCTTCCTAATTATGTTTTTACCTTGTTTGAAATGACTATCATTTTAATTATTTATATTATATTAATTTTAATTTCTTTATATATATTACAGTTTATAATATATTTAGGTCTTTAGACAATTTGATAAATAAATAACAATAATCTTAGGGGGGTCAAAACTTTCTATCTGTCCAAAAATATATATTTTTTTATTTTTATTCTTAAAAAATATATAGTATTTATTTTAATTAAAATTTTTAGGCTTAAATATGATTTACTACCCTAAACTATAGGCCATATTCCACTTCGGTGATCCACCTTTTAATTTTGTCAATTAGGTGATTGAACTATCAATTTTTTTCGATTTCATTCAATTGGGTCTTCCACGTCAGAAATTGCTGACGTGGCATCCTAATAGGCAGCAGGAGTGCTTATGTGTAAAAATATTATATATTTTTAATGAGATCAAAGGACAAAAAGGTAAAATAAGAAATAAAACAACTTAAAATTACACAAATAATATAAATTAGTTGTATAATTATTTATTTATAGTTATATAAATAATATAAATTATTATATAAATAATATAATAATTATTTTTATTAAAAAAATTGTGTTTTTTTTTTATTTTTTATTAAAAAAAATTGTGTTTAATATTAATGATAATAAAAATAAAAATATTAATGATAATAAAAATAAAAATAAAAGTGCAGTTTTTTTTAATAAAAAAAAATAATAATTATTTTATTAAAAAAAAAAACCAACCAACTGCGTTTTTTTTAAAAATAAAGCAACTGCGTTTTTATTTTTATTATTTTTAATAATTATTTTTATTAAGAATAATAATTATTTTATTAAAAAAAACCAACCAATTGCTTTTTTTTTAAAATAAAGCAATAGCATTTTTTTAGTTGCTTAATTATTATTTTTTTTTATTAAAAAAAACTGCACTTTTATTTTTATTATCATTAATATTTTTATTTTTATTATCATTAATTTTAATAAAAATAATTATTATATTATTTATATAATAATTTATATTATTATATAACTATTAATAAATAATTATACAACTAATTTATATTATTTGTGTAATTTTTAGTTGTTTTATTTTTTATTTTACCTTTTTGTCCTTTGATCTCATTAAAAATATATAATGTTTTTACACATAAGCACTTCTGCTGCCTATTAGGATGACACGTCAATAATTTTTGACGTGACAGACCCAATTGAATGAAATCGAAAAAAAATTGATAATTTAATTACCTAATTGATAAAATTGAAAGATGGATTATCGAAATAGAATATGGCCATAGTTTAGAATAATAAATTATATTTAAGCCAATTTTTTTTTAGATCAATTGGAAGTTACCGGTTCCCTCGGAAGGACTTAATAAATAAACCTTGTAAGAGCCATCTTGGGATAATAGGCAGATAAAATTGATGGGACAGCCCGTACATGTCTCGAAATCAATCAAGCACCAGCAGCTTCCACATGGAAGACATACCAACTAATAATCTCCCATAATTCATTCTATGTTACTCTTTTTTTACTTTTAACTACCAAGTCAAACCAATGCATTCATTCTTGTATTAAGATTTTGATATATGGATTAAGACAATATTATTTATTAAATAAAATTTATTTAAATTTTTTTTTTATTTTTTTATAAAAAATTAAAAACTATTAATACAAGGGAGAGAATTTTTTGTAACAATAAAAAAAGATAGGGGTAATATAAAAAAATAAATAATTTATTCTCTTTGAAAGTTATAAACGATAAACTTTTTGAAACAATTTTTTTCTTCTAAAACGACAATCTTTTAGGAACGGAGAGAGTAGTAAATTTTAAGTGATATATTTATAATACTCCTTCGGTTTCAAATTAAAACTAAAAAATGTTTGGTTTTATATATTTATTTATTAATGTTAAAAATAATTAATTTGACTTAAATATGTTAAAATTGAACATTTAATTTAAAATGAAAAAATAATTTACAATTTACAACTCTTATGCATATTTGATTATTAGCGTTTGTAAACATTACAATTTTTAATATGCTTAAGCCTTTTAAATTGTTTGATAAAATTTTTAAAAAATTTAAAAAATGTGTCCTACTAAAGAGCAATCTTGGGATAAAACAGCTTAGATAAATTGATGGGACAGCCCGTACATGTCTCCAAATCAATTAAGCACCAGCAGCCTCCACATGGAAGACCGACCCACTGATAATATCCCATGTAGGGTGTTCATCGATAAAAAATCGAATCGGTATTAAAAAAGTTGAATCAGTATCGATCCAAAATTACCGAAAAAATAAGAACTGGAACCGGTACCGGTACCGAATTATCGGTTTCGGTACCGGTTCGATACGAAATCGGTACCGATTTTTTTGGTTCGGTTTTCGGTTATACCGCATGCATGGTAATATATATAATTATTAATAAATAATAATAATTAAATAAATTTTTTTAATATATCCCTCTGTTCTTAAAAGATTGTCGTTTAAGGTTAATACACACAGATTAGGGAATATAATTAATACCTAGTGAAAATACTATACTACCCTTATTAATTGTCTCAACCAATTATTCTCTTCTCAATGTTTCTTATTCAATTCAACCAATTACTTCTTATTTAACTAATTACTACTTGAATTATAGCATTGAATTGAATAAAAATCATTGGTAAGGGAAGAAAGCTTTAAATCAGGGTAAAGTAGGAAAAAAATAGCTAATGTGTATTGATAAACTCAAAACGACAATCTTTTTGAAACAAAAATTATTACTTCTTAAAACGACAATCTTTTATGAACGGAAGGAGTAGCATTTATAGAGAACAACAATGCAATGCAAATAATAACAAAGAGAAGTTGAAAGAAAAATAATCATACAAGACACAAAATTTATGTGGTTCACATAAATGTTGAGCTAGTCCATAATCAATGACAGATCATACAATACATGATCGCTTTCTTATATATAACAACACTATAAGAAATTCTAATTTAACACGAATATATACTGGCCCTTCGTTTCAGAAACAAATTTAATTACTTTTCGAGTAGTTTTATAATCAACTTTAAATTAAAATTCGAATAAGGCTTTATCAATAAGAGATTACATTTAGTACGTCAATAATACTTTGATGACAAAAGAATTTTATAAAAAATTGCTTATAAAAAATGATGTGATTGATTGTTATCATTAGATCCATCCACATATGGTAAATCATTGATTAATTACACTATGACACATCATCTTGTAAACTAATTTTTGTAAAAAAAAAATTCATCGTAGAAACACTCTTAGTATGTTGGCCACTGCATGCGTTTAAACTCCAAACACTGCATTTAAGAGCTGAATAAATTACTTTTAAACTATAAATTATTTGTAAGCGAGCAAAATTCTCAAGTACATTTAGAATTAAAAACACACTAAATTCTCAACACTATAACTAAATAAGTAAAGATATAACATTCATTTAGAGTAAAATTTAAACCTTTGAAAGATAAAAAATGATTCAGCAGGAAAGAAACTCCATCTAATCTCTCAATCAAATCTATATTCAGAATCAAAACTAAAACCAAACCCAAAATTTAAACCAAAACCAAAACCAAAACCAAACCTCCTTTTTTGTGGGTAATTACCAAAACCAAACCTTGATCAGTCTTGACCAATTTACAAGCTTTTCATAAAATTACATATCTACAATTCCCTACTCTTTTTTCTTTTTCTTTTTCTTTTTCTTTTTCTTTTTATGTGTTGTGTATCATGTGGGAACATTTAAACTGACACATCAGAGGTCCTTGCAGCTGCGTTGCCGGATCTTGGTCGCCGTAGAAGCTCAATCAGTGTCTCCGCCTGTCCAATAAAGTAGCCACAAAACGACAAACATCAGACACTTCTCAATTAACAACAAATGAGTTTATTTTACTATACCTTATCAAACCAAACCAAGAAATGCATTAAAAAAAATCCAACCAAACCAGAAAAAAGAAAGGGGGAGGGGGAACTAGTTACCAACTCCACTTGGCGTATGTTTGTTTTGGCTACACATTGTTCTGAGGTGTAGTGCTTTTGGAATGTTTGGACATCCAAACCCCTTTGAAAGTTTTGTTCATTTAGTAACCACTTGTTACAAATATAACTCACAAGTATAACGTTTAAAAGTTGGGATAAATCAACTATTAGTACCTGGGACACAATTTATAATTTGGTACCCGAAGTGAAAAAAATTACAAACTAGTGATTGTACTCGAAAAATGTTACACTTCGTTAAACAGTAGAGACACGACTTACAATTTGGTACCCGAAGTGAAAAAAGTTATAAACTGGTGATTGTACTCGAAAAATGTTATACTCCGTTGAACAGTAGAGTTTCATCTTTATTCTGTTTGAAAATTAGGGTTCTCTTCTTCTGTCATTCTTCTTGTCTCGATTCTCCATTGATTACTGGTTTCCATATATTTATTAAAGGGTTTTCAGTGTTTAATTGAAAGGATGAGCTAACTCGTCTTTGAGTGGAATCGTAAATGAAATCGGGAAAGAAGATTGTAGTTCATGCAACAAAAATGAATGGATTACACCAGAGTTCCCAAATCGGTGTCACTGTGGAGCAATGGTGTGAATGTAGGAGGCAAGGAAAGATAGAACAAAACATCGAGTATCTTCTTCGCGTCGACTTCGCTTCTTTCTCTGTATGTTTGTCTCTCCCTTTGGATCAATTTTAACGATTATTTAAAAATTTGAAAGTATAAACACCAGATTACAACATTTTTCGAGTACAATCACCAGTTTGTAATTTTTTTTACTTCGGGTACCAAATTGTAAATCATGTCCCTACTTTTTAACGGAGTGTAACATTTTTTTAGTACAATCACTATTTTATAACTTTTTTTCACTTCGGGTACCAAATTGTAAGTTGTGTCCCAGTACATGTGCTAAAAGTTGATTTATCCCTTTAAAAGTTTAAATATACCACATGTTATTGTTGCAAACGCTAATAACCGAACAAATTCTTAATTGATAATTTCAAAATGTTTGTTGAACCATACTCTAAACTTTGTTTAAATAATAAAGTACCATATATAAATAAAGTTATGAAAAACAAAAATACAACATCAACATATCTATCTATTGGATTAAAAATTAAAATGATATTTCTACAACAAAATTGTTACTATAGATCTTATAGCGACGATTTTCACCGTCGTTATATATCTATAACGATATTTTTATTGTAAATATATCAAAAAATATTGTGGAAATATTAATTTCCATAACATAAACATCGTGAGAATTGTGAGAGCGTTATCCTAATGACGTATTGTGACAGCTATTACCAATAATCAACGCGTGAATTACAGGAAAAAAAAAGTATCAACGGGCTATTGTTAGTTTTTTAAACTAATGACACTTGAATTATTTTTTACTATTCAATTACTTATAGTCAGAAATTTTACACGATCTAGATTAGTATTCGCAATTTTAATTATAATTTGTTGGCTTATATTATAAGATAGTGAAAAGTTTTAAATTTGCATTCAATTGAAACACCCATCAAATAGTAAATTGGTAGCATCATTTCTTAGTCAAAAATTTGGAATACCATTAGCCAACTTCACCCTATCCTTATTAGGGATAAATGTATCTCCGCATAATACGCACGTCCACAATTTTTTTATAATTTATAATTTATAAAATTTATCAACGTTGTTTAACTTTAAGCAACTTTTTTTTAAATAAATAAATATAATATATATATGATAATAATATAATAAATATAATATATATATATGATAATAATATATACTACGAGACAGACAAATTAAATAGGTGATTTGAACTCAAAACTCCAGTTTAGTCCTCAAATTATTAGCATATACTTATGAGCAAAATGAAATAGTTTAAACATATACTCTCTACCTTCTAAAATATAAATTATTAATAATTAATTTAAAATATTTTTAAATTTATAATTAATATAAATTTATTTGAGTTTAGTTTGTACAATTTGTAAAGATAATATTAAATAAAAATTTATTGTGGTTCTAAAATAAGTACACTAAACATGCATCGTAAAGTTATGCAACGTAATTTTGTGATGCATTCACGGACCACGGTGTATTGTAATAGTAGAGTGGGTTACCTTATGTTTAGCCCGATTTGTTCCAGATTGCGACAATGCAATCAAAGGAGGAATTGCTCCTTCGCGGGCCACCATTGTACGGTACACCAAGCTATCCTCACACAACTGCAACAATATCGCCACCGCAATTTCCTTCTGCCGCTGCGATCCAACCTCCACAATCTCCACCAGCACCGGAATTCCCCCTTCCTCTACCAGCGCCGCCCTCGCCTCCTCCACCGGCACCAACACAGTCAACACAAACCCCGACTTATCAACCATATTTGAACCGAAATCCGCCATTAATTCCACCAGCGGCTTCATAATTCCGGCCTGAACCGCTGTAATCTTATTCTCCTTCACCGAACAAAGCGAATACAATGCCGTCGACGCGTCCTTTTTCCCGCGCAAATTACCGGTTTCAAGAAGATTCACGAGCAGAGGAATCGCTCCGGACCGTCCGATTGCGATTTTGTTGTCCTCGAATTGCGATAATCGGAGCAGAGCGCAGGCGGCGTTCTCCTTCGCCGTTGGATTGCCGATTTTGAGAGCTTTAACCAGCGGTTTAATCGCTCCGGCCGACGCTATCAGCTCTTTGTTCTCGTCGCATAAAGAGAGATTTAAAATTGCCGTGACGCCGTACTCTTGAAGTTGAGAATCAGAGGAAGTGATTAGAGAAATTAACGGCTTGATCGCGCCGGCTCCGGCGATTTTGATTCGATTCTCCGGCTTGTTCTTCGCGAGGAGCCGAAGCTCCATAGCCGCTTGCTTCTGCTCGTCGATTGAACAAGATTCAAGACCGGAGACGAGCTGATTAATTAGCTCGTCGGAGTTTTCGGAAGCGCAGGCGAGTATTAGCCGCCGGCTCTGAGACGACGCCGTCGGGAACTCGCCGGATCGATCACTGTTGCAGTCACTGAAAGCTGCGGAATCATCATTGATACTAAGACTACCAAAACTCCGTCCCAAATAACTGTAATTCGCCTGAATTTCGGTCTCCATCGGAGAAAGATTCGGTACTACAGCTTAAAATAATCTTCACAGTTTTGCCTGGAGTTATGGCTTTTTCCGGCGAACTGAAGTTGGTTGTCGTAAACTAAAAACGACCTCGTTTGGTTTTTTGTAGGGGGTTCTAGTATTTTGGCTCTGGGGGGATTTGAAGGAAAGGGAAAATATAAAAGAACGGAGAGAGAGAAAGAACACCTGGACGAAGGCGTTGGGGGATGGGTGTGACACGTGCGTGACAATATCATATCCCAGTTCGAGAGAGCACGTGTGAAAGGATGTCTCTTTTAACGCGTGGGTAGAAGGTTCGCTATTCGATACTCTCGTTTCTCTATTTTATTTTTACCAGCAACCTCCTTATTTTATTTTTTTTGCCTTCTTCTTTCCTTTCCCATTCTCTCTCCTTCTTTAATCAAAGACCGGAGTGATGAATTAAAAATTATAAAATAATCGAATTTTCTTTGGACTTTCCTAATTTTTTTAAAATTAATTGATAATAATATTTTAATAACTAAATAATAGATAATAAAAATATATGCGGACAAAATAAAGGAGGTTTTTGGTTATAATTACTTAGACATACTCACATGTACATTATCAACTAGTTATATTTTAATACATTATTTTTATAATTAATTTTGTAAAACTTTTTGTACGTGTAGTAATATTATCTAATTAATAAAATTTTAGAATCCAAATTCATATTTTTAACGGAAGTAAAATTTTATAAATTGATGAAAATTAATGTATTAGCAGAACTACAATAGAGAAATTTATTCTTAAATTTCATTAGTTCATACCAACACTTGTGTATAATTTTTTTTATAATACTTTTATAATTATATAATAAAACACTATTTAAATTTTATCCAAATTATAATGACAATGTATATACATATAATAAATAAAAATTAAAAATAATTTTATTTTAATTTATTTTATCTTATCACATAAACTCACATGATAGTCTCAAGCCAACTTTGAAGAAGAAAATATTTAGAAGCCCACAATTCTGGTTACTCTCATGTAGGAGTAGGACGCAACAGATAAGGTGATAATAATGTTTCATAATTTTTTATCAAGCATTGAAGCCTACTTTTTATGCTTTCCACTATCCAAAAAAAAAAAAGAAAAATAAAAAAAAGAAAAGCATTTAGCTTTTCGTTTGTTAGAAGCTTCCGTCCACAATTTTCAAAAAAAGAAACATATATCAAGGTGAAGATTCTTTTAAATTTAATATTGAGGACGATAAGTATCAAAACAAAATAAAATAATGTTAACAATACGATCATGATTAAATAATATCAGTTTAATATGTTTAGAGTTATAAACGTATTTGAGAACTAATTATATTAGTTAAGTGGCCTGGTACCAAGCATAAGTTTGTTTTTTTAAATAAAATTATTTTTTATTTTTATTTTTATTTATTCTATATATAATGATTATAAAATATTTTTTAAAATTTTACATTAACTGAATATTACTATTAGAATGACTACAAACGTTGCTATCAGTTTAATATGTTTAGAGTTATAAAAGTATTTGAGAATTAATTATATTAGTTAAGTGCCTAGTGCTTAGCATAAGTTTGTTTTTTTAAATAAAATTATTTTTTATTTTTATTTATTCTATATATAATGATTATAAAATATTTTTTTAAATTTCAAATTAACTTAATATTACTATTAAAATGACAACAAACGTTGTTAAAACACACAATTATCAGGTACTCACAATTGAGTGTTAATAATATGTATTTTTTTTCTTATAATTTTTAATTTAATATTTATTTTTATATAATTTTGAATTTGATATATTGTTTTTAGTTTCAATCTTTTGAACTAATATATAGTATTTTAGAATTCAACAATGAGTAGAACCTAAAAGTCCAAATTTTGTGTTTAAGGAATTCTACATGAAATAAAATTTTTGTATAATAATAAGTTACCATTATAATGATGTTTTTAGTTTTTAAATGTAACTAAATTTGAATAACATAAGTGAGGAATTTTTTAAAAATTAATTAACTAAAGATTTTCTATATGAAATAAATTTGGTAACTGATAACTAATATATTTTGTAATATATATCTTACATTTTTTAATATTAATTACTATTTTCTCAATATTTTTCTACATTATTAATATATAATCATTTAAGAATAAAATTGTTATACAATAATAAGTTATTGTTATGACTTTTAGTTTTAAAAATTACCAAAATTTTAGTCAGAATAATATATAAGTCATTTTTTTTAATATTAGTTAACTAAATGTCTTCTATATGAAATTAAATTGATAACTAAAGTTTAATCATTAACATATGTTATACTAACATATAATATATATATTTTAAAATTAATTATAATTTTTTTTCTATATTTATAATATTTAGTTATTTAAAGTCTAAAGTTGAGTAAAGTAAAATCTTAAGCAAGTTTTTAAATTAAAATTAATTATATGCTAGTAATTAAAGGACTATTTTATAGAATAAAATTATAATAGAATAATAAATTTAATATTAAGGTTTATAGAATCGTAATTTTTTTTTGGTTCTACGAAACTAACTATATATTAATTATTTTAATGTAGTTAATAATTTTATAACTTAACTTATTAATTAAATATAACTTAATTTATTATTAACTTTCATGATATTATTCCATCATTACAGGAATCAAACCAAAATGTCCTGTATAAGAAAAAGAGTCCTATTAAGTTTAGTTTTTTTTTAATAGATATTTAGATTGTTTTAAAATAAATAAAATTAGGTAAGTTTTAAAAAGTGTTTCAATAATATTTAAAGTCTAGGCCTAAAATTAGGGAATTTTTAAAAAATATTTTAATAATAGTTAAATTCTAGACTTGTACTAAAAACCAAGGACCAAACAATTATATTTCAATAGTTTCCGAGAGTTTATTTGTTAAAGAAAAGAAAAAAGAAAAGGGAAGGAAAAAACTCAGTTTCCTTTCTTTCACTTTCTTCACAAGAATGAGAAGAAATTTTTTAGATAAAATAAGCCTTTTTTTTAAGTATGCTCTTTAATTTGTGGGATCACTATTTTTGACAGAGTACAGTTTGCTAATATTGGATAGAAATTAGATGGTTTGACTAATTGATTGGACCACTGGCAAATGTGATTGCCATACTTGGTAGTTAGGTGCCAGCACCAATTTTACCATTCCCTCATCTTTTTCTCTATCTGGTCCTCACATAAAATTCATTACATCCTAATGTGATTGATCAGAAAAGGGCCATTAATTCGAAAATACACGGATACGTGCTTAAGAATGTAAACGAATCAAACAGTTTTGGCTCGATTAAAAAAAATGAGAAAAATTTGAATTCGTTAATAATATGATACAAATATGAACATAAAAAATAGTTCGAATAAAAATATGAGCATAATCTGAGCAAAGTTATACTCGACTTGTTTAATATTCAAACTACTCGAATTCTCGATTGTGATTCGATACATACTCGATTGATACAGATTCGATTAGATACTCGATACATTCTCTTATAATATATTCAAAATTAAATCAAATTAGCACAATTAATTATTATTATTTTGTTTTTTTTTATTTTTCATTGTGATTTTATATTTATAAAGTGTAACGGTAAATATATCTTCTCATTTACAAGTAAAACAACAAATTTAATTTATAATTATATTTATTATAAAGCTAGTTATTATGTGAAAACTCGAATTCGAACTTGAATTTGAAACTCGCGAGTAGTTTGAATATAATTCGATCAGAATCGGGCCGAATTCGATTAATAAATATTCGAATCGAGTATCAATTTTAATTATATTATTCACAATAATAAAAATATAATATATTGAATAAAATTGGAAGAAATGTGTAAAGGAGAAAATTCAAATTTGGAGTTTTTCAAGGGATAATCATTAGGAAATCCATCGCTTTCAGTTGTCCGTGCATTTGAAAAGGCCACCATGCCAACTAAATTCGAACTCAAATCACTCTTTAAGAGTATATACGTAAATATTCTAGTCAACTCTGCGTGCTCATGTAGCCATCACTATTAAGCTAGCTAGGCGTGAACAAGTAACGGACCAAAATCGAAAAACTGTCCGAACCGAACTAAACTGACAATAAACTAAATTGAAAACTTTAAAACCATCAAGTCGATGGTTACAAAACGAACTAAATTGGTGCTTAGTCGGCTGATTTCGGTTTGCACCCATGACAAAGCCAAAGCAACCGAATATATATATATAGAGAGAGAGAGAGAGAGTCCCGTTCAGAAACGTACCAATATAACGGATCAGGCAACAGACCAAAACAAAAAAAGAGCGCGGGTCATAGAGCAAAAAAAATTGCAAGCAAAATAGAACATCTGTTTAGATCAAAGCTACGACTCCTCCCTCTAACTCGTCATCTCTCTCGCTATGAATCTGTATCAAACGGAAAGGAAGATTCCTACAAAGCTCCGGCCCATCTCTCTCGCTACGAACCTGTTGCAACGGAAGGGAAGATTCATACAAAGCTCCGACCAACAGAAGGTAATGCTCTCTAATTTTAGTTTGTCGCGAAAGAAATCTAGGGTTTGTTCCCTTTTCCCCTATGTTTGATTTCTCCTTGTTCTGTTGGGTATAATTTTTATCCATTTTCCCCTATATTTGATTTTTCCTTGTTCTGTTGGGTATAATTTTTATCCCTTTTCCCCTATGTTTGATTTCTCCTTGTTCTGCTGGGTGTAATTTTTTTATCCCTTTTCCCCTAGAAATAAATAATGGACTTCCAGATATGGGAAGCTTTTAGTTTTCTGTAGAAACAATCAGTCCAAAGCATAGAGTCCTGCGCACTGGAGTTGAAAGTCCTAGAATAATCAAAGTGATCTCACATGTGTGTAGTGTTTTGGGAGTTCAGAAGCACAGTTGCATATTTGGTTAAACAAAGTATCAACCTGATGCAATGAGTCCTTGATGATTACCTTTTCTAGCCCACTTCATTTCTAATCTTAATTTATGTGCCTAAGTATATGGATTATTTTTAATATGGAACATTGCTCTAATTTCTATCACAGTTTAACTTCACTCGTAGAAAGTACATGTTATTAGAAATTTGGGTTAAACACACAGTAAATAAAGTAATGATTTATACATAAAGTAAATAAACATGTCTTTAACGGAGTTGAAGAAGTAGGAGAAGCTAAGCCAACACCACTATGAATTTGTAATTTGGGTGCTTACACTTTAAAGAAGAACATTTATGCTTCAACTTTTCTGGGGAAAGTAGAGAAAAATGGAAGTCTGAAAAAACAAGAACTTTCTTTGTTTTGGTAAAAGGGTAATGAATACATTTTTGAATTAGATTCCCCTTTAGTGTTGTGGTAAGTGCAATTGGTTGTGTATAACTGGACAAGTGAATCATTTACTACTTAATCTTGTAGCTAGTTGTGGCAGTTTCTGAATAAGAGATCAGTTGACTAATTCAAAGTAAGTGATTTACTCATGTTTCCAGTTGGTTGCAATTGGTTGCAGTTACGTTTTACTCATGTTTTTTTTATCAACATTACAATCATGTTGCATCCTTTTAGAAAGTAAGTGATTTGCCCTTCTCCCTCTTCCTCCTTGGTAGGAAGTGGTCCCTAGAGAAGATGTGTAGTTCCTGCTTCCTTAACAAAAGTCCCTAGCTTTCAATTCCAAGCCTCCTTGTAACTAGAATTAGAATGAATTTATAAATATTTTTAACTGTTGCCACTTTTAATTGTTATTTAACTTGTAGATAGTTATTTTTGTAACAAGTGTAGCAGTGTTTCAAAAGATAATGTTGATGCTTCTCCCTTTCAAACGTGACTTAGAATAGAAGCACAATACAAGGTGCTAAAAAGCAAGAATTTAATATAAAAGAGATTTTTCTTTGGTTGTTGTCTTGTTGATCTCAAATTCGTTATTACCTTCTGATTTCTTAGTTGCAATCCTTTTTTTTTTTACAGATTTGAGAAGGAGCTGATCGTTGCTGTAGGAAAAGGAGAACCTGCTGCTGTGATGACTGAAATTGACTTTTAAGTAATAGAGGAACCTTGTTTTCATGCTCCTCCCTTTTATGATTGCAAGGCAAAGACAGGAATAGATACATGTTTACTTGTACCTCATGTGAGACATTATAAGGATATGAGTTGGGGACTTAAGCAGGTTGACGCTCGCAATGGGTTTTGTAGTAGTAACAGCAATTTGTCATTGTAATCTGTCATTAATGTAGCACGCCTCAAACGGTTTTGGTCCCTTCTTGATACAAATTTCTAAAGTCTTTCTTTCCATTTTTAAGGAAAGTAAGCAGCAGTATGTTTTGTACTAAAGTCCAGCTGTAGTTCTGGTTTTTCCTTGCGGTGTTGTTAAAGAAAGAGGCAGAGGTGAGTGTGCAAGTACAATTTATTAATGTCAAAGGAATGCTTTGAGTACATACATATCTGTAATTTGTATGGAATTCTGATTCATTTTTATCTTTGCCTGGCTCAACTAACCAAGCTCATTCTAATTTTTGAAGGAATAGTGAACTGTGAACAAGAAGATGGTATTGATAATAGAGAAAAGTGAAATACAACTCAGCTTCAAAAATATGACTAACTAGGACCCACTACTAGACGTGTAGGACAAAACTTATTTGAATCAACCAACACCTTCTATGTATATTTGAGCAGTAAAACTGGAGCAAATCGTATTCCACTCACAGTAGCAACCTTAAACACCATGTGCATTACACCACAAATACGTACAACGGTACAAAACGTTCTATTGATGTCCATCTCAACATATATAATATTGTAAATCACAAATTATACACTGCATACATAATGTGTTGGTTAGATAATGAAAATTATCAAAATTACAACCGATTTAATAACATTAACAACTGTCGACGTCGGAAATTTTATTTGTCCCTTTTCGTTACCTGTTCTTTTGTGTTCTCATTTTAGGTGAGTTTTGTTTGAAAAAATAAGTGAAAAAAGTCCGACATGTGTAATCTCGACGATGGACTGTTAAGAGTCGCCAGTTGGTTTTTTAACTGGTTGTACCAACACAACCGAGAAAAGGTTTGCACATTGACCCAGTGATGTGACACTGCTAAACGGGTCTGTGAAATCGAGATTCATTTAGGGTCCGGGGACTTGATTATGCGGAGGGAAGGTGTTAGGCACCCCCCGACATCTGTGTTGCCACGGTGACCGCCATTTTTCAAGAAATTGTTATATGAATGTGTGTGTGTGTGGGTTAATGTGTTGTTATTTGAAAGTAGTTCTATGCTTCGTTCGCACCTATATACATAGGGTTTGAATTTGTGTAAAAATTCAGTTTTAAACAAGATATAACAATGATGTTTTAAAAGAGATTTTTTAAACCCTATGCTCAATAGTAATTAAGGCCTTTGATACTTCCATTTTATTAAATGTTCGGCTTGATTGCTTTTATTTTCGAGATGCGAAGCATCTTCGAGAAAATAATGTACAAAACAGTGCCGAACTCCTCATGGGTATGGAAACCATCGGAGGAAATTCAAACACCGTGAATAAATTTACAAGCTGCTTACAGCTGAAAATGTCCATCACGGGAACCGAATCTAGATTCAATAGACTGAATCTGTGATCACATGATTCCTAGGCTCACATGATGCCGCAATTGATATAAATGCAGTAAGCAGATATATATATAAAAGCTATAAATATATATATACAGACATGATCGACCACCACAAAGCACCTCCATTGGGGATCGGAAATGTAAATAAAGTTATAAAAGCGATCAACCGCCACAGAGGAAACTCCAGGCGGGACAGAATGTACAGAAAGCCGTAAAAACGGTCCACTGTTGCCTCTTTTTCAGTTTTGATAAAAGAGCTCTAACTCATGCAAGCATACATGTGTCAACAAGTAATACAGAGTAAGTAAAGTATCGATCCCACAGAGAAAGTTGTCAAATTTAAACTACTATGCATCAATTAAATCACTGTATTTATATGCTTAGACTAATGACTATAATTGGTGAATTACTCTAATGACAAATAACACTAAAAGAAGAATATTAATGCAATAAATCAAATCTAGAAATAAAGGGATTCTAACTTCATTTAATACTTCATCTGATCGCCACTATCATGCAAGAAGTGTTTACATATCACAGGAAAATAGCCAAGAGCACTAATAGAGTTATAGCCATTTATCAATGCACTACAACCTACTTACACAGCATCCACAGATGATAGACTCCATGTAATCATCAATACACCCAAAATCACTATATGTCTATGTGAAATTGCAATCATACTGAATTTAAGCACAAGCCCTTATTTTAACTCACACGGTGAAACAGTATAAGTCTATCTGGTTCACAAAATACACAAGCCATATACAACAACCCCATATTCGTATGCTATCATGATTACAATCCATACTTGCATGTTCATTGTCAATTCCATACAAGTACTGAGACGAATGGTGATCAAGCATTCATACATGCAAAACAATCATGATAGAAATCCCATATGATATGTAAAATAGCCCTAACAATTAAGCATGCAACTAAACTACATATTAAAATCCGTTAGAATCCCATAATGGAGTTTAGTTCATGACTAAACCAAAAGCCATTATGGGATCAAAGCTAAACATGATTAATACACAAACAATTAAAAGATGAAGGATAGAAATGATCAAACCCAATTGCTGAATATAAACCAATGATAACGTTCAAATCCTCATAAAATTCCAGCAAAACAGTAATAATAATCCACCAAGATAGAGAATCCCAAGAAGAATTGGAAGAATAAGCGTTTTGGCTTCGTTCTATGTTGGAATCTCTCTCCCCGGTGTAAACCCTAGTTACTATGATGAAAATACGCCAAAAGTTATGAATGATACGTCTGACACCAGTCAGATATCATTTTTAATCAATTACAACCCTTAAAAATTGGAAATTAAAATAACCAGCTCAGCATCAGCAACCATCGTGTGCGGCCGCGCGCCCCTCAAATGTATCTCTCGCGCGGGCGCGAGACTTACAGTAAGTCAGGATGTCAGGATGCCTCTCGCGCGAACGTGCGCCCTTAGGCCTATTATGCCGCGCGGATCACAGTCTATGGATTCTGGTTTTGGTTCTGCAATGTTGCTGCTGCTATAGCTTTGTCCTGCTGCTCATTCCTTCCATGCTTGGTCTCCTTGCGTCAGTTGATCTTCATACACCCATCCATAAGTCTCGAGCCATGCCTCCAATAGCCTCTCGCAATCCAACACCACCAAAGTACGCCATTTCCTGCACTTTTGTAAGACCCCGAATTTTATGAAATAAAAGTATTCAATTTTTCTTATAATTACAATTCAGTAAATGGTTAAATTGATAAAAAGTTAAAGTTATGGGTGAAATATGAATTTTTTTTAAAATAAGTAAGTGGTTATAAAATAATCATTGTTGTCGGGGAATATTCGTTTGGTCGTGGAATATTCTTTCTGTCGGGGAATATTCGTACGACGGCGCAGCCATTTGTGGGCCCCATAACAGAATAACTGTCGGGTGAAGAAAATGACAAATTTGAGTTTTTTCAAATAACGGCGTAGTTGTTACCGTTAATACTGTTGAAATACCCGGTGGTTAAAATACAGTAATACGCGTTATTGCACAGTAGCACACGGTATTGCATAGTATTTTTGAAATTATTGATTCTTACGTAAGAAGACACTACTCAATAATTGTTACAGTAATTACTGTTCAATATTTTATTTATTCAATAATTGCTGCGTTGATATTTTATATTATTGTTGTTTCAATAATTGTTGCTGCACAGTATTTTCTATTATCAGATCAATAATTCATATTATTTGAATAATATTATTAGATAGCATTATTGGCAATGTCTAGAAAGTTCTGTCTAAGGAGAGGTTTGGTCATCTAATTGCGCACCAGTAAGGAGAAATCCTTATTGGAAAGCCCACTCTTTCCTGGGAACGGCCTGGTTGTCATAAATGTGATTCTGTAATATTATTTGTGAATAATTAATTATTGATTCATATGATAAAAAAATATTTATATTATGTGGATATAAATGAGGGATATATTTTTGTGGTTAAAAATGAAGGAGTTAATGTTGAGGTTTTTATCAGTATTTTTGTCGGAATGGAGGTATTAAAAATCAGGGTTTTTGAGATATTTTGCGGGGGTTATAATTTTTAATCCGACCGTTGGATCGTGGTAATTTTTGGATATGTTATACATATATAAGTTGAGTATATGTCCATAAATTTTGAACCGTTAAAAATGAACGTATGATTTGTTATGAATTTTAAGAGGTGGCTGATTCGGAAATCAGGTTATAAATCATTTTTGGTGGAAAATTCTAGAATTGGTGGGCCCCACTTGTGGTTGGTGAAGAAATGTGCTGAATTATATTTCAAATGTGGTGGGTGGGAATAGTAGCAGGTAAAGCCATCAGGTTGCAGGTCAAGCCTACTAAAATTTTCCTATAAATAGAGGGCTAAGTTAGAATTGAAAATCACACCAGAAACAAGTTTTCTCTCTTTCTCTCTCTAGATTATTGAGTGTATTTTGTGAGTATTTAGATACTTTGAGAGTTTCTATTCATCAGAGCAAGTTTCTTTCAGCCTTATACCGGTATTCCGACCAGAAGTACTGATATTTTGAGGTAAGGGGTATTATTTCTTTCACATTCTGAAGAGATATTATTTTTCGTATTCGTATGAATATTATTTCTGTTCAATATTCATAAGAAATTTTATTTCGTTCAATATTCGCGAGAAATATTATATTCATTTAATATTCGTAATGAATATTATTTTCGTTTAATATTCGTAAGGGATATTATTTTCTTCTTAATGATATTATTTTCTTCAATATCATTATGCTGAAATATTGATATGAGTTTTTATCAAATTTGGAACTTTTTGTGTCGGAGTTACTATTCACGTATACGGCACTATTCACGTATACGGTACTATTCACGAATACGGCACTATTCACCGAAAAATAAAATTTTTCCTTTTTGTCCCAGATGTCTATTATGGTTACTATCTTTGATTGTATCCATGTTTTGATCTTTATTTTTGAAATCTGCTTCACAATTGATTATTATGAAGTATTATTGATCTTGGATAGACTGTTATACGAATCCCTACTATTTGTCCTTCTGTCTCACTGGATTCGTTTTCTTTAAGATATTTTTCATCATCCTCAGTCCTAAATGTTGATATTACTGAATATCTTTGGCCTGTAGTGCAAAGATGTATAATTACTTGATGAATATCTTTGGCCTGTAGTGCAAAGATGAACAGGTGTTGAGATGAACATGACCGACTGATGATACAAATGAATATCTTTGGCCTGTAGTGCAAAGATGAATATTTGGTTAAAGATGATTATTAATTGATGTTACAGGGATAAAATATTGATGATGGACTTTTAAATCTTAGAAGATAGTAGAATTTTTTTTCTACTTGACTCTTCTAATGGTTTGCTGTTTCCGCTGCAGTTGTTGATCTAAAACTTGTTGTCGATTATATTTTATCAGATTTTTCCCTGTTGAAGACTAACGATAATTTGTTGTATATTATCTTAGTCATAATATTCTTTACTGGGCTAGTTGAGCTCACCCTTTTCCTTTTTGTTCCATTTTTCTTCTCAGGAGGTGAGAACATAGCAGGATCTAGTCGGGGTATGGAGTGATGGTTCTAGAAAGATGTATTAGCAGTCCTCACTATTTCTGTAAAATAGTGTTTGAATAATTGTAATGAGGATTTATTTGAGTGTGGATATTGTCCAGAAGACAATATTTGTATTTAAACTCACAGTATGTGTTGTCGTATTTTGCACGACAATTGTATTATTGAAGTTGTAGTTTGCTTTCTGTACCATGTATTTGGCGACTCAGAATGGGTGTTGTATACCTATTTTGGGGGCGTCACAGTTGGTATCAGAGCTTAGGGATATGATCTCTGGTGGAGATCGGGGAATACAACTAGGAGGGGAGAGATGAGTAAATCCTTCGTTAGTGTGTCCTACCTAAGCGTATTTGTTGGTCAGTCATACTATCGGGATATGATGTGAAATGTTAAATTGTTAAATTAACCCTTGTTTTGAAGCTGTATTCTAGAATGATATTTGAAATAGAGGAGATGAGCAATGGAGAAATTATGATGACAGGAAAGATGGAATCTGAAATGAAAGGAAGGTATTCTCAATTCTTTGAAATACCAGGTACGTAAATTTCGGGGACGAAATTTCATAAGAAGGGGAGATTGTAAGACCCCGAATTTTATGAAATAAAAGTATTCAATTTTTCTTATAATTACAATTCAGTAAATGGTTAAATTGATAAAAAGTTAAAGTTATGGGTGAAATATGAATTTTTTTCAAAATAAGTAAGTGGTTATAAAATAATCATTGTTGTCGGGGAATATTCGTTTGGTCGTGGAATATTCTTTCTGTCGGGGAATATTCGTACGACGGCGCAGCCATTTATGGGCCCCATAACAGAATAACTGTCGGGTGAAGAAAATGACAAATTTGAGTTTTTTCAAATAACGGCGTAGTTGTTACCGTTAATACTGTTGAAATACCCGGTGGTTAAAATACAGTAATACGCGTTATTGCACAGTAGCACACGGTATTGCACAGTATTTTTGAAATTATTGATTCTTACGTAAGAAGGCACTACTCAATAATTGTTACAGTAATTACTGTTCAATATTTTATTTATTCAATAATTGCTGCGTTGATATTTTATATTATTGTTGTTTCAATAATTGTTGCTGCACAGTATTTTCTATTATCAGATCAATAATTCATATTATTTGAATAATATTATTAGATAACATTATTGGTAATGTCTAGAAAGTTCTGTCTAAGGAGAGGTTTGGTCATCTAATTGCGCACCAGTAAGGAGAAATCCTTATTGGAAAGCCCCCTCTTTCCTGGGAACGGCCTGGTTGTCATAAATGTGATTCTGTAATATTATTTGTGAATAATTAATTATTGATTCATATGATAAGGAAATATTTATATTATGTGGATATAAATGAGGGATATATTTTTGTGGTTAAAAATGAAGGAGTTAATGTTAAGGTTTTTATCAGTATTTTTGTCGGAATGGAGGTATTAAAAATCAGGGTTTTTGAGATATTTTGCGGGGGTTATAATTTTTAATCCGACCGTTGGATCGTGGTAATTTTTGGATATGTTATACATATATAAGTTGAGTATATGTCCATAAATTTTGAACCGTTAAAAATGAACGTATGATTTGTTATGAATTTTAAGAGGTGGCTGATTCGGAAATCAGGTTATAAATCATTTTTGGTGGAAAATTCTAGAATTGGTGGGCCCCACTTGTGGTTGGTGAAGAAATGTGCTGAATTATATTTCAAATGTGGTGGGTGGGAATAGTAGCAGGTAAAGCCATCAGGTTGCAGGTCAAGCCTACTAAAATTTTCCTATAAATAGAGGGCTAAGTTAGAATTGAAAATCACACCAGAAACAAGTTTTCTCTCTTTCTCTCTCTAGATTATTGAGTGTATTTTGTGAGTATTTAGATACTTTGAGAGTTTCTATTCATCAGAGCAAGTTTCTTTCAGCCTTATACCGGTATTCCGACCAGAAGTACTGATATTTTGAGGTAAGGGGTATTATTTCTTTCACATTCTGAAGAGATATTATTTTTCGTATTCGTATGAATATTATTTCTGTTCAATATTCATAAGAAATTTTATTTCGTTCAATATTCGCGAGAAATATTATATTCATTTAATATTCGTAATGAATATTATTTTCGTTTAATATTCGTAAGGGATATTATTTTCTTCTTAATGATATTATTTTCTTCAATATCATTATGCTGAAATATTGATATGAGTTTTTATCAAATTTGGAACTTTTTGTGTCGGAGTTACTATTCACGTATACGGCAATATTCACGTTTACGGTACTATTCACGAATACGGCACTATTCACCGAAAAATAAAATTTTTCCTTTTTGTCCCAGATGTCTATTATGGTTACTATCTTTGATTGTATCCATGTTTTGATCTTTATTTTTGAAATCTGCTTCACAATTGATTATTATGAAGTATTATTGATCTTGGATAGACTGTTATACGAATCCCTACTATTTGTCCTTCTGTCTCACTGGATTCGTTTTCTTTAACATATTTTTCATCATCCTCAGTCCTAAATGATGATATTACTGAATATCTTTGGCCTGTAGTGTAAAGATGTATAATTACTTGATGAATATCTTTGGCCTGTAGTGCAAAGATGAACAGGTGTTGAGATGAACATGACCGACTGATGATACAAATGAATATCTTTGGCCTGTAGTGCAAAGATGAATATTTGGTTAAAGATGATTATTAATTGATGTTACAGGGATAAAATATTGATGATGGACTTTTAAATCTTAGAAGATAGTAGAATTCTTTTTCTACTTGACTCTTCTAATGGTTTGCTGTTTCCGCTGCAGTTGTTGATCTAAAACTTGTTGTCGATTATATTTTATCAGATTTTTCCCTGTTGAAGACTAACGATAATTTGTTGTATATTATCTTAGTCATAATATTCTTTACTGGGCTAGTTGAGCTCACCCTTTTCCTTTTTGTTCCATTTTTCTTCTCAGGAGGTGAGAACATAGCAGGATCTAGTCGGGGTATGGAGTGATGGTTCTAGAAAGATGTATTAGCAGTCCTCACTATTTCTGTAAAATAGTGTTTGAATAATTGTAATGAGGATTTATTTGAGTGTGGATATTGTCCAGAAGACAATATTTGTATTTAAACTCACAGTATGTGTTGTCGTATTTTGCACGACAATTGTATTATTGAAGTTGTAGTTTGCTTTCTGTACCATGTATTTGGCGACTCAGAATGGGTGTTGTATACCTATTTTGGGGGCGTCACAACTTTTATGCCAAAAGGAGTTTTAAGTAAATGCAATACAAAATAATTTGAAATGCAACTAAAACACAAGAAAATGTACTTGAGATGGGCATAGTTCACGTGAATTGGTACTCAATAAGTAGTTATAAATACCACTTATCAAATACCCCTAAACTTGAACTGTTGCTTGCCCTCAAGCAATGAATGCTAATGAACAATGAATATGCAGCTACAATACTATGCAACTAATCTATGATGCAAACTAGTCTCACATAGTTCCAGCCATAACAGAATTTCAGTCCAATTTGCCTCAGTGAATTATCTAGATCCAAGAATATAATTTCAAACCAAACTATAAGCACAATATCATACACTCAGATAATTCATATACGCTATAGAGATGTTGTGTGTGTGTGTGTGTTGTTCACCAAAACTTGACTTAGGCAAAGAATACATATTTTACAATGCTCCAAACAGAAAATTATAGTCTAAATCAAGATTCATGTATACTCATGCAACACAGACTGTTTTAACATATCAACACAAACTAAGGTTCAACAATGGGCTTACTGCATTATTGCTACTCACGAAGGCGATTTTCGCTCTTTCTCGCGGTGTTTATTGCTATTTTTCTTTTCTTTTTCTCTTTTTTTTTCACATGACTGTGCAATGTCTTAATCCATTAGGCACACTACTACCCCTTAGCGAGCTTTCAACCAACGACTCCTAGACCATGAAAGACCTTAGGGCGCTAGGTGTAGAGACAATCCGCTCAGGCGTACTTACTCAAGTAGCCAGGGCCCCAAATTAAGACTAGCCACGTTATTTTTATACATAGCATACCCATGTTTTCCCAAAATTTGCATGTCAATGTTTCATACAGTCTAAGATCACTTTCCACATATTTCTCTCTATAAACTACATGTTCTATCAAGCAATGCAATACATACCTCTTATACCTATAGGTGATTGTGAACACATTTGTGCAAACCAAAAGCATTTAAATAGCAACATGAATTTCATTGTGTAAAACATTATAACTATGTTCATGTTATCCAATACACTCTGAAATCCTTCACATTTCACTTTCATCATTGGCTAGGCAAGAATTTCTATACAGCAAGAATTTTTGTGAGACATGCAACTAAAACATACTAATACAAGCAATAATGACTAAAAATTAAAAAAAATTCAGCAAAATTTTATCTAACACATAAACATGCAAAATTAAAAGTAAACATGCAAAAACTACATGAAACTATATGCAATTATACTACTACCTCAATACCCCCAAACTTATAATATTCAATGCCCCATTGAATGAAGGTAAAGGGTACAGAAAACTCCCCTAATGATCAGCTGTACCACCCTCCTCGGGTGGTGAATCTGGTGGTGGATATGGCACTGCGGTCCCAAACTGAGGCCACTCTAGCATTGTTCCTTGCTGTGCGAAGGCTTCGACCAAGGCCCTCGTGAGACCCGTAGCAAACGTTGCGAAGTTATCATACATTGCATCAACCTTACGCTCCAACCTTCAGAGCTGGCGATCCCTATAAGGAGCTTGTGGTCAATTCGAGGGGCCTGCCTATCTGTCTGAGGGGGATGCTACGATGGCTCGGGGAATGTGGGCCAGAGAATAAATCCTTGTCCGCGCGGGTGTGCTTTGCCTCCTGCCCAGTCCTCGAATTTCGCAATGGTGGCATGAGTGATGTCTTGGCTTGGATATTGCATTTGTTCATTACCCCAATTGCATCCCTGATGAGCACATAGCATGGCTACCACTGATGCATGTGGAATGCTCCCAGTGGTACTTCCCTTCAGATACTTCACAATGTTTTGATGAATCAAATAACCCACGTCAATATACTCGCCGATAATGATGCCCCACGGAATTATGGCCTTTTCCGCCGTGATTTCATGCTGATGCGATGAAGGCAATAACTTGGCACAAATGAACAGATTCCACGCCTTGGCATATCGATTCAGTGCGGCTGTTGGGAATATGAGAGGCTGGGTCGTGCCGACTTTGTAAGTCCACTTCGTGCCTGGTATGCACAACTCTGCAATGACACGCTCTAAGTCCATTTCCTGATGTGCCCCTGTGATCCAATTGGCAGCCCCTCGTGGTGGTATCGCGGTGATTCTCAAAATGGTTCTGATGATGGAGGGTCTATAATCTATATCGACACCTAGAATCGTAGAGGTATCGTTCATGGTGACTTTGGTATTGGCGTAAAACTCTCGGACTATGCTCATCGGAATGGGCGCAAAAGAGGCAGTCAGTCCACCCTAGCCTCGTTCCTGGATCATGGCACAAAGCTGTCCATCCCGGCCTTTTGGTTTGAATCCTCTTTCCTTGATAAATGTTTTTGCTACGATTCGATAGTACTCTTGCTAGGCTTCCAGACATAGGAACTTGGTGTGGTCGACAATGTCCTCCCCGTGACTGTCGGAGGAGGATGAGGAAGAGGAAGACGATCGTGCTCTCTTCGGACCTATTTGCAGATACTTGAGCAAGAATGCAGATGAAATTACTGAGAGTGAATGAGAATTTGTGATGTGACAACCTTCAAACTTGTTTCTGCCAACCCAATCAGAAACCCTAGCTTTATAGCAGTGGATGAGAGCGTGGGTATGAGCCTTGAGCGTGGAGATGATCGTGGGAATGTGATTGAGTGATGTACGGTTTCAATTTGTAACTGATAGAGAGATGGAGATGTGAGTTATGGAGAGTGAGAATTTCGCGTCTATTATTATTCCAAATGAGAATACAAATGGTCCACAACTCTTTTTTAAAAAGGTCAGATCTGTCTTAATCCGGTGTCGCGCGCGACCGTGCGAGTTTGTACTGGGCTGAGTGCACGGGCGCGAGACTTGCAGAATGTACTATTGTCCTGATTGACTTGATGCGCGGGCGCGCGAGTTTGTACTACATAGGCTGCGCGGCTGCGCGGCTGCGCGATCCTGATATCTGCAATGCTAAAGTTCAATTCCTCTATGCCTATCAGTGATGCTTTCCAATGATGGTTTCTGCATAGACAATAATGCACATTGTTAAGGCATGAATTAGTGGCCACATAATGCTAATATCTTGCAAATATTCGCAACGCAATTCTTGCTACACACTTAAGCATGAAAATCTAATATCCTATTAAAAATGAATTAGATACAACTACTAAAATAATCCAAAATGAATAGCTAAAAAGTCAATGGAGGTAGAAATAATGGGTTGCCTCCCTCCAACGCTAAGTTATAGTCAATTAGCTTGACTGTATCTGAATTTCATGTCGACGAGAGAATTGAGGTGACTTTTTGCTTGTCCCCCTCACCCCAAAATTTAATGACTTCTACTTTCGTCAACGGCTCTACCTTCAACTCTGAATTTTTGCCCGTTACACACCTCAACGGTTCATCATTCCCTGGTTTCTGTACCTCATCCTTTAGGCCCCGATCCACCAAGTCAATCAAGAAGCATTCTTCTTCATCCGTTGGGAACTTTATTGCATTAAAGACATTGAAGGTGACCTCCTGACCATGTACACGCATTGTGAGTTCCCCTTTTGCACGTCTATCGAAGCTCTGCCTGTGGCTAAGAATGGTCTCCCCAGTATTATTGGTATGCTTTTGTCCTCCTCGTAGTCTAGAATGATGAAGTCAGTCAGAAATATAAACTTGTCCACCTTTACCAACACATCTTCAACAATTCCCCGTGTATACGTGATGGATCTGTCAGCTAGCTGTAGAGAAATGTTTGTCGGCCTTGGCGCCGACAATCCCAACTGATTGAACACTGACAAGGGCATTAAATTAATACTTGCCCCCAGATCACATAAACACTTACTAAAGCTCATCTTTCCGATTGTGCACGGAATTGTGAAGCTGCCCAGATCTTTCAGCTTTGGAGGTAGTTTACGCTGAAGCACTGCACTGCACTGCATTCCTCTGTCAAGGCTACTATCTCAAACTCATCTAGTCTTCTCTTCCTTGACAATATTCCTTTCATGAACTTTGCATAGCCCGGCATTTGTTCCAATGCCTCGGCAAACGGTATGTTAATCTGCAGCTTTTTGAATACCTCCAAGAACTTACTGAACTATTTGTCTTCCTTCTGCTTAATTAACATTTACGGATACGGTACTTGAGGGTGAATTGGTGGTACTGGACTCTTGACCTTCTCTTCTGAACTTGCTTTGTCTTGCTCTTCTTGCTGAACCTTAGAATTTCCCAAATTTTCGTCCTTAATAGTGACCTGCTCTGTCTCGCGCGGCCGTGCGGCCTCCTTAGTGTTGTCAGGCGCGGGTGTGCGACTTACAGTACCTGTCAAATCTTTCCCAGATCTCAATGTGATCGCTTCACACTGTTCCTTCCCGTCTCTTTTAGGATTTATCTCTGTGTTACTTGGCAAGGAACCTTGTGGCCTGTTGTTAAGCATGTTTGCCATCTGTCCCATTTGAGTCTCCAGATTCTTGATAGCCACTGCTTGGCTTTTGATCATAACCTCCGTGTTTGCCATGTACTTCAACATCATCTCCTCCATTTCTGATTTCTTTTCTGGCTATGGTGCAACTAGAGTGCGATGTTGCTGTTGTTGAGAGAATCCCGGTGGAAATGATGGTTTTGAGGAAAACTATGGCTGAGATGACTGTGGTTGAAACTGTTGGTTCGGCTGAAACTGATTCTGCTGTTGTCCTTGGTTATTTGACCAACTAAAGTTTGGATGATTTCGGTTGTTGGGGTGGTATGTGTTTGGAAACTGTCCTTGGTCTTTCCTGAAGTTGCTCACATACTGCACCGACTCCGAGCTGATGGCACATTGATCCGTGGAGTGTGACCCCGCATAAATTTCACAAACGAAGGCAACTATTTTCATTTTGCTCTCTGCTATCGTGTCTATCTTCTTTGCCATCGCTGCCATCTGTGCCGACAACTGTGTAATAGCATCTACCTCCAACACACCTGTAACCTTGGGCTGTGGCATCCGAGATATAGGATTCTAAAAATCGTTAGCTGCCATAGTCTCAATAAGGGTATAGGCCTCGTCATAGCTTTTTGCCCATAATGCCCCTCCTGCAGCTGCATCTACAATCGGTCTCGACTGCCATCCCAATCCATTATAAAATGTATTGATTACCATCCAATCTGGCATACCATGATGCGGACACTTCCTTAGCATCTCTTTGTATCTCTCCCATGCTTCATATAAGGACTCTCCCTGTTGTTGCTCAAACTGACATATAGCTATCCTCATCTTTGCAGTCTTAGCCATTGGGAAGAACTTGGCTAAGAATTTCTGTGCTAAGTCCTCCCATGTAGTGATTGACCCTGACGGCAAAGAATGTAGCCAACTTTTAGCCTTATCCCTCAATGAGAATGGGAATAACCTAAGTCTGATAGCATCCTCCGTCACACCGTTGTATCTGAATGTATCACAGATTTCGATGAAGCTCAACAAGTGTTCATTCGGATCATCCGTATCAACACCCCCAAACTGTACCGAGTTCTGCACCATTTGAATAGTGCTTGGTTTAATCTCAAAAGTATTGGCTACAATCACCGGTCTGACTATGCTCGACTATAGTCCATTTATATTTGGCATGGAATAGTCCCTTAGAGCCCGATGCTCTTCTCTTTGCTCAATTCTCGGTTCTTCCGCCATACTAGATGTTGTACTGTCTAACTGAGCTTGCAAATTTCTCCGCACACTCGCTTTTCAACCTCTTCCGTTTATGTTATCTTGCGCTGGTGTTAGTCCTGAGTTGGATGATCGTGTGTGCATAAAAATCTACAAGTACCTGAAACCAAAAACAAAACAAAAATAGAAATGAGAAACGATCAGAATTGTCTAAGTCATACAATATAGCTTGAAACTGATAATTATTTAAATTAAACGCCTTTCCCCGGTAACGGTGCAAAAAACTTGTTGCCTCTTTTTCAGTTCAGATAAACGAGCTCTAACTCATGCAAGCATACATGTGTCAACAAGTAATACAGAGTAAGTAAAGTATCGATCCCACAGAGAAAGTTGTCAAATTTAAACTACTATGCATCAATTAAATCACTGTATTTATATGCTTAGACTAATTACTATAATTGGTGAATTACTCTAATGACAAATAACACTAAAAGAAGAATATTAATGGAATAGATCAAATCTAGAAATAAAGGGATCCTAACTTCATTTAATACTTCATCTGATCGCCACTATCATGCAAGAAGTGTTTACATATCACAGGAAAATAGCCAAGAGCACTAATAGAGTTATAGCCATTTTTCAATGCACTATAACCTACTTACACAGCATCCACAGATGATAGACTCCATGTAATCATCAATACACCCAAAATCACTATATGTCTATGTGAAATTGCAATCATACTGAATTTAAGCACAAGCCCTTATTTTAACTCACACGGTGAAACAGTATAAGTCTATCTGGTTCACAAAATACACAAGCCATATACAACAACCCCATATTCGTATGCTATCATGATTACAATCCATACTTGCATGTTCATTGTCAATTCCATACAATTACTGAGACGAATGGTGATCAAGCATTCATACATGCAAAACAATCATGATAGAAATCCCATATGATATGTAAAACAGCCCAAGCAATTAAGCATGCAACTAAACTACATATTAAAATTCGTTAGAATCCCATAATGGAGTTTAGTTCATGACTGAACCAAAAGCCATTATGGGATCAAAGCTAAACATGAATAATACACAAACACTTGAAAGATGAAGGATAGAAACGATCAAACCCAATTGCTGAATATAAACCAATGATAACGTTTAAATCCTCATAAAATTCTAGCAAAACAGTAATAATAATCCACTAAGATAGAGAATCCCAAGAAGAATTGGAAGAATAAACGTTTTGGCTTCGTTCTACGTTGGAATCTCTCTCCCCGGCGTAAACCCTAGTTACTATGATGAAAATACGTCAAAAGTTATGAATGATACGTCTGACACCAGTCAGATATCATTTTTAATCAATTACAACCCTTAAAAATTGGAAAATAAAATAACCAGCTCAGCATCAGCAACCATCGTGCGCGGCCGCGCGCCCCTCCAATGTATCTCTCGCGCGGGCACAAGACTTACAGTAAGTCAGGATGTCCAGTTGGCCTCTCGCGCGAGAGCGCGCCCTTAGGCCTATTATGCCGCGCGGCCGCGCGGCTCACTGTTTGTGTATTCTGGTTTTGGTTTTGCAATGTTGCTGTTGCTATAGATTTGTCCTGCTGCTCATTCCCTCCATGCTTGGTCTCCTTGCATCAGTTGATCTTCATACACGCATCCATAAGTCTCGAGCCATGCCTCCAATAGCCTCTCGCAATCCAACACCACCAAAGTACGCCATTTGCTGCACTTTTATGCCGAAAGGAGTTTTAAGAAAATGCAATGCAAAATAACGTGAAATGTAACTAAAACACAAGAAAATGTACTTAAGATGGGCGTAGTTCGCGTGAATTGGTACTCAATAAGTAGTTATAAATACCACTTATCATCCACCACCACGAAGTAAACTCCAGGTGGGACGAAATGTATATATATATATATATATATATATATATATATATATATATATATATATATATATATATGCGATAAACGCACCGGATATAAAATCCAGGCTCATCGGACAAAGTCCAACAATAGTTAATATATATAAGTATATATATATTAAAGCAGTAAACGCACCGGATGTAAAATCCAGGCTCATCGAACTAAGTTTGACACACAGTTCATATATATAGGTATATTTATATACGAAAGCATTTAAACTCACCAGATATAAGTCTAGGCTCATCGAACAGAGTTCAACACACAGTTCATATATATAAGTATATATATATACGAAAGCCATTAAACGCTCCAGACATAAGTCTAGGCTCAATTGAGACATAATTTGATGATGTTAGTCCATAAATATATATATATATATATATATATATATATATATATATATACAAATTGAAATGAAACTACGGACCGAAGTCCGGGCATACACACGAAACACGACTCTCAATGTGAAGAATAGTGTGTGCAAAGATGAAGAGAAAGGCTTAAAAATATGTAAGAAGGCTTACAGTGGGCTGCCAAAAAAGACTTTAATAACTTGAAATGGATGAATATTCAGCTTTCGCCGATAAAAAGTAGCTATATATGAGCTTACAAGTGTTTAAAATGAGAAAGCACTCAGTTTGGGGTTTGTACAGAGTAAATTGGACAGGGCTTCCTCGCCTTCTTCTCTTACAAAATGGCCATCCCAAGCCCTCTATTTATAGAGGGGCCTTAGGTGTACCTGAGGCTGCCCGGGGTGCCCCGGGCTTCGCGGGTGTTGTCGTCACGAAGTATGTGCACGCTTGCAACGTGATGTCCGCTCAAACTTTCAAAATTTTAATTCGGGCATCCGACTGAGGTATGTAAGACCTATTTCAGACAGTTATTTTTGAGAGTTACGCAATGACATGGGATTAGAGGTTGTACGAAGTCAGAAAGATGGGACGATGCCTTCCGGTCTTCAAGCTTCAAATTCTATCCGTTACCCTGCGTAATAGTCACTCGGGATTGAACTTCCTTGGTTCTTGTGGGACATTGCTATGTAGAAATATATGTATGAAATGCTGAGACGGCGTGATGTGGCGTCAAGGTGGCAAGATGACGACTTTGCCCCTCACCGGGGTTATCTCCAGTTTGGGCTGATAAAGCAGACGTTGCTCAGGGTTATCTCTGAGATTGGACTGCTGCAAGTGTTGAAGGTCCTCAGTGTCATCTCTGAGGTGTGCCTGTCTTTCTGGTGTTATTACCAGGCCTTGTACTGAGTGCCTCGATGTAAGCGCTGAGGTTAAAGCTGATTGCATGTATTTGAAGCAAGCATTTTTGGGGTTATCTCCAGAACTGCAGGCCTCAGGGTTATCGTCGAGGTTGGGACGGTTACTCCTGGTGTGTGTTTCGGGGTTGAAACTGAGATTCCGGTAGTATCCGAATGGATGTGAGCTGTCTTCCAGGGTTATGTCTGAAAAACGAATCTACCCTCCTGCAATGTCAGTAACAAGTGTGCAGAAAATTTTGAGTGTCTCCAGAAGCCCCTCTTTATCATATTCATGCAATGCAATGGCATGGATAGGATAAAGAATCCTAGACACTTGAAATGCGATAAGATAAACATGATGCAATATGGAGCAATATGATGCAAGTGTATGATGCATATGAATTGCTTTCCAATATGCTGGGGATGATTGCCGGCTCCATGTTGCTTCTGCCGGTGATGGTAATGACGACAAGCTTGGATGTATAATCCAAACCTATCAGGATGTTGACGTTGGGGCTATCACCAAAGTCCTTAATCCTGAATACAGACTTTACTCTAAAGATGTGCCTCTCGTGTGCAAGAGATCTGTGGGGACAAAACTTCGTCTGTTTGAGTATGTATATAACATATTTCATCATCGATCCTCCTCGATGATGTTGATCCTCCCTGGTTTGTATCGCCAGGACATATCAATGTTCTATTGGATTTACTGCCAACAGTATGTGTTGTCAGGGCTGCCCAACCTTCGTTGACGTGTGAACCAACGGTTGACCACGCGTTATAACCCCCGCCAGGGATCTATTTAATCCTCTGCTGACGTGTATATTAACGGATGAACTCCCTGATGGGGATGAATGCCAAGGCTGCTTGGACTTTGTTGATGTGTGTATCAACTGATGCAATCATTGGATGGCTTCTGATGTGACGTTGGGTTTACCTGCCAACGGCTGAACTGACATCAAGGTTGCTTGACCTTCGCTGATATGTGTATCAACAGAAAACATGCATTGTAACCCCTGCTGGGGACCTGTTTGATTCTTACCGATGTGTATATCAGCAGAACATGCATTGTAACCTCCGCTGGGGATCTCTTGAATGATCGCTGATGTGTGTATCAGCAGAACATGCGTTATAACCACCACCGGGGACCTGTTTGATTCTTGCTGATATGTGTATCAGTAGAACATGTGTTGTAACCCCCGTTGAGGATCTCTTTTTGAAAAGATTAGGGTGACAACCATGTATTGACGGCATTGGACCTCTGTACGGTATTACCGAATATGAACTGCAACGACTTGTATCAACGGTATAGTAAACCCTGTGTTCGGGTGAATACCAACGAATGAAAAGAAAGTCATAGCCGGGTCCAGAAAAACCAGGGTTTCAGGCTATTCTGCTCTATCGTGTAGCGTTTTTATCCATGATTTGACCTTTTCAGCTTGTGAGAACTCCTTTGCAACTTAAACTGAATCGAGTCGGAGAGATGGGACCCACGTAGGGGTGCCACAGGTACACCTACTGCAGCCGCAGATGGACCTACAGCCAACCGTGGACATTAAAGTCCTGCAGGTTGCTTTCATAAGTCATTTTCAAGTTGCGCCGCGAAGGAAATCCGAGAGCTCTTCTTCAGATCTGCTAAGTTCGGACGCCTTTCTGAAAATTCTGTCACTGTACAAGTGTTCTACACTGTCTTGGTAACGTATGCATGTACTTTTTTCCAGTTTTTATCCGTTGAAAAATGACTTATCATATGAAATGCATCTAAACACATAGTAGTGATTATATATGCTTAAATGACTTGATAAAAAATATTCAACATAGTAAATGTTTGTATCAAACCATGGTGAACATAATGATGTGAAAAAATTTGACTTTTGAGACAGTCAAATTGGCACCCTTTTTTTACTATTTCTTATCCTATTTGAGGACAAATGAGCAAAGGTGAAAAAGCAAAGTAATCCTGGTAATTAGGCTACCCTTATGGATTGATGACTTTGATTCTTTAATGTAAATAGTATTTATGTGACTGTGGGCAGGTGTGCTACTGAATGGCCACCTAGTCATGCCTATGTGCATGTGGATAGTCCTATTTATAGAGAAAACTATGGCAAAATTTTTCCAAAATGTAGGCATTGAGTAGTTATACATTTTTAACTCTACTGTAGATGTATGTTAAAATGATGCATGCATGCATATAGTCCTTAAATGCATTTTAAAAAGCTCCAGGTTTAAAAATACCACACCCTTTCTGAGGTGATTTGGAGACTTGTTGTCCAGATATTATGGATCCGGATCAGCCGAGTAGTTCCCGCAGGACCACTTCTGGTGTATGGAGGAGGGCTTCTAAAGTGACTCGACCCCGTTCCTTTAGACAACCTCGCCGGTTGGTGGAGGTGGTGATACGTCCAGTCTGGGTTGATGTACCGGACTTCGAGGACGAGGAGGAGGATGTTATGGTTGCGGACCCCGCTCCTACTGCACATATTCCCCGCAGGGACCTCCCGAGTATTCAGGTGGCAAACCCAGAGCTTCTGGGTGATTTGAGCAGACATCCCTCGATGTATTTGCACGCTAACGAGGTATAACATTAGATCTTAATCTTCCTTCTGTCCTATTGATGAGGAATAAAGATTCTGATGTCGATCTACATCTTGCAGGTTCCCGACTTTACACAGCCTCGAGGGAACTGGTTTAGCATTCACTCCATCTACCAGGCGCTTCATCCGGACTATAGAGCGATTGTGCATGACTGGAGATTTGGAGCTTTCTTTTCCATACTTCCCCGCCGTTGTCGCTGGGGTTACCTCAGGGCATTGTCTGAGCGCTGGTTTCACCAGAACCAGTCTCTCCATTTACTGGACTATGAGGTGATGATGACGCAGATAGATTGGCAGTTTATCACAGCTTTTGAGTTTGGAGGGGCGCAGTGCCTTGCACGGCTGATATTACCCTGACTATTGTGAGATCCTTGTTAGGAGTTCGGCGGAGGTGCTCAAGGGCAGGACTGTCCGTCTGGGTCCTTTGAGCATAGATGCTATGAGTGGGCTATTGAGTGAGCCCATACCAGATGATGTCAGAGTCAGGGATCGCATTCTTCGGCGATTATTCCTGATGATCATTAGGGGCTGTTTTATAGTAGATAACTCTTCTACGGTGTCGTTTGCTTTGATTAGCGCTTTTCGACATGTGGACCGTATAAGAGAGTATGATTGGGGTTTTTATACCTTTGCCTATTTCCTCAGGGCATGCGTATGCGCTCGCAGGGCTTGACCAAGGCTTGGTTAGGATTTTACCCATTTCTGCTGGTAAGTATTTCTCTTGTCATTTACCATGTATAGGTTAAGAGTGTTAACTGACAGCAGATGTTTGCCTTTGTGTTGGCAGTTTTGGGCCTATGAGAGGCTTCCATGTTTATGTTCGGTGAGTGTGTTAAGGTTGGATACCTACCCACGAGGACGACGATGGCATCATTCCATACTGGCGGAGGTCCCCGTAGTTGAGGGTTTCACTCATTGTCGCCTACAGTTGGAGTTGTCGACATCAGATGTCATCACATGGATTCCATATTCTGGGGAGCATTTGGCCGTTGGATCGAGTATGTGATTTCCACCCGTAGGGTTCCTCTCTTCACAGATGGAGGATGGGAGCTCTATTTAGGAGAGCGTGCTATTAGAAGCACCATAGGGGAGATTCGTATACCGATCTTGCCTTCTGCCAGGCGTTATTGGCCTGTATCGTAGTCACCCGTCAGTGATATCCCATTGTTGGGTGTTGACAATTTTGCATTGTCAGAGGGCCCTTACACTCAGGATGTATTCCAGCATTGGTGGATCCCTCGTACTATTGAAGCCCAGACTCGCGCCACTTAGTTCATAGGGGATATGGTTCCAGGATCCGTGATGATAACGAATTGGCTAGCCTGTGTCCGAGATCTAACTCATATGACACAAATTGACAGCTTGACCCAGTGACTAGACCGAATACATTTCTTTATCCGGTATTTGGGCAGAGATCCGGCAGAGGTAGATTCGTTTGATCCTTCCAACGCAGGAGCTGGCCCCTCAGATGACCCATTTGGTTTTGCCGGCGCGGATCCTCCTTTGTATAGGCCTGATATCCCTGTTGATAGAGATCCAGTGACTCAGGAGGAGTTACATCAGGTGGACAGGATTAATGATGTAGATATTGACACCATTATCTTCTTCTGATGTGTATTCTCGTTGTCTCTTTTGATAGGCCTCTATTAGCTATTGGGTGGCTGCGCCCCATTCTTGCCATATCTTTTGATAGGCCTCTGTTAGTAGTAGGGTGTCTGTTCCCCATTTCCTTATATTTTTAGTTGTACAGAGATGATGTATTAGATGATGATATTCTTAGGAATGTATGTATAGTTTTTCCATTTCCTATATCATATTGACATTTATTATCTGTTATGCATGTATCATGTTATGCATATATATGTATGTCCAGAGATATTCAGCATTGACCCCTGGATGGTATTATGATACGGCCCACACAGATGTCTTCTTCGACAGTCAACCGCATAGATCACACCCCGCCATTATTGGTGGCATCCCGTCTAAGATACTGGTATGATAGTATGTCACCCTCAGATAGGGTGACCGTAGATCAGCTGTTGCAGTATATCATGACCCTTTTGATGTTTCAGGTTCCCACAGGATTCGTGGAGGGCATGTTGGAGCACTGGATACCGGAGAGACATGTTTTTTGGTTTGGAATCCATGAGTTGACTCCCACTCTGGAGGAGTATGCACGGTTGATGATGCTGCCACTGGACATACCTTGTGTGCATATGGCTTTGGGGGATATGAGTCGACGGTTCATGACCCTCACTGGATTGAGGCGTAGGGTGGTGCAGGATGAGCTGACATCTGGCCACATTATATCCCAGCATTTTCTGCTTGACAGATTTGGCTCTGAGGATAGTTATAGACGACATTTCAGGGATTTCACCACACCGGAGGATCATTGGCATCTGGCCAGGGTTGATGTACTGCTATTGTGCATACTGTCATATGTCTACATGCCACGATATATGGATGAGTTGGACATAGGAGTTATCATGGCGGTGAGAGCTCTCAGGGAGGTTCGTACCATCATACCGATGATTATAGCTGAGACATTGAGGTCAGCTACATACTACTGCACTTATCCGATAGGAGTATTTACGGGCAGTTCGGTCATGCTATACGTGTGGTTCATGTCACACTAGAGACCGATTGGCACTTTTAGACGGTATGGGTATTGTTTCACCCATGATATAGCCATGTCATATTCATTTCATCCTGCGGAGTGTACGGATGCTATGTCTTGGTCTGCATTCTTAGCTGATATTGTAGACCCGTTTAGTATATTGCCGTGCTCAGGGCTCAGCTCACCTTACAACTTTATTACTCATGCTCCGGGCATGGATTACATCCCTCTGGCTGGTTTGATGGGCATGCCTACTTACCATCCACTGGCCGTGATGTCGCAGTTTGACCAGTTTCAGGATTTTCATCCTTTTGAGTAGACCTGACAAACGGGCCCAAAGCCCGCGGGCCAGGCCGGCCCGCCCGCCAAAAAGCGGGCTTTGGGCCGCATTTTTTTGGCTCATAAAAACCCGGGCCTTTTTGGCCCGGCCCGTTTAAAGCCCGGCCCGCCCATGAGCCCGCGGGCTATGGGCTTACTTTTTTTGGCCCGTGAAAATCCGGGCCTTTTTGGCCCGGCCCGGCCCGCGCCCGCCCGCCCGTTTGCCACCTCTACTTTTGAGGGGGCGCTGGGCCAGCGTTTAGCTTCTCACTATCTTTCGACAGAGGACCGATCCCGTGTGTATGCATGTTGGGATCAGCGCGAGATAGCTGCTTTCTCCATTAGTCATCCAGGTTGTTCTGTAGAGTATTCCACATGGATGGAGGCAGAGACTACATCAGTTAAGGTGGTATCCACATTGCCGAGTATTGACTCAGATGGTGGAGAGCCTATGGAGGACATTGATTCTCACACCGAGGAGGAGCCATCTACTGGGTTACTAGTATTTCCTTTAGATTCTCCCAGTACTAGCACTGTCGTGATTCAGCATTCAGTACGGTACTTTGAGCGGAGTCTTCATCTGATGTCCTTTGAGAGAGATCAGGTTAGATCCCTGATGTTAACAACTCTTGATGGGAGAGACACAGCCTTATTAGAGAGGGACGAGGCATTAGCTTATAGAGATGACGCTGTTGTTGAGCGGGATGAGGCCAGATCAGCCAGAGATGCAGTGATAGTTGAGCGGGATAGCGCCATATCTGCCCGGGATGTAGCCGTCATAGATAGTATTGTAGTGAGGTCCATTACCACTGGCATGCTTGTAGAGATGAGCACTTACATCGATGAGCATATGGTCACCATGCAGATGGCTGTAGATCTGTTGGGTCGTGTGGATATCCTCGTACAGGAGACCACAGCTTTGCCTCCTTCTTCGGAGAGGGATGCCATGTTGGGCTTGTTAGCTCGCATATACACCGACTTGTAGATGGACTTGTACTTTCCTACACAGACTAGCTTAGCCATTTTGTCATGTACAGTTTACATTGTGTATATCAAACAACATTATATATAGCAGGGAAATATATTTTTGATCACTTCCCTTTTAGATATGCTCTGATACTTGCTTGATATTTGCCTGCTTCTTTAGGGTTTGTGCTCTTGATGTATTCTGAATTTCTCCTTGTTGGATGAACATTGTGTAAGACCCCAACTTATTATAAATGAAATTGAATTTTCTCTATTTATTATTTTGAAATAGTAAGGGTTGATTTGATTAATGTGGTTAGTTATGCGTAAAATACGCAAATATCTTAAATAAGCAAGTGGTTATAAAATATTATTTGTTGTCGGGAAATATTCGTCTGATCGTGGAATATTCTTACTGTCGAGGAATATTCATACGACGACGCAGCCTTGTGTGGGCCCCATAGCAAAAAGTGATTGGATGAAAAAAACGACAAGTATAAGTTGTTTATAAATAACGACGTAGTTGTTACCGTCAATAATTGTTACAGTAATTACTGTTCAATATTTTATTTTATTGATTCAATAATTGCTACGTTGATATTTTATATTATTGTTGTTTCAATAATTGTCACTACACATTATTTACTATTATCAGATTAATAATTCATATTATTTGAATAATATTATTAGATAGTATTATTGACAATGTCTAGAAAGTTCTGTCTAAGGAGAGGTTTGGTCACCTAATTACGCGCCAGTAAGGAGAAATCCTTATTGGAAAGCCCCCTCTTTCCTGGGAACGGTCTGGTTGTCAGTATTGTGATTCTGTAATATTATTTGTGAATAATTAATTATTAATTTATATGATAAGGAAAATATTCATTTTATGTGGATATAGATGGGATTTTTTTAATGTGACAATTGTTGAAAATTGATATTTTATCTTTTATGATAAAATAATTTATTTAAATATATTATTATATTATAATAATATAATAATGGTGATATTTTACAATGAATGTGTGATATATGAATAAATGAGGAAGAAAAGTATTTTTCTTACAAAAAATGTTTAACACATGTTTTGCTTGTTGATGGACCTCATTTTTGACTGAAATTTGATTATAGCCTGTTAAATCGTCCGTATGTGGATTCGGTCAATTTCTGTTTAGAATTTGGAAAAACTTAAACTTATAAAGTTGTAGAGAATTGAATTTTCTATGGAATGGACATAAGATTCAAATTTTTCTGATAAAAGGGCTATTTATTATGAATTATTGAAGTTCCAGAATATTAGGTTCGAATTGATTTTGTTATAAAAATTGTTTAAAACATATTTTTCATGTTGGCGGGACCCACTAACATGTGAAAAATTTTGAAATCAGATGTCTAAGGTGTGCGTAGGAATTTTTATTAAAAATATTATTATTTTATTAAATTTTCTGCTTTAGTGTTCTAAATATTTTCCTATAAATAGGGTGCTTAGGTTAGAATTGAAAATCACACCAGAAACTGAAGTTTTCTCTCTCTATATTATTGAGCATATTTTTGTGAATATTTAGAGACTTTGAGTGTTGCTATACGGTGCAAGTTTCTTCAGCACTATATCCATTATTCCAGTCAGAAGTACTGTCTTTTTGAGGTAAGGGATGTTATATTTTTTATAAATGATATTATTTCTTTCAATATCATTATATCGAAATATTTGTGTCGCCCCCAAAATAGGTATACATCACCCATTCTGAGTCGCCAAATACATGGTACAGAAAACAAATATAACTTTATTAAAACACTTGTCGCGAAAAATACGACAACATAATACTGTGAGTTTAAATACAAATATTGTCTTCTAGACAATATCCACACTCAAATAAGTCGTCATTACAATTATTGAAATACTATTTAATAAAATAGTGAGGACTGCTAACACCACTGACTAGAAACATCACTCCACACCCCGACTAGTTCCCGCTATATTCTCGCCTCCTGAGAAAAATGGAACAAAAAAGAAAAGGGTGAGCTCAACTAGCCCAATAAAGAATATTATGACTAAGATAATATACAACAACTTATCATTAGTCTTTAACAGGGAAAAATCTGATAAAATATAATAGACAACAAGTTTTAGATCAACAACTGCAGCGGAAACAGCAAACCATTAGAAGAGTCAAGTAGAGAATGAGTTCTACTATCTTCTAAGATTTAAAAGTCCATCATCAATATTTTATCCCTGTAACAACAATCAATAATCATCTTTAATCAAATATTCATCTTTGCACTACATGCCAAAGATATTCATTTGTATCACCAGTCGGTCATGTTCATCTCAACACCTGTTCATCTTTGCACTACAGGCCAAAGATATTCATCAGTTAATCATTCATCTTTGTACTACAGGCCAAAGATATTCAGTAATATCATCATTTAGGATTGAGGATGATGAAAAATATTTTAAAGAAAACGAATCCAGTGAGACAGAAGGACAAATATTAGGGATTCGTATTATAGTTTATGCAAGTGCAATAATACTCCATAACAACTAATTGTGAAGTAGAATTTAAAAATAAAGATTAAAACATAGATACAATCAAAGATAGTAACCATAATAGCCATCTTGGATAAAAAGGAAAAAATTTATTTTTTGGTGAATAGTGCCGTATTCGTGAATAGTGCCGTATACGTGAATAGTGCCGTATACGTGAATAGTAATCCCGACACAAAAAGTTCCAAATTTGATAAAAAGTTCAAATCAATATTTCGGCATAATGATATTGAAAGAAGTAATATCATTTACGAAAAAAAATAACATCCCTTACCTCAAGATAACAGTACTTCTGTTCGGAATATCGGTATAAGGCTGAAGGAAACTTGCACAATAAAAACTCACAAAGTATCTAAATACTCACAAAATGTGCTCGATAATATAGAGAGAGAAAGAGAGAAAACTTATGAATTCTGGTGTGATTTTCAATTCTAACTTAGCTCTCTATTTATAGGAAAATGTTAGCACGCCGAAGCAGACTTGACCTGCAACCTGATGGCTTTACCTGCTACTATTCCCACCCACCACATTTGAATAAAAATTCTAGCACATTTCTCACCAACCAAGAGTGGGGCCCACTCAATTCTCAAATTTTCCACCAAAATCATTTATAAACCTAATTTTCGAATCATTCACCTCTTAAAATTCATAACAAATTATACGTTCATTTTTAACAGTTCAAAATTTGTGGACATATACTCAACTTATATATGTATAACATATCCAAAAATTACAACGATCCAACGGTCAGATTAAAAATTATAACTCACGCAATATATCTCAAGAACAGTGATTTAATTTTTAATAACTCTATTCTGACAAAAACACCTCAACATTAATTCCTTCACATAAAATAAATATATCCATCAATTATATCCACATAAAATAAATATTTTCTTATCATATAAATCAATAATTAATTATTCACAAATAATATTACAGAATCACAATTATGACAATCAGGCCGTTCCCAGGAAAGAGGGGGCTTTCTAATAAGAATTTCTCCTTACTGGTGCGTAATTAGATGACCAAACCTCTCCTTAGATAGAACTTTTTAGACATTTCCAATAATGCTATCTAATAATATTATTCAAATAATATGAATTATTGATCTGATAATGGAAAATACTGTGCAGCAACAATTATTGAAACAACAATAATATAAAATATCAACGCAACAATTATTGAATCAATAAAATAAAATATTGAACAGTAACTAATGTAACAATTATTGAGTAGTGCCTTCTTACGTAAGAATCAATAATTAGTGCAATACCGTGTGCTACTGTATTTTAACCACCGGGTATTCTAATAGTATTAACGGTAACAACTACGCCGTTATTTATAAACAACTTATACTTGTCGTTTTTTTCATCCAATTGCTTTCCATTATGGGACCCACACAAGGCTGCGCTGTCGTACGAATATTTCCCGACAGAAAGAATATTCCACGACCAAACAAATATTCCCCGACAACAAATGAATATTTTATAACCACTTACTTATTTTGCAAATTTTTCACATTTCACCCATAACCAAAGCATTATATCAAATTAACACCTTATTATTCACATTAATATTTAGAGAGAACTTGATTTTATTCATTAATAAGTTGGGGTCTTACAACCTCCCCTCCTTATGAAATTTTGTCCTCGAAATTGACGTACGTACCTGGTGTTTCGAAAATGTGAGGATACCTCGCTTTTATTTTTGATTCCAACTCCCAGGTCATTTCTTCAATATTATGGTTTCTCCACAAAACCTTAACCTGTGGTATAACCTTCGTGCGTAGAACATGCTCTTTCCTATCCAAGATCTTAACAGGTACCTCCTCGTACGTTAAATCTTCGGCTATCTCGTCTGGTTCTAACTCAATTATGTGGTTCGAGTCTTTCACATATTTACGAAGCACAGATATGTGAAAAACATTATGAACACGATACATGCTTGGAGGTAATGCGAGTCGATATGCCACATTTCTTATTCGGTCAAGAATTTTAAATGGACCAATAAATCGTGGATTGAGCTTTCCTCTCTTCCCAAATCTTGTAACTCATTTCCATGGTGCAACACGTAACAATACATGATCCCCAATACTAAATTCTACATTCTTTCGATGAAGATCTGCATAACTCTTTTGTCGATCCTGTGCCGTTTGTATACGTTGTCGAATCGTTTGGATTTTCTCTATAGTTATGCGTACTAATTCTGGTCCCAACAACGTTGCTTCACCTACCTCGTCCCAGAATACTGGAGAACGACACTTTCGTCCATACAAGGCTTCAAATGGAGCCATACCTATACTTGCCTGATAACTGTTGTTGTAGGAGAATTTCACCAGTGACAAGTACTTATCCCAACTTCTTTTGAAATCTAGAACACAGAGTCTTAATAGATCTTCAAGGGTTTGAATAGTCCTCTCTGATTGCCCATTCGTTTGAGGATGGTATGCTGAACTGAATCGTAAATCCGTGCCCATAGCTTTCTGCAAGCTAACCCAAAATCGTGAAGTGAATCTTGGGTCACGATCCAAAACTATGGCTACTGGCATGCCATGCAATCTCACAATCTCATTCACGTATATATTAGCAAGACGTTCAAGGGAATAAGTCTCACGTATAGGTAAGAAATGAGCAAACTTGGTTAATCTATCAACAATGACCCAAATCGCATCTATGCCTTGAGAAACCTTGGGAAGACCCGTAACAAAATCTATAGTAATGTGTTCCCACTTCCATTTTAGAATCTCAAGTGGTTGCAATAGACCCTTTGGTACTTGATGCTACGCTTTTACATGTTGACAAGTTAAACACCTCGAGATAAACTCCACGATCTCTCATTTCATATTGCTCCACCAAAATGTATGTCGAAGATCGTGATACATTTTGGTACTCCCAGGATGGATTGCAAACGGTGTGTTGTGTGCCTCCATCATGATTCTATGCTTCAAGTCAGAATCGTTAGGAACACAAAGTCTGGAGTTGACTCGAAGTATTCCTTCTTCATCGATTCTTGTTTCTAGAATAACACCTTCTTGCACTTTCTTCTTCATACGCATCAGCTCCATGTCCATAGCTTGAGCAGTTTTAACTTTATCGATTAAAGTCAGTTCTACTCGTATATTTGATATCATCACGTGGGTACTTGGAGCGTTTACCTCTATCTCCATCCTTTGAAAATCATACAAAATGGGCCTTTGTGTTAACAACATTACACTCGTACCCGCATATGATCTTCTACTCAATGCGTCAGCTACTACGTTCGCTTTTCCAGGATGATATTGGATGGTATGATCGTAATCTTTCAACAGCTCAAGCTAACGTCGTTGCCGCATGTTGAGTTCCTTTTGGGTGAAGAAATATTTGAGGCTTTTATGATCCGTATAGATCTCCACTTTCTCCCCATACAGGTAGTGTCTCCAAATCTTCAACGCGAAAACGACTACTGCCAACTCCAAATCATGAGTAGGATAATTCCTCTCATATTCTTTGAGTTGTCGCGAGGCATAGGCTATGACTTTCCCATGTTGCATGAGAACACATCCTAACCCTTTGCCTGAAGCATCGCTGTAGATAACAAATCCATCCGAACCAGATGGTATTGTCAAAACAGGTGCCGAAATGAGTCTCCTATTGAGTTCTTGGAAACTCTTCTCGCATTCCTCACTCCATACGAATTTTGTATCTTTCCGAGTCAGCTGAGTTAACGGAGTAGCGATTCGAGAAAATCCTTCCACAAATCTCCGATAATAACCAGCTAAGCCCAGAAAGCTACGTACTTCGGTTACCGACTTCGGTTGCTCCCAACTTTGTATGGCTTCAATCTTCGCCGGGTCGACAGATACTCCATGTTTTGACACCACGTGCCCAAGGAATGCTACTTCCTCAAGCCAGAACTCGCATTTCTTCAGTTTGGCATATAGCTTGTTTTCACGAAGCCTTTGCAGTACCAGCTTCAAATGGCGCTCATGATCTTCACGGCTTTTGGAATAGATGAGGATGTCATCAATAAAGACAACAACGAACTGATCCAAATATTCTTTGAATACACGGTTCATCATATCCATGAAGGCAACATGAGCATTAGTCAATCCAAAAGACACGACTAAGAATTCATAATGCCCGTACCGAGGTCTGAAGGCAATCTTTGGAATATCCTCAGTTTTAATCTTCAGCTGATGATATCCAGAACGAAGATCGATCTTTGAAAAGAATTGTGCTCCTTGCAACTGGACAAATAGGTCATCAATACGAGGTAGCGGATACCTATTCTTGATGGTGACATGGTTCAATTCTCGATAGTCAATACAAAGTCGCATACTCCCGTCTTTCTTCTTTACGAATAAGACAGGAGCACCCCAAGGAGACGTACTAGGACGAATGAAACCGATGTATAACAATTCCTGTAATTGGACTTTTAACTCCTGAAGTTCAATAGGAGCCATTCGATATGGGATTTTAGAAATGGGCTTTGTACCAGGTTCAAGGTCAATAAAGAATTCAACTTCACGTTCTGGGGGTAGACCAGGAAGTTCTTCAGGAAATACGTCAGGAAATTCACTAACAACAGAAATATTATTTAAATCTGATTTGTTTTTGTTCAAGTCCATAACTTGGGCTAAGAAAGCTTGGCATCCGTTTTTTAATAAACGAATGGCTTGATATGACAACGATTGATTTTAATGGTTTGGTTGCTTGAATTCGCATAACAGGTTGGTTAGGAATATGAAAACAAACAACCTTACGAAAACAATCAATTTTGGTATGATGAGTAGTTAACCAATAAATTCCTAAAATCACATCAAAAGCAAGTATCTTTAAAGAGATAAGGTCAACAGGTAATGTGATTGTGCCAACTTGGATTAAGCAAGATTTATAAACTTTAGATATAATGAAAGTTTCTCCTAACGGAGTCTCCACAGATAGGTTAAAGTCTAATTTCTCCGGAGTCAAGTTTAAACGTTGAGCACAAGCATGAGAGATAAAAGAATGGGTAGAACCGGTATCTAGTAAAGTATAAACTTCACAAGAATTCAAGATTAGCTTACTCGTGATCACCTCGTTCGGTTTCTCGCGTTTTGGCCAGTCACGACAAACGCTCCTCCAGGAACCGCTGATTTTGACTTATCTGGGACAGCTTTTGGAGTCACCATCCCCGCTGAGCTTAGTTTTGTTATAGAACACTCTCGAGCTATATGACCCTCCTTTCCACAGTTATAACATACCTTGAATTGTTGTGGGCAGTTTGGGCTGATATGTTCCTCTTTCCCGCATTTGTAACAAACGACCGGTGCTCGTTCTCCTCCCCTAGAAACAGTTGATGTTTGTGCTGACGTTTTCACGTTATCATTATTGTGCCTTCTCTTCTTAAAATCTCCTCCCGACTCGCTCCTTCTATTATCACGGCCACGATTGTGACACCCCCAAATCTCGGTACTTCATTACCTCAAGATTTGGTGTTCACGTAATCAAAACATTCATTTATAACTACCCAATCAAAAATAAAATTGGATAATAAACCTGCCCATACAGGAATTACAAAAATAATATCTCCCAGGTTATCTAACCTTTACATACAATCATTCATGCGGAAAATTTAAATAAACTTCATTACATTCTTTAAACCAAAGTCTGATAATAAAACTATCAAAACTATTACAAGTCTTCAGTACTTGTTCGTCTTTCCCTTTCCTTTACTGGTGCTAGGTACGTCACCCTTTCCATCTTTAGCTGTAAGGATTTTACAGGCAAGAGTGAGCAAACAAGGCTCACTTGAAATAACAATGAATAACTTTTACATTCTCTGCCCATTCAGGGGCTCAATAGAACTGAATAATAAGTTCTATTAACATCTTATACATTCCTTGCCCATTCAGGGGCTCAATAGAACTGAACAATAAGTTCTATTAATACTTTAAACATTCACTGAGGGTCTAATGACCACGAACCTTGTCCACAGTTATAAGAAATCTTTCAACTTAAACTTTTACGGTCATACGACCATAATGACTTTAAGGTACTTAGGGGGATCAACCCTTCGTACATGTATTGTATACAAATATTTCAGCGCAAAGTACAAAACTAAGCGTAACCCCTATAAATAGGGTTGTTCATCTCAATATTTTGAGTACAAGTCCGCCCCAAAGATAGTTTGGTTTGGATACACTTCAAGGTAATTTGGAGTTCAACGGACATCAACTAAGGATTAGTTGAATACAAGATAATAACACTATGTTATTGAATGATCATACTGAATAAACATTTCATTCTAAGTTCATGTTTTAGGAATAATCTAATAGCATAACAATTGAATAAGTTATCATACCTTGCTTTGAACAACATTAAGCTAAGGTTACATCTTAGAATTTAATATCAAGCATGCACAACAAATAATATCTTGAACGATAAACTAAAGGTACTTGCATGCTAATATAACAAGTTTAGAGTTAAGAAAACTTGCACAATTATAAAAGTAGAGTTAGAGAACTTGTATAAGTATAACATAACAGTGAAAAGTAACCTCGCTGAATAATAAAGTAGCAAAGGTTAGGGAACTTGCCTCGTGCGTAGGTTAAACAATTACTATTCATGTTCACCCCAAGTCCTACACATACCATACGTATTGACAATACACATTAGTTACACTAACATTACCTTTATGAGTTACTTTAATACTCTTAGTATAGCTATTAACTATGTTTAAGTTTAAACAACACCACATCTTTTCATGAACATTACTTTTTAGCTTTATTACAACTACTTAAATGATCATGTCATTACACCACATTACATTAACAACTTGATACAACATCCTATTACATGTTCAACATGTTATCATTAAGTTATACTAATACCAAAAGGGTTGCACTTGCATTCGTGCATCCCGACGCCCTCCGATTGGCTCCAAATACACAACAGTCCTAAATATGGCCATTTTGACTACTGTTACCGACCTCAAATTAAAACACTTAAAGCATGAAAGTTGTAGGTCTATTCGTTCTCGTTTCGTATCATCTTTAATCAACTCAATCGGAGTTCGTATGAGAAAGTTATGGCCATTTTACTACAGGAGGTCAAAACTGCCCAACTCGGACACTTTTCCGCCGCCGGGGCGCGGAACAGTGGCACGAGCTACAGCGCTGGGGCGCGAGCTACAATGCTGGGGCGCGAGTTACTGGCCCATTTTGGCGCTGGGGCGCGAACCTTGGCGCCAGGGCGCGAAATTTGGCGATGGGGCATGAATTTTGTCGCTGGGGCGCCGAAACTCATAGAACCAAACCAGAAAGACAGAGCAAAGCTACTGTCTAATTTATTTTTAACAGCCAATGACATCCAACAACATGTATAACTTCATGAAAATTACACATAAAAGTTAACAATTAACTATATACCAATTATCAACCACTAATCAACACCATCATAAACTAATTCTTTGAAAACACTCCTTTTAAAACAAAAACTCCATTGTTGATATATTTCTTGACACAACAGTGAACTAAAATTCTACTGGTAGAAAGAAAATTGATTTCTTTGTACTACGTGATTTTACATTCATAACCAAATATCCATTCTAAGTTAAATTTCACAATTTCACAATTAGCGTATATTAATTTTTGATATCTCTACAAATCATATACGTGCATATATACTCACTGTAAAACTAATTTCTTCCTTTAGCCTATAATTAGCATACAATCATATATATATATATATATATATATATATACACACACACACACACACACATACACACATTAAAATTACACATATTGTCACAATTCTCTAACTAATTATACAAGCATGGTTTTTCAAGAAATTTTTGGTAACATTCTGATACACCGTGATTTTTAAGAAAACCGAGACCTACAACTTCATAGAGACTATATACTGTAAAACATATATGATAAGGTTTATAGATCATACCTTTAGTTTGTTCAAACGACACTTGTAAATCACTGACAAAAGTTGAAGAATCCAAAGACCTGTCTTTCTCTTGTTTCTCTCTTTCAGACTCTCCCTTTTCTCACTTAGGCTTAGGTTTAGACAAATGCGTAAACTAAAAAAATCAACTGATAAACTATGCGTATTCTAAAACTGATAAGCCAACGTAAATAAAAGAAACGCATGTGGTCATTATAATACTACTAAATACTATCAGTTACCAAAAACATATAACTTATATAACGTATAACTTATAAATATAAATATATTTTATTTATATATTTGTTTTATTTTATTAATAATTTTAATTCAAAAGAAATCCAAAAGCCATAAGGCTTCGTTTGGTTACCCATTTAAAAATTAAGGATTAATACTTAAGCCTTGTTTGACAAAGAACTAAATTAAACTACTTTAATTTAATTTAATAACTCTTTATAACATAGTTATTAGTCACACCTTATGTAATAACAATTAAATAAATTACTTAATCACATAACTCAATCCACATAACACATTAATTGACTAATCACATTAATTATTTAGCAAATAAATAATTAACTAAATAAACTCAATCAAATTGAACAATTACTTATTCAATAATAAACACATCCAATAAATATTTATATAAATCAATAAATATTTATAACTTACATTTAAAAAATATGGAATGTTACATCATTTCCCTCTTAAAAGGATTCTGTCCCCAGAATCACAACTCAAACAACACCTTCATTCGTTACATTCTTCCCTACTTATAAAGATTCTGTCCCCAGAATCGAAGACACAGATTAAACAAATAACGCAGGGTACTCTTTCATCATTTTCTCTTCGAGTTCCCACGTTGCTTCTTCAGCATTGTGGTTTCTCCATATCACCTTCACAGAAGGTATCACTTTATTCCTAAGCACTTGTTCTTTCCTGTCGACTATCTGGATATGAACCTCTTCATAAGACAAATCTTTCTCGAACTGCAACAGTTCGTACTCGATCACGTGATTGTAATTGGGTTTATATGGTCGTAACACCGAAATATGAAAAACATTATGAATGTTTTCCAACTCTGGAGGTAGAGCTACCTCGTAAGCTACTTCTCTAACTTTTTGCAGTACTTCAAAGGGTCCAATAAACCTCGGGCTTAGTTTTCCCTTCTTACCGAAACGAATTTTCCCCTTCCAAGGAGAAACTTTTAGGAATACATAGCTTCCTACGTCAAATGCACGATCTTGCCTGTGTTGATCAGCATTCTGGTGTTCACGTAATCAAAACATTCATTTATAACTACCCTATCAAAAATAAAATTGGATAATAAACCTGCCCATACAGGAATTACAAAAATAATATCTCCCAGGTTATCTAACCTTTATATACAATCATTCATGCGGAAAATTTAAATAAACTTCATTACATTCTTTAAACCAAAGTCTGATAATAAAACTATCAAAACTATTACAAGTCTTCAGTACTTGTTCGCCTTTCCCTTTCCTTTACTGGTGCTAGGTACGTCACCCTTTCCATCTTTAGCTGTAAGGATTTTACAGGCAAGAGTGAGCAAACAAGACTCACTTGAAATAACAATGAATAATTTTTATATTCTCTGCCCATTCAGGGGCTCAATAGAACTGGATAATAAGTTCTATTAACATCTTATACATTCCTTGCCCATTCAGGGGCTCAATAGAACTGAACAATAAGTTCTAATAATACTTTAAACATTCACTGAGGGTCTAATGACCACGAACCTTGTCCACAGTTATAAGTAATCTTTCAACTTAAACTTTTACGGTCATACGACCATAATGACTTTAAGGTACTTAGGGGGATCAACCCTTCGTACATGTATTGTATACAAACATTTCAGCGTAAAGTACAAAACTAAGCGTAACCCCTATAAATAGGGTTGTTCATCTCAGTATTTTGAGTACAAGTCTGCCCCAAAGATAGTTTAGTTTGGATACACTTCAAGGTAATTTGGAGTTCAACGGACATCAACTAAGGATTAGTTGAATACAAGATAATAACACTATGTTATTGAATGATCATACTGAATAAACATTTCGTTCTAAGTTCATGCTTTAGGAATAATCTAATAGCATAACAATTGAATAATTTATCATACCTTGCTTTGAACAACATTAAGCTAAGGTTACATCTTAGAATTTAATATCAAGCATGCATAACAAATAATAACTTGAACGATAAACTAAAGGTACTTGCATGCTAATATAACAAGTTTAGAGTTAAGAAAACTTGCACAATTATAAAAGTAGAGTTAGAGAACTTGCATAAGTATAACATAACAGTGAAAAGTAACCTTGCTGAATAATAAAGTAGCAAAGGTTAGGGAACTTGCCTCGTGCGTAGGTTAAATAATTACTATTCACGTTTACCCCAAGTCCTACACATACCATATGTATTGACAATACACATTAGTTACACTAATATTACCTTTATGAGTTACTTTAATACTCTTAGTATAGCTATTAACTAAGTTTAAGTTTAAACAACATCACATTTTTTCATGAATATTACTTTTTAGGTTTATTACAACTACTTAAATGATCATGTCATTGCACCACATGTACATTAACAACTTGATACAACATCCTATTACATTTCCAATATGTTATCATTAAGTTATACTAATACCCAAAGGGTTGTACTTGCATTCGTGCATCCCGACGCCCTCCGATTGGCTTTAAATACACAATAGTCCTAAATATGGCCATTTTGACTACTGTTACCGACCTCAAATTAAACAACTTAAAGCATGAAAGTTGTAGGTCTATTCGTCCTCGTTCCAGATCATCTTGAATCAACTCAATCGGAGTTCGTATGAAAAATTATGGCCATTTTACTACAGGAGGTCAAAACTGCCTAACTCGGACACTTTTTCTGCGCCGGGGCGTGGAAAAGTGGCACTGGGGCGCGAGATACTGCGCTGGGGTGCGAGCTACAGCGCTGAGGTGCGAACCTTGGCGCCAGGGCGCGAAATTTGGCGCTGGGGCGTGAATTTTGACGCTGGGGCGCCGAAACTCACAGAACCAAACTAGAAAGACAGAGCAAAGCTACTGTCTAATTTATTTTTAACAGCCAATGACATCCAACAACATGTATAACTTCATGAAAATTATACATAAAAGTTAACAATCAACTATATACCAATTATCAACCACTAATCAACACCATCATAAACTAATTCTTTGAAGAAACTCCTTTTAAAACAAAAACTCCATTGTTGATATATTTCTTGACACAGCAGTGAACTAAAATTCTATCGGTAGCAAGAAAATTGATTTCTTTGTACTACGTGATTTTACATTCATAACCAAATACCCATTCTCAGTTAAATTTCACAATTTCACAATTAGCGTATATTAATTTTTGATACCTCTATAAATCATATACGTGCATATATACTCACTGTAAAACTAATTTCTTCCTTTAGCCTGTAATTATCATACAATCATATATATATATATATATATATATATATATATATATATATATATATATATATATACACACACACACACACACACACACACATGCTAGTGATAACAATTAAAATTACACATATTATCACAATTCTCTAACTAATTATACAAGCATGGTTTTTCAAGAAATTTTTGGTAACATTCTGATACACCGTGATTTTTAAGAAAACTGAGACCTACAACTTCACAGAGACTATATACTGTAAAACATATATGATAAGGTTTATAGAACATACCTTTAGTTTGTTCAAACGACACTTGTAAATCACTGACAAAAGTTGAAGAATCCAAAGACCTGTCTTTCTCTTGTTTCTCTCTTTCAGACTCTCCCTTTTCTTACTTAGGCTTAGGTTTAGACAAATGCGTAAACTAAAAAAATCAACTGATAAACTATGCGTACTCTAAAACTGATAAGCCAACGTAAATAAAAGAAACGCATGTGGTCATTATAATACTACTAAATACTATCAGTTACCAAAAACATATAACTTATATAACGTATAACTTATAAATATAAATATATTTTATTTATATATTTGTTTTATTTTATTAATAATTTTAATTCAAAAAAAATCCAAAAGCCATAAGGCTTCGTTTGGTAACCCATTTAAAAATTAAGGATTAATACTTAAGCCTTGTTTGGCAAAGAACTAAATTAAACTACTTTAATTTAATTTAATAGCTCTTTATAACATAGTTATTAGTCACACCTTATGTAATAACAATTAAATAAATTACTTAATCACATAACTCAATCCACATAACACATTAATTGACTAATCACATTAATTATTTAGTAAATAAATAATTAACTAAATAAACTCAATCAAATTGAACAATTACTTATTCAATAATAAACACATCCAATCAATATTTATATAAATCAATAAATATTTATAACTTACATTTAAAAAATATGGAATGTTACAACGATTTTCACCAGAGTGGTTACCGCTTTTGTCCGAATGTTTTCCTCCCTGCTGGTTTTCATTGGTCCGATGACCGCTGCCACCGGTATTACCTTGGTTGTGTTCCCTCGGTTTAATATACTCATTATCTCACTCTAATAATTGAGCCATGTTTACAACATCTGAATATAAAAAAAATTTATGAGAGATAAGATATTGCGGAATCTCGGGTTTTAAACCTCTTAGAAACATCATTGTCATTCGTTCCTCATTCTCGACCAAATGAGGTGCAAACCTGGATAACTCTGCAAACTTCACCTCGAACTGGGACACCGTCATGTTATTTTGTTCCAGTCTAATAAACTCTACCTCCTTCATATGACGAATACTTTCAGGAAAGTACTTGTCATTAAACAGTTTCTAAAATGTTTCCCAAGACATGTTGAGTGCGTCAGGTTGGGTACGCTTCATAGACTCCCACCAGTAGTCTGCCTCACCGCGAAACATAATGGTGGCGAATGGAACCTTCTGTTCCTCCGTGCATCCCAAGACATCGAATATCTTGGTAATTTGCTTGACCCACGTTTCCGCCTTGATCGGATCCGGCTTTCCCTGAAAGTCTGGTGGTCCCAACTCTTTGAACTGCTTGGCCATGACAAACCGCGCGTTGTTATCATTTCCACCCGAATTATGCACACGAGTCTCCCTCGTCTGATTTTGCAGGAACTGCAAAAAGCTCCTAAACATTCCATCATTCATCGTTTGCTCGGTAACGTTATTTATAGGAGGAATATTGCCTTCCTGTTGCACGTTCTCCTGGTTTGTGACTAAAAGTTGTTCCACAGTCTCATATACTCCATTGTTAACGTTCTCGGCTGCCATTCTCAAATACTGCCATAAAACAAGGGTTAATTAAACAAATTAACATATCACATAATATCCCTATATTATGACCAACCAACAAATAAGCTTAGGTAGGACACACTAGCGAAGGATTTACTCGTCTCTCCCCTCCTAGTTCTATTCCCCGATCTCCGCCAGAGACCATATCCCTAAGCTCTGATACCAACTTTGACGCCCCCAAAATAGGTATACATCACCCATTCTGAGTCGCCAAATACATGGTACAGAAACAAATACAACTTTATTAAAACACTTGTTGCGCAAAATACGACAACACAATACTGTGAGTTTAAATACAAATTTTATCTTCTAGACAATATCCACACTCAAATAAGTCCTCCTTACAATTATTGAAATACTATTTAATAATATAGTGAGGACTGCTAACACCACTGACTAAAAACATCACTCCACACCCCGACTAGTTCCCGCTATATTCTCGCCTCCTGAGAAAAATGGAACAAAAAAGAAAAGGGTGAGCTCAACTAGCCCAGTAGAGAATATTATGACTAAGATAATATACAATAACTTATCATTAGTCTTCAACAGGGAAAAATCTGATAAAATATAATAGACAACAAGTTTTAGATTAACAACTGCAGCGGAAACAACAAACCATTAGAAGAGTCAAGTAGAGAATGAGTTCTACTATCTTCTAAGATTTAAAAGTCCATCATCAATATTTTATCCCTGTAACAACAATCAATAACCATCTTTAATTAAATATTCATCTTTGCACTACAGGCCAAAGATATTCATTTATATTACCAGTCGGTCATGTTCATCTCAACACCTGTTCATCTTTGCACTACGGGCCAAAGATATTCATCAGTTAATCATTCATCTTTGCACTACAGGCCAAAGATATTCAGTAATATCATCATTTAGGACTGAGGATGATGAAAAATATTTTAAAAAAAACGAATCCAGTGAGACAGAAGGACAAATATTAGGAATTCGTATTACAGTTTATCCAAGTGCAATAATACTCCATAACAACCAATTGTGAAGTAGAATTTAAAAATAAAGATCAAAACATGGATACAATCAAAGATAGTAACCATAATAGCCATCTTGGATAAAAAGAAAAAAAATTATTTTTCGGTGAATAGTGCCGTATTCGTGAATAGTGTCGTATACGTGAATAGTGCCGTATACATGAATAGTAATCCCGACATAAAAAATTTCAAATTTGATAAAAAGTTCAAATCAATATTTCGGCATAATGATATTGAAAGAAGTAATATCATTTACGAAAAAAAATAACATCCCTTACCTCAAGATAACAGTACTTCTGCTCGGAATATCGGTATAAGGCTGAAGAAAACTTGCACAATAAAAACTCACAAAGTATCTAAATACTCACAAAATACGCTCGATAATATAGAGAGAGAAAGAGAGAAAATTTATGAATTCTGGTGTGATTTTCAATTCTAACTTAGCCCTCTATTTATAGGAAAATGTTAGCACGCCGAAATAGACTTGACCGGCAACCTGATGGCTTTACCTGCTACTATTCCCACCCACCACATTTGAATAAAAATTCCAGCACATTTCTCACCAACCAAAAGTGGGGCCCACTCAATTCTAGAATTTTTCACCAAAATCATTTATAAACCTAATTTCCAAATCATTCACCTCTTAAAATTCATAACAAATTATACGTTAATTTTTAACGGTTCAAAATTTGTGGACATATACTCAACTTATATATGTATAACATATTCAAAAATCACAATGATCCAACGGTCAGATTAAAAATTATAACTCACGCAATATATCTCAAGAACAGTGATTTAATTTTTAATAACTCCATTCTGACATAAACACCTCAACATTAATTCCTTCACATAAAATAAATATATCCATCAATTATATCCACATAAAATAAATATTTCCTTATCATATAAATCAATAATTAATTATTCACAAATAATATTACAGAATCATAATTATGACAACCAGGCCGTTCCCAAGAAAGAGGGAGTTTTCCAATAAGGATTTCTTCTTACTGGCGCGCAATTAGATGACCAAACCTCTCCTTAGACAGAACTTTTTAGACATTGTCAATAATACTATCTAATAATATTATTTAAATAATATGAATTATTGATCTAATAATAGAAAATACTGTGCAGCAACAATTATTGAAACAATAATAATATAAAATATCAACGCAGCAATTATTGAATCAATAAAATAAAATATTGAACAGTAACTACTGTAACAATTATTGAGTAGTGCCTTCTTACGTAAGAATCAATAATTGGTGCAATACCGTGTGCTACTATATTTTAACCACCGGGTATTCCAACAGTATTAACGGTAACAACTACGCCATTATTTATAAACAACTTATACTTGTCGTTTTCTTCATCCAATTGCTTTCCATTATGGGGCCCACACAAGGCTGCGCCGTCGTACGAATATTCCCCGACAGAAAGAATATTCCACGACCAAACAAATATTTCCCGACAACAAATGAATATTTTATAATCACTTGTTTATTTTACAAATTTTTCACATTCCACCCATTACCAAAGTATTATATCAAATTAACACCTTATTATTCATAATAATATTTAGAGAAAATTTAATTTTATTCATTTATAAGTTGGGGTCTTACAATATTGGTAAGATGTTTCTTGTGAAATTCTTATCTCTTCATGTCGGGGTTACTATTCATGAGTTACTATTCACGAGTTACTGTTCATGAGTTACTATTCATGAGTTACTATTCACGATTACTGTTCACGAAGCATGATGATTTTTTTTCTTGTGAAATTTCTACCTTTTAGTGTCGGAGTTACTATTCACGTATACGATACTATTCACGTATACGACACTATTCACGATTACGGCACTATTCACAGAAAAATTAAATTTTCTTTTCTGTATCCAAGATTGTCTGTTATGGTTCTTATCTTTGATTGGATCTATGTTTTGATCTTCATTTTTAAATTCTGCTCCACAGTAGTTTATTATGGAGTATTTTTGAACTTGGATTTTCTAAAAGTATGAATACCTAATATTTGTTCTTTTGTCTCACTGGATTCGTGTTCTTTAAAATGTTTTTCATCATCCTCAGTCCTAAATGATGATATAACTGAATATCGTTGGCCTGTAGTGCAAAGAATAATGATTTTCTAATGAATATTTTTGGCTCGTAGTGTAAAGATGAACATGTGCTGAGATGAACATGAATAACTGATGAATATCTTTGGTCTGTAGTGCAAAGATGAATATTTGATTCAAGATATATATTGATTGGTGTTACAGGGATAAAATATTGATGATGGACATTAAAATCATAGAAGATAGTAGATTTTATTCTCTACTTAACTCTTCTAATGAAATATTATTTTCGCTGCGAATATTGATTTAAAACTTGTTGTCTATTGTATTCTATTAGATTTTTCCCTGTTGAAAACTAAGGATAATTTGTTGTACATTATCTTAGTCATAATATTTTTTATTGGGCTAGTTGAGCTCACCCTTTTCCTTTTTGTTCCATTTTTTTTCTCAGGGGGCGAGATTATAGCTGGAACTAGTCGGGGTATGGAATGATGGTTCAAGATAGTTGTTTTAGTAGTCTTCACTATTTTGTAAGATATTTCATCAATAATTGTAATGAGGATTCTATTTGAGTTTGAATACTGTCTAGATGACAATATTTGTATTTAAACTCACAGTATATGTGTTGTCGTATTTTGCACGACAATTGTAATAATAAAGTTGTAGTTATTTTCTGTACCATGTATTTGGTGACTCAGAATGGGTTGGGTAGAATGGACCTATTTTGGGGGCGTCACAGTTGGTATTAGAGCTTAGGGATATGGTCTCTGGCGGAGATCGGGGAATAGAACTAGGAGGGGAGAGACGAGTAAATCATTCGCTAGTGTGTCCTGCCTAAGCTTATTTGTTGGTTGGTCAGAGTATAAGGTTATTATGTTGCATGTCAATTTCTTTAAATAACCCTTGTTTTGTGGCAGTATTTAAGAATGGCAGCTGAGAATATTAACGATGGAGTAAATGCGACCGTGGAGACACCATTAATCACCAACGAGGAGAACGTGCAATAGACCGGTAATGTTCCTCCCGTAAATAACACCATTGAGCAGACGATGAATGATGAGATGTTTAGAAGTTTTTTACGGTTCATGCAAAACCAGATGAAGGAGACTCCTGTTCAAAATACAGGTAGAAACAATGGCAATGTACAACTGGTCATAGCCAAGCAGTTCAAAGAGTTGGGACCACCAGAATTCTGAGAAAAGCCAGATCCGATTAAGGTAGAAACGTGGGTCTAGCAAATTACCAAGATATTCGATGTCTTGGGGTACACGGAGGAACAGAAGGTTCCATTCGCCACCTTTATGTTCCGTAATGAAGCAGATTACTGGTGGGAATCTGTGAAGCGTACCCATCCAGCCGCACTCAGCATGTCTTGGGAGACATTTCAGAAACTATTCAATGACAAGTACTTTCCTGAAAGTATTCGTCATATGAAGGAGGTGGAGTTTATTAGACTGGAACAGAACAATATGACGGTGTCCCAATATGAGGCGAAGTTCGCAGAGTTATCCAGGTTTGCACCTCATTTGGTGGAGAATGAGGAACGTATAACGCGGATGTTTCTGAGAGGTTTGAAACCCGACATACGTCAGTATCTCATTTCTCATAAATTTTCTCTATATTCAGATGTTGTCAACATGGCTCAATTATTAGAGCGAGATAACGAGTACGTTCAACCGAGGGACTACAACCAGGATCGTATCGGTGATAGCAGTCATCGGAGCAACGATAACCAGCGGGGAGAGAAGAACACGGACAAAAACGGTAACCACTCTGGTGGTAATATTGGCCATGAAAATAAAAGAAGCGAGTGGGGGGGGGGAGATTTTAAAAAGAGGATTTTCAACAATGACAATGTGAAGAGAACGACCACCGGTCATATGCTACAAATGTGAAAAAGAGGGACATATCAGCCCAAACTATCCACAACAGTTCAAGGTATGCTATAATTGTGGAAAGGAAGGACATATCGTTCGAGATTGTACTGTAGTGAAACCAAGTCCAGCTGGGATGGTGACTCAAAAGGCTATCCCAGAAAAGTCAAAGTCAACGGTTCCTGGAAGAGTGTTTGTCGTGACTGGTCAAAATGCGAGGAACCCGAACGAGGTGATCACATGTAAGCTAATCATAAATTCTTACGAAGTTTATACCTTATTAGATATCGGTTCTACCCATTCTTTTATCTCTCCTGCTTGTGCTCAACGTTTAAACTTAACTCTGGAGAAATTAGACTTTGATTTATCTGTGGAGACTCCGTTAGGAGAAACTTTCGTTACATCTATTGTTTATAAATCTTGTTTGATCCAAGTTGGCACCATCACATTACTTGTTGACCTTATCTCTTTAAAGATACTTGCTTTTGATGTGATTTTAGGGATTGATTGGTTAACTACTCATCCTGCCAAAATTGATTGCTTTCGTAAGGTTGTTAGTTTTCATATTCCTAAGCAACCTGTTATTCGAATTCAAGCAACCAAACCATTGAAGTCAAACACATTCATATCAAGCCACAAAGCCATTCGTTTATTCAAAAACGGATATCAAGCTTTCTTAGCCCATGTCATGGACTTGAACAAAAATACGTCATATTTGAATGATATTTTTGTTGTTAGTAAATTTTCTCACGTATTTCCTGAAGAATTTCCTGGCCTACCCCCAGAGCGTGATATTAAATTTTGTATCGTCTTTGAACCCGGTACAAAACCCATTTCTAAAATCTCATATCGAATGGCTCCTATTGAACTTCAGGAGTTAAAAACCCAACTATAGAAGTTGATAACCAAGCCTCTAAATGGTGACTTCCTTTGTGGAATGCATCGAAGCCAGACTCTCCGTAGGGAACGTCATATTTGTGCGGTAGTAAACTGATAGGTTCTATTGGGATGTGCTATCCAAGATTGGGATATGAGTCACAGTTGAGAACAATCTAAGTCAGTAATCCAAATACGTAGCTTTCTAGGCTTAGCTGGTTATTATCAGAGATTCGTGAAAGGATTTTCTCGAATCACTACTCCATTAACTCAGCTGACTCGAAAAGATACAAAAATTAGAACAGAGCGAGGAATGTGAGAAGGGCTTCCAAGAACTCAAGAGGAGACTCATTTCGGCACCTGTTCTGACCATACCATCCTGGAAAAGCGAACGTGGTAGCTGACGCGTTGAGTAGAAGATCGTATGCGAGTAAGAGTGCGATATTGTCGAACACAAAGGCCCATTTTGTATAACTTACAAATGATAGAGATAGAGTTAAAGACTCTAGGGACCCACGTGATGATATACGAGTAGAACCGACTTTAATCTATAAAGTTAAAACCGTTCAAACTACACACCGGAGCTGATGCATATGAAGAAGAAAGTGCAAGAAGGTGCTATTCCAGAAGCAAGAATCGATGAAGAAGGAATACTTCGAGTCAACTCCAGACTTTGCGTTCCTAACGATTCTGACTAGAAACATAGAATCATGATGGAGGCACACAACACACTATTTGCAATTCGCCCTGGAAGTACCAAAATATATCATGATCTTCGACATACATTTTGGTGGAACAATATGAAGAGAGAGATCGCGAAGTTTATCTCGAGGTGTTTAACTTGTCAACGTGTAAAGGCAGAGCATCAAGTGCCAAAGGGTCCATTGCAACCACTTGAGATTCCAAAATGGAAGTGGGAACACGTTACCATAGATTTCGTTATGGGTCTTCCCAAGGTTTCTCAAGGCATAGATGCGATTTGGGTTATTGTTGATAGATTAACTAAGTCTGCTCATTTCTTGTCGATACGGGAGACTTATTTCCTTGAACATCTTGCTCATATATATGTAAATGAGATTGTAAGGTTGCATGGCATGCCAGTATTCATAGTTTCGGATCGTGACCTAAGATTCACTTCATGATTTTGGGTTAGCTTGCAGAAAGCTACGGGCATGAATTTACGATTTAGTTCGGCATACCATCCTCAAACGGACGGATAATCATAGAGGACTATTCAAACTCTTAAAGATCTATTAAGACTCTATGTTCTAGACTTCAAAGGGAGTTGGAATAAGTATTTACCATTGGTAGAATTCTCCTACAACAATAGTTATTAGGCAAGTATAGGTGTGGCTCCATTTGAAGCATTGTATGGATGAAAGTGTCGATCTCCAGTATGTTGGGATGGGGTGGGAGAAGCAACATTTTGGGACTAGAGTTGGTACGTATGACTACAGAAAAGATCCAAATGATTCGACAACGTATACAAGCGGCACAGGATCGACAAAAGAGATATGCGGATCTTCATCGAAAGGACGTAAAATTTAGTATCGGGGATCATGTATTGTTATGTGTTGCTCCATGGAAGGAAGTTACAAGATTTGGGAAGAAAGAAAAGCTCAATCCACGATTTATTAATCCATTTCAGATTCTTAACCGAGTAAGAACTGTGGCCTATAGACTCGCTTTACCACAACGTATGTCGCGTGTTCATAACGTTTTTAACGTATCGATGTTATGAAAATATGTAGATGATCCAAACCACATTATTGAGTTAGAACCAGACGAGATAACTAAAGATTTAATGTACGAGGAGGTACCTGTCAAGATCTTAGATAGGAAGGAGCATGTCCTATGCACAAAAGTCATACCACAAGTCAAAATTTTGTAGAGGAACCATGCTATTGAGGAAATGACCTGGGAGTTGGAAACGAAAATAAAAGCGAGGTATCATCACCTTTTCAAAACACCAGGTACGCACGTCAATTTCGAGAACCAAATTTCATAAGGAGGGGAGGTTGTAAGTCCCCAACTTATTATAAATGAAATTGAATTTTCTCTATTTATTATTTTGAAATAGTAAGGGTTGATTTGATTAATGTGGTTAGTTATAGGTATAATGCGCAAATATCTTAAATAAGCAAGTGGTTATAAAATATTCTTTGCTGTCGGGAAATATTCGTTTGGTCGTGGAATATTCTTACTGTCGGAGAATATTCATATGACGGCGCAGCCTTGTGTGGGCCCCATAGCAAAAAGTGATTGGATGAAAAAAACGACAAGTATAAGTTGTTTATAAATAACGACGTAGTTGTTACCGTTAATACTGTTGGAATATCCGATGGTTAAAACATAGTAGCACACGGTATTGCACCAATTATTGATTCTTATGTAAGAAGGCACTACTCAATAATTGTTACAGTAATTACTGTTCAATATTTTATTTTATTGATTCAATAATTGCTACGTTGATATTTTATATTATTGTTATTTCAATAATTGTCACTACACATTATTCCCCATTATCAGATCAATAATTCATATTATTTGAATAATATTATTAGATTGCATTATTGACAATGTCTAGAAAGTTCTGTCTAAGGAAAGGTTTGGTCACCTAATTGCGCGCCAGTAACGAGAAATCCTTATTGAAAAGCCCCCTCTTTCCTAGGAACGGTCTGGTTGTTAGTATTGTGATTCTGTAATATTATTTGTGAATAATTAATTATTGATTTATATGATAAAGAAAATATTCATTTTATGTGGATATAGATGGAGAAAATTTTTAATGTGAAAATTGTTGGAAATTGATATTTTATCTTTTATGATAAAATAATTTATTTAAATATATTATTATATTATATTAGGCAAAAAGCACTTTTTGGCCATTGTGGTTATAGTGATTTAACGAAATAGTCATTGTGCTTTTAAAATATTCAATTAGCCCACTGAACTTTTTAAAAATATTCAATCAGGCCATTCCGTCCAAATTGACTAACAGACGTGAAAAAATATCCTGCGTGGCTTTTTTGAAAAAAAATAAATAATATGTGTATTTGCTGACTGTGCGGCATTTCTTACGTGGCTTTTTAAAAAAAAATTAAATATTACGTGGCTTTTTTGAAAAAAAAATCTGTTTTTTAAAAAATAAATTTTTTTTTAAAAAATAAAAATTTTTTAAAACAGATTTTTTTAAAAAAAAAATTTGTAAAAAAACAGGACTTTTAAAAAAATCTGTTTTTTAAAACAGATTTTTTATAAAAAAAAATATATTTTTTTAAAAACAGATTTTTTAAAAATTCTCTTTTTTTAAAAATCTGTTTTAAAAAAAATATAAAAATACTTTTAAAATATTTTTGAAAAATACTTTTATACTTATAAAAATACTTATAAAATTTTTGAAAAATACTTATATTTTAAAAAATTCAAAAACAGATTTTAATTTTTTTTTAACATTTTAAAGTTTTAAAAATAACAAAAGCATAATAAAATAAAACAAAACAATAAATTTTTTTTAAAAAACAAAGATTTTTTAAAAAATAGAATTTTTTTAAACAGATTTTTTGTAAAACAGATTTTTAAAACAAATTTTTTGTTTTAAAAAAAATAAATTTGTTTTTTAAAAAAATTATTTTTTTAGAAGTCTATTTTTACAAAAATTATGTTTTTTAAAAAATACAATTTTTTTAGAAGCTTTTTTAAAAAAATGGAACTTTTTTTTAAAAAATCTACTTTTTAACAAAATCTATTTTTTTTTAAAAATTATATTTTTTTAAAAAAAATCTTTTTTTTAAAAAACAGATTTTTTAAAAAGTTCTGCTTTTTTATAAATTTTTTTAAAAAGCTGTTTTTAAAAAAATTCAAATTTTTAACATATATATTTTTTATAGAATTCTATTTTTTTTAAATATGCTTTTTTTAAAATTTCTGTTTAAAAAAAATTCTATTTTTTTTAAAAATCTTTGTTTTTAAAAAAAAAATTATTGTTTTGTTTTATTTTATTATGCTTTTGTTATTTTTAAAACTTTAAAATGTTAAAAAAAATTAAAATCTTTTTTTGAATTTTTTAAAATATAAGTATTTTTCAAAAATTTTATAAGTATTTTTATAAGTATAAAAGTATTTTTCAAAACTATTTTAAAAGTATTTTTATATTTTTTTTAAAACAGATTTTTTAAAAAAGAGAATTTTTAAAAAAATCTGTTTTTAAAAAAATATATATTTTTTTATAAAAAATCTGTTTTAAAAAACAGATTTTTTTAAAAGTTCTGTTTTTTTACAAATTTTTTTTTAAAAAAAATCTGTTTTAAAAATTTTTTATTTTTTTAAAAAATTTATTTTTTTAAAAAAACAGATTTTTTTTCAAAAAAGCCACGTAATATTTATTTTTTTTTAAAAAAAGCCACGTAAGAAATGCCGCACAGTCAGCAAATACACATATTATTTATTTATTTTCAAAAAAGCCACGTATGATTTTTTTTCACGTCTGTTAGTCAATTTGGACGGAATGGCCTGATTGAATATTTTTAAAAAATTCAGTGGGCTAATTGAATATTTTAAAAGCACAATGACTATTTCGTTAAATCATTATAACCACAATGGCCAAAAAGTGCTTTTTGCCTATTATAATAATATAATAATGGTGATATTTTACAATGAATGTGTGATATATGAATAAATGAGGAAAAAAAGTATTTTTGTTAAAAAAATGTTTAACACATGTTTTGTGTGTTGATAGACCCCATTTTTGACTGAAATTTGATTATAGCATGTAAAATCGTCCGTATGTGGATTTCGGTCAATTTCTGTTTGGAATTTGAAAAAACTTAAACTTACAAAGTTATAGAGAATTAAATTTTCTATAGAATGGACATAAGATTCGAATTTTTCTGATAAAATGGCTATTTATTATGAATTATTGAAGTTCTGGAATATTGGATCCGAATTGATTTTGTTACAAAAATTGTTTAAAACATGTTTTTCATGTTGGCGGGCCCCACTAGCATGTGCAAAATTTTAAAATCAGATGTCTAAGGTGTGCGTAGGAATTTTTATTAAAAATATTATTATTTTATTAAAGTTTCTACTTTGGTGTTCTAAGCATTTTCCTATAAATAGGATGCTTAGGTTAGAATTGAAAATCACACCAAAAACTGAAGTTTTCTCTCTCAATATTATCGAGAGTATTTTTGTGAGTATTTAGATACTTTGAGTGTTGCTATACGGTGCAAGTTCCTTAAGCACTATATCCAGTATTTCAGTCAGAAGTACTGTCTTTTTGAGGTAAGAGATGTTATTTTTTTTTATAAATGATATTATTTCTTTTAATATCATTATACCGAAATATTGGTAAGATATTTCTTGTGAAATTCTTATCTCTTCATGTCGGGGTTACTATTCATGAGTTACCATTCACGAGTTACTATTCATGAGTTATTATTAATGAGTTACTATTCATGAGTTACTATTCACGAGTACTATTAACGAAGCATGATGATTTTTTTTCTTGTGCAATTTCTACCTTTTAGTGTCGGAGTTACTATTCACGGATACGACACTATTCACGTATATAGCACTATTCACGAATACGACACTATTCATAGAAAAATTAATTTTTTTTTCTGTGTCCAAGATTGTCTGTTATGGTTCCTATCTTTGATTGGATCTATGTTTTGATCTTCATTTTTGAATTCTGCTCCACAATAGTTTATTATGGATTATTTTTGAACTTAGATTTTCTAAAAGTACGAATACCTAATATTTGTTCTTTTGTCTCACTAGATTCGTATTCTTTAAAATATTTTTCATCATCCTCAGTCCTAAATGATGATATAACTGAATATCGTTGGCCTGTAGTGCAAAGATTAATGATTTTCTGATGAATATCTTTGGCCCGTAGTGCAAAGATGAACAGGTATTGAGATGAACATGACTAACTGATGAATATTTGATTCAAGATATATATTGATTGGTGTTACAGGGATAAAATATTGATGATGGACTTAAAAATCATAGAAGATAGTAGATTTTATTCTCTACTTAACTCTTCTAATGAAATATTATTTTCGCTGCGAATATTGATTTAAAACTTATTGTCTATTGTATTTTACTAGATTTTTCCCTGTTGAAGACTAAGGATAATTTGTTGTACATTATCTTAGTCATAATATTCTTTATTGGGCTAGTTGAGCTCACCCTTTTCCTTTTTGTTCCATTTTTCTTCTCAGGAGGCGAGAATATAGCGGGAACTAGTCGGGGTATGAAATGATAGTTCAAGATAATTGTTTTAGTAGTCCTCACTATTTTGTAAGATATTGCATCAATAATTGTAATGAGGACTCCATTTGAGTTTGAATACTGTCTAGATTACAATATTTATATTTAAACTCACAGTATATGTGTTGTCGTATTTTGCACGACAATTGTAATAATAAAGTTGTAGTTGTTTTCTATACCATGTATTTGGCGACTCAGAATGGGTTGGGTGGAATGGACCTATTTTGGGGGCGTCACACATTAAGTTGTCTCTGGATAGTTCAGAATAGATCATGGATCTGTGTGTATCCCTACCATCTTTGGTGTCTTGGGACTAGTTTCTGTATGAAAATGTGGATAGGAGTGTGGCTTTCCTCTCTGAGATTGACCGCACCACAGATGGTCGCTAGTACTCCTTTTTAGGAGGAGCCTAATTAATTTCATCTCTTATGGATTGGTGTTGCTCTTCAAGGAACAACCGCAGCTTAGATGGTCGCCGAATCTCCTATTTGGGAGGAGTTCAGGTAATTCCATCCCTTTGGTCTGAAGCCAAATGAAATGTAGTGGACTGAATGATGATCCCAATACCGTTGACAGATATTTGTGTTTTGGTAGGGGGTTAGATCGAACCATAAATGACTGCCTACGTACTCCTGTTGAAGAGGAGATCAGGTCTGCGTAGTTCGAACTTGGTGTAAGAGGCTCAACGCTGTTTATGAAAGGCAGATGGGTGTAGAAGCTTTATTGATGAAGAAGGTTATAGAAGTATTTTTGTGGTTTTTGTTTTTGTAGAAAAGGGTAGAAATGTTTTTGTTATTTTTTGTTTAGGCAATATAGAATATGGTTGCCTACGTACTCCCGTGTATCAAGGAGATCAGGTCAACGTAGTTCGCCCCTCAGGACGAGTTGAAAAGCTTAATCCCATGTGCAGGTCATACTGCGGGGAAGAGAAAGTTTGATCCTAGGTTGAGGATAAACTGTAGGTGTGAAAAGCTTGATCCCATATTTGGGGGGACAAACTGTAAATGCGAGAGGTTCAATCCTTAGTGGGATGACCAAAGTTGTAAGAGCGCAGTAAAGCCAGGCTGCTGGCTTAAAGAGTATGTTTCCCTGAGGGGCAAAGTGTGAAAAAGAGTTGTAAGTAATGAAGGGTTAAAGAACCGGAATGACTGGTGATCTGATGATCCAATACCAGGATGTTTGCTTGATAGTAACTTCAGACATAGTACCATTTTACGGTGTCCAAGTTGATGAGATGTCGAAATTTATTACCGTCCATTTTTTGTAATCTGAGAACACCTCCTGTCAATACCTCCTTGACAATAAATGGGCCTTCCCAGTTAAGAGTGAATTTTTCCTTGGACTGATCTTGGTTGTCGAGGATCTTCTTTAAAACTAAGTCACGTTGTTTTAATTGCCATAGTTGGACTTTTCTGTTGTAGGATCGGGCGATCCTTTGTTGATATAACTGACCATGGAAGATAGCCGCGGTTCACCTTTCATCTATTAGAGACAATTGGTGATACCTGTCTTGTACCCATTGATCTTCATCCAGCTGAGCGTCCATCAACACTCTGAGGGATTCCATTTCTACTTCTATGGGGAGTACTGCTTCCATCCCATAGGTTAATGCGTAGGGGGTTTCCCCAGTTGAAGTGCGCATTGATGTTCTGTAGGCTAACAGAGTAAGAGACAATAAGTCAGGCCATCCTTTGTGGTTGGCGGACATCTTTTGCATAATCTTCTTAATGTTTTTGTTAGCCGCTTCAATAACACCATTCATCTTTGGACGGTAGATGACGGAGTTAAGGTGTTTGATGTGGAATTTACTGCATAGTTCTTCCATCATTTTGTTGTTGAGGTTCTTAGCATTGTCTGATACAATTACCTCTGGTTGTCCATATCGACAAATGACATTGTTTATGAGGAAAGCAATGATGACTTCTTTGGTAACCATGGGGAAGGAGGCTGCTTCTACCCACTTGGTAAAGTAGTCGATCATGGTGAAGATGAAGCGATGTCTATTACTGGCTTTGGGCTCGATGGGCCCGATCACGTCCATTCCCCACATTGAGAAGGGCCAAGGTGAGCTCATATTATGGAGCTCCCATGGAGGGGCGTGGAGAGCATTCCCATGAATTTGACATTGATAAGATCTCTTAACGTGATCATTGCAGTCAGCCTGGAGAGATAGCCAGTAATGCCCTGTCTTGAGGATCTTCTTAATAAGGAGGGGGCCACTCATGTGTGGGCCACATATTCCCCCATGGACCTCATCCATGAGTCTCTGAGCTTGATTCTTATCCAGGCATCTGAGGAGACCTAGTCCTACATCTCTCTTGTAGAGTGCATCTTCGCACAGGTAAAATTTCATAGCAAGTCGATGAATCTGCCTTTGCTCAGTTAGGCTCGCCTCAGCGGGTGTAGATCTATCTCGCAAGTACTTCTTGATATGCTGATACCAAGGTTGTTGGATGGGAGGTAGTTCATTCGATACTTCTCCAACATAGTTCCCATAGGCTGGTGCCTTTTGCAGGGTAAATGTGACGCTTAGCATGTGTTCCTTGTCAGGTATGTTAATCAAGGAGGCCAAAGTTGCTAATGAGTCTGCGAAGTCATTCCTATTACGAGGAATGTGTAGAAAGGAGATCTCTTCGAACTCCAAAGCCATCTGTAAAACTTGCCGATGGTAAGGCAGCAAACGTAGCTCTTTGGTTTGATAGATTCCCGTGGATTGTTTGACTACCAACTCTAAATCTCCAAAGATAGTTAACCGTCTGATACCCATTGAACGGGCAAGTTTTAGCCCCATGATACAGCCTTCATACTCAGCTGTGTTGTTGGTGCTGATAAACTGTAATTTGACGGCAACGGGATACTGCTCCCCCGTACCGGATACTAGAACTGCTCCAGCTCTAGAACCTTCTATATTAACAGCTCCATCAAAATATATGTTCCATATTTGACGTGCATCGTACTGATGGTGTTGCTAAGTTGTCATTACCCCTTCATCGTGGAAGTATGTTTCCAAGGGTTTGAAGTCCCCTGAAGGTGCGGCGGCCAGTTGATCCGTAATTCCTTGACCTTTAATGGACTTTTGCGTCATGTAAACAATGTCAAATTGTTGCAGAATCAACTGCCATCTGGACAACTGACAATTCAGTATGGGTTTACTGAACACATACTTGAGAGGATCCACGTGGGATATGAGATGGGTTTTGTGCCCATGGAGGTAATGTTGTAACTTCATGGCAACCCATGCTAAAGCACAACAAGTCTTCTCGATCAGAGTGTACTTGTGTTCACTGCTGCTGAATCTTTTGCTGAGGTAATAGATAGCTTGTTCTCGGCCTCTATCGTCTTTCTGACCCAGTATGCAGCCCATGGCATTATCATTTATAGATAGGTACATGAACAGGAGAACATCATCCCTGGGTGGTACCAAAATAGGAGCTTTGACTATCTGCTCTTTGATGGTAAGGAAGGCCTTCTAGCACTCATCATTCCATTTCATGGAGGAGTTCTTCCTTAATAGCTTGAAGATAGGCTCACAGGTTGCTGTGAATTGAGAAATGAACCTACTAATGAAGTTGACTCTTTCCAAAAATTCCCGTATTTCCTTCTCTGTCTGAGGAATAAGCATTTTCGTAATGACCTGAATTTTGGTGGGATCCAGCTCGATTCCTTTATGGCTGACTAGAAATCCTAGCAACTTGCCTGATTTAACGCCAAAGGCGAACTTAGCTGGTTTCAACTTCAAGTTGTACTTACGAAACCTATTGAAAAGCTTTTTGAGATGGTCTAAGTGGTCCTCCTCCTTTCGGGTTTTGACGATGATGTCGTCTATATAGATCTCTATCTCTTTGTGCATTAAGTCATGAAAAAGAGCCATCATAGCTCTCTGATAGGTAGCTCCAGCATTGATGAGGCCGAAAGACAATCGTCTGTAGCAAAAGATTCCCCAAGGTGTGATGAAAGTAGTTTTCTCACGATCCTCCTCAGCAACCATGATCTGAGGGTACCCCGCAAAGCAATCGACGAAGGAGTACATGCCGTATTGAGCAGTATTGTCAATGAGAATGTGGATAAAAGGCACGGGAAAGCTATCCTTAAGGCAAGCTTTATTCAGATCCCGATAATCCATGCAAACTCGCACCTTTCCTCCAGGCTTAGGCACGAGCACGATGTTGGATATCCATTCAGGATATGTGGACACCATGATAATACTAGCTTGAAATTGTTTCACAATTTCCTCTTTAACCTTTAAACTCCACTCAGGTTTCAATCGCCTGAGTTTCTGCTTGACTGGCTTGAATCCCTCTTTGATGGGAAGGCGATGAAGAACAATATCGGTGGACAAACCCACCATGTCTTCATGAGACCATACAAACACATCCTGGAATTGGGTTAGTAGCGTAACCATGTCATTCCTCTGGTTTGGGGTAAGGTCTGAACCAATCTGGATTAACTTAGGGTATTCTAAGGTTCCAAGATTGAAGGAGGTGGTTTGATCAAGGTTGGGTTTAGGTTTGTCTTAGACCCATTCTTTGATCTCCGGAGGCACCTCAATGTCCTCTTGTATTTCCAGCAAGTCTGAGTCCAACTTTTCATCAAAGTTACAATCCTTGTGGAGAAGAGGCATCTTATCAGCAAGTACATGCACATCTAAGTTCAAAGTCCTGAAACAAAATATGCTTTCACTTAATATATATAAAACTGTTTAATCATATATAATGTTAGCATGTACGGACAAAACAACTGCTAATACTATAAAGAAAAGTAAGCAGTTATGATATCTACAGGGCAGAAAGAAGTCCTGCCCATTTTACCCTTGTCGACCAATGCAAGGAGTGCTGCTCCAATTGGCAAGGGCAAAGTCCTGGGGGACTGCAATAATGGAGGGACTGTCATCGTCCTCCTTCTCCCGAATGATGACCATTATGTCTGGGCAATCATCGTCTGGGGTATATCTGTTAGTGTGTTCATTATGGACAATGATGCGTACACCTGACATCATTCTGACGATATCTTGTTTAATTCTCCGTTCCTCTTCTTCCACCTTGGGATCTAGAACAAAGACTTCCTTCTCTTTTACCGGTATCGGCTTAGGAAATAACATAGCCATTATGTTGGCTGGCACCTTTACCGGAGATTATGAGGACTCTGGATGTACAGGTGGAAATAATAGTCGTGCGGCTGAAGTGGAAGGAATCTGCCTATGCTAATGTGGATTCCTGTAACTGGTATTGGCAGAATAGCCTAGTACGACTATCCCAGTTTGACTGGACACTTGAATCGGGTACTTAATACCCTGATGACTTTTTCCCAGCCCTTGTCCCGGCTGGTGTCCCAATGACATCATTTCTTGAGTAGCTGCCATCACTTCGGCAAAAATCTTGGGTATGAAAAATGGTGTCCCAATGGCATGATATTGAGGGTTGCTTACTTCCAAAGTGTGGAAACTGACCAGCTCAACATCGGAATTGAAACTGATGAACGGTATGTCACCCGGTTGAGGGCATTCCTGTTCAGCGTTGACTGTAACTAGGCTATTGTTGATAATGTATTTAAGTTGCTAATGAAGAGTGGAGGGGACTGCCCCAACCATATGAATCCACGGTCTCCCTAGCAGTAGGTTGTATCCTGTATCTATTTTGAACACGTGAAAAGACACACAAAATGTCTCAATTGGCAGCTCAATCTCTCCGACTGAATTCCGGTGGGATCCATCAAAAGCTTTGATGATCGTATGGCTACTTCGGATTCGCTGGAGATTGACATTCAGTTTCAGCAACGTAGCATAAGAACAGATATTCAAAGACAACCTCCATCTACCAAGACTCTAGCTAACATATATCTGGAGGACAAAATCGCAATGTGTAACGACTTACAATGACCGATTCCTTCAGGCGGTATGTCATTATCAGTGAAAGAGATCACATTGTTGTTGAAAATGTGACCAGCCAGATGTTGAAATTTTTCCACATCCACTGATTTCGGTAAGTAGGCTTCTTCCAAAACCTGTAGTAGAATTTTCCTGTGATCTTCGGAAGTTAAGACCAAGTCTAATATCGAAATTTGATGTGGAGCTTCTCTTAAGCTTAAAACCACCTTGGCTTCATTATGACCCATAGCACGGAGGAATTTTTAATCTTTTCTATGGGAATTTTCCCCTTCGATTTAACAGCAGGCTTCATCACCCGTTGGGGAAGATACAGTGGATTCTCCTTCGATACTGCAACAGTTGTATGACATATGGATCCTTCAGCTTCTCCATAATTCCAGGGAACTTTCTGTAAGCTGACAATAGGATATTGTGGTCTGAATGGCAAAATGAGGGGCTCTGGAGCAGCCACTTTTAAAGGATTGTTAATTCCTTTGAGCTAAATTGTGAGTGGTTTAACAATCTCATCGGTCTCAGAGAATATAACTGCTACCAGTCCCTTCTATTTAGTGGGACAAGTATTGTCACTCTCAAATAGCACAATATCATTGTCTGCCAGTTGCAGGACACCGCTATCGATTATGTTTTGAATAAGGTGGCGGAGTGCCCAACATTCTTCCGTGCTGTGACCGCGAGAATGGGAGTGATACTTACATACTCTATCAGGGTTAAACCGTCCTGAACGGGGATTGATTAGAGGTAGGAGGGAAGTTATTCTTCCTTCATTGATTAGCATCTGAAGTATCTCCTCCATAGGTTGGCCCAGGTATGTAAATTCCCTTCTATTGGCAAAATCCCGACGGGCTTTGGCAGTCGCTCTCTTCGTCACTTTGTCCTCCATTGTTTCATTTTTTGAATGTGACGATGGAATATTCATAACCAAGGGGAGGATACTAGCATGCTCCTAGCTGACTAATTGGCGTGTAACTTGATGCTGGTAGATCACCAGTTCTGCCAATTGCTCAATTTGCTTGCATAGAGCTTTCATATTTTGTTCCATCGCAAAATGGAACTTTGCATAATCCCATTTATCAACACTGTCTTTGATGATCTGCGATGCTTCGCAGTTGAAATTAGAACTTTGTCCAGTTCTCCAATTAATCATGTTGACCTCTTCCTCTTTGTGTGGAGGAAGAGGGTTGTCTTGCACATAAGGTTGATTTGGTTTGGTGACCACAATCTCACCGTTGTCTATTAAATCTTGGATCTTGTGTTTCAAGGCCCAACAATCTTGAGTATCATGTCTAGGTGCCCCGGCATGACAAGCACATTTCTGAGCAGCATTAAAACCCCGTCCATTAGGGCTGGCTGGTGGAAGAAGATGCGTGATTTTCTTCTGCGTGGTCAGAAGAGTGAGAATATTCTCAAGTGAGTCTCCTAAGGGTGTGAACACTCGAGGGCATTTGACTTCTCCACCTTTTGGCATTAGAGGGTTTGAAGACTTCGCTAGAAAGGGAGTATAATTTCTCCTCTAGATAGACATGTTCTGATTGCCTTTTTGACCCTGTAGTATCAGGAAAACATCCTCCTCTTTCTTTTTATGGACCCTCCGGGGGTTATTTCCATAATTTCCGGATTGGATGTGCTCAGCAACAGCTTTAAGGGCAGCTAGGTCTTGAATCTTTCCTGACTTTAATCCCAGCTCAGCCATTTCCCCATGTTTGATCATTTCAGAAAATAGTTTACCAATACCAGCTAAGACTCATTCATAGAAAGGAGCTTCTTGTATGTCGATAAAGGTTATGACCATCTCTGACTCTGTCATAGAAGGAGTTACTTGAGCAGCAAGGCGCCTCCACCTTTTAGCATATTCTCTAAAAGACTCATTGGACTGTTTCTTGACCTTGGTAATCGGGTACCTGTCAGGAGCCATTTGAGACTGGAAGCTGTATTGTGTGAGGAAGGCGTGAGCTAGCTCTTCCCAGCTATGGATCTTTAAATTGTCTAATCTGGTATACCACGAACGGGCTTCTCCAGTCAGACTTTTTTGGAACAGCTTCATTCTGAGCTTCTCGTCCTCTGCATAAGATCCAAGTTCTCCAATGAACACCTTCAAATGTGTATAAGGATCTCTTAACCCATTATACTTTTCGAAGTCAGGAGTTTTGAACTTTTCTAGATAATGAACACCGGGGAATATACAAAGGTCGGCATATGAAACACTCCCGCGTGCTCCAATTCCTTTGATAGAACGAAGAGTTTCTTTCATTTGAAGAACTTTCTTTCTGATGTCACCGGTGTTTAGATCTCTTGTGAGATGGGCGGCATCATGACTTTTGTTGGTTGTATCCAACTGCAGTTCAGGTACTATAATGGCTTTGTCAGAACCTTGAGTTCCCCCTTGTGTGGAGGATTCAACATGTATGGGTATCTTTGGACCCTGAGTAGATTGATGTAGTTCTTTAAGCAGAACAGCCAAATCTGTAATTTGTTTACTTAATCCGTTAAATTCTTCACGAGAAACTGAATTAGACTAGTCAGATGAAGACATAATTGGCTGTAGGCCTGCGGCCTTTTTGGACTTTGACCGGGTAATAGGTCCGAATGCTTCCCTGAGATAAAACGGGCATAGTTTAGTTTTAGGGAGGGTGCAAATGTTAACATGCTATGTGATGTGTCCGTTTTAGGAATTTTGTCCTGCAAAACAGATGTTAGTTGTTTGTAAACAGAATAGCATGTTAATTTAAATATGTATATGCACATATTTCTTCATATTTCTCATTACATGGAGATGAATATGGAATGTAAATTACAAGTAATTTGACTTTACGAGTAATTTGAAATGAGAAAGCATGAAGAGACTTTCCTCCGCGTTTGGTTTATCAGAGGCTGACCTATCTTAGGTTTCTCTCGCGACTTTGTGGCATGAAGGTTCCCAAATCATCGCAATTTACTCAATGGGAAATTAATCCGGTCTTTCAACTGGAGCGAATTTGGGTGGTGCCTTTCCTGAGCCTCGTTGGAATTAGTCTTCCTACGAGTCCAGTAATCAAACACCGACAAGGATAGCCTCCTGGTGGAGGGACCACACAACATACATTCACATACAACGTGTCTCACCGCTTATGAAAATGATGACATATGCGAAGCACTAATATCACAGGTAGATATAGTGTAAAGCATTAATTGCAGTAAAGATATGCATTCGTACACATTCATCATAAATGTAAATGCAACATCTATACACAAGCATATAACAATTTTTAAAAGCTTGTAATAGCGGCTTAAGTCCTCTTACTGAGGTCCCCAACAGAGTCGCCACCTGTCGATGTCGGGATTTTTATTTGTCCCTTTTCGTTACCTGTTGTTTTGTGTTCTCATTTTAGGTGAGATTTGTTTGAAAAAATAAGTGAAAAAGGTCCGACATGTGTAATGTCGACAATGGACTGTTAAGAGTCGCCAGTTGGTTTTTTAACTGGTTGTACCAACACAACCGAGAAAAGGTTTGCACATTGACCCAGTGATGTGACACTGCTAAACAGGTCTGTGAAATCGAGATTCATTTAGGGTCCGGGGACTTGATTATACGGAGGAAAGGTGTTAGGCACCCCCCGACATCCGTGTTGCCACGGTGACTGCCACTTTTCAAGAAACTGTTATATGAATGTGTGTGTGTGTGGGTCAATGTGCTGTTATTTGAAAGTAGTGCTATGCCTCGTTCGCACCTATATACATAGGGTTTGAATTTGTGTAAAAATTCAGTTTTAAACAAGATATAGCAATGATGTTTTAAAAGAGGTTTTTCAAACCCTGTACTCAATAGTAATTGAGGCCTTTGATACTTCCATTTGATTAAATGTTCGGCTTGATTGCTTTTATTTTTGAGATGCGAAGCATCTTCGAGAAAATAATGTACAAAGCAGTGCCGAAGTCCTCATTGGTATGAAAACCATCGGAGGAAATCTAAACACCTTGAATAAATTTACAAGCTACTTACAGCTGAAAATGTCCATCACGGGAACCGAATCTAGATTCAATAGACTGAATCTGTGATCACATGATTCCTAGGCTTACATGATGCTTCAATTTATATAAACGCAGTAAGCATGTATATATATAAAAGCTGTAAATATATATATACAGACATGATCGACCACCACGAAGCACCTCTATGGGGGATCGGAAATGTAAATAAAGCTATAAAAGCGATCAACCGCCACGGAGGAAACTCCAGGTGAGACGGAATGTACAGAAAGCCGTAAAAACGGTCCACCACCACGAAGTAAACTCCAGGTGGGATGAAATATATATATATATATATATATATATATATATATATATATATATATAAGCGATAAACGCACCGGATATAAAATCCAGGCTCATCAGACAAAGTCCAACAACAGTTAATATATATAAGTATATATATTTATTAAAGCAGTAAACGCACCGGATGTAAAATTCAGGCTCATCGAACAAAGTTTGACACACAGTTCATATATATATATATATATATATATATATATATATATATATATATATATACGAAAGCATTTAAATGCACCAGACATAAATCTAGGCTCATCGAACAGAGTTCGACACACAGTTCATATATATAAGTATATATATATACGAAAGCCATTAAACGCTCCAGATATAAGTCTTGGCTCAATCGAGATATAACTCGATGATGTTAGTCCATATATATATATATATATATATATATATATATATATATATATATATATATATAAACTAAAATGAAACTACGGACCGAAGTCCGGGCATACACACGCAACACGACTCTTAATGTGAAGAATAGTGTGTGAAAAGATGAAGAGAAAGGCTTGAAAATGTGTAAGAAGGCTTATAGTGGGCTGCCAAAGAAGACTTCAATAACTTGAAATGGATGAATATTCAACTTCTGCCGGTAAAAAGTAGCTATATATGAGCTTACAAGTGTTTAAAATGAGAAAGCACTCAGTTTGGGGTGTGTACAGAGCAAATTGGACAGGGCTTTCTCGCCTTCTTCTCTTTCAAAATGGCCACCCCAAGCCCTCTATTTATAGAGGGGGGAGCCACAGGTGCCTGCGACTCGGCCACAGGTGCCTGCGGCTCGGCCACAGGTGTACCTGAGGCTACCCGGGGTGCCCCGGGCTTCGTGGGTCCCGCCGTCTCGAAGTACGTGCACACGTGCAACATGATGTCCGCTAAAACTTTCAGAATTGCAATTCGGGCATCAGACTGAGGTATGTAAGACCTATTTCAGACTGCCGTTGTCGAGAGTTATGCAATGACATGGGATTAGAGGTTGTACGAAGTCAGGAAGATGGGACGATGCCCTCCGGTCTTCAAGCTTCAAATTCTATCCGTTACCCTGTGTAATAGTCACTCGGGATTGAACTTTCTTAGTTCTTGTGGGACATTGCTATTTAGAAATGTATGTATGAAATGTTGAGATGGCATGATGTGGCGTCAAGGTGGCAAGATGAGGACTTTGCCCCTCACCGGGGTTATCTCCAGTTTGGGCTGATAAAACAGACGTTGCTCAGGGTTATCTCTGAGATTGGACTGCTGTAAGTGTTGAAGGTCCTCAGTGTCATCTCTGAGGTGTGCCTATCTTCCTGGGGTTATCTCCAGAATTGCAGGCCTCGGGGTTATCGCCGAGGTTGGGACGGTTACTCCAGGTGTGTGTTCCGGGGTTGAACTGAGATTCCAGTAGTATCCGGAATGGATGTGAGCTTTCTTCCAGGGTTATGTCTAAAAGACGAATCTGCCCTCCTGCAATGTCAGTAACAGGTGTGCAGAAAATTTTGAGTGTCTACAACAACAACACCGCATACATAACATTACATTGGAATTTGTATCCATTTTGAGATCAGTAGTGACATTCTTTTTCTTCAGCTGCGTATTGACATCAACAAAGATTAGTTCTCCTTTCTTGGTTCCTGCTGCTGTTATAGCCTGAAATGAAAGGGGAAAACAGGAATATCACTAATGGATGAGATAAATATAATTCAGATATATCTCAAGCTTCATGACAAAATAAAGCCCGAAACATAGAACCTATAAAAAAAAGATCACATACCTATCAGAAATCTCCAAAGCAAATCACATAAATCTAAAAGTCTGGTTTATAAACTTGCATTCAGGAGACACAAAATGAACTGATAATGTAAAAGTAATAGGGAAAAATAAAAAGGATAAAAGGATGATTTTGTAGAAGAATGAAAACATTAGACAGTGACAGAAAAATAACGAACAAATTGATTATAAATTATATAATAGAAAAATGTAAACAGAAAAATAATGAACAAATTGATTATAAATTATATAAAGAACCCATAAAAGAAGTCAAAACCACATCTCAAGTAAAGGTTTTAAACTTCAACCAACACAGGTAATTTGCTAGAGTTCGATAAAAATGCCAAACATAATTCACAGTACTTTAAGAACCACAAAAGGCTTTCATCAGGTATTTTTCTATCATGCCTAGTCTTCAATTATAGATACTTCATATAATCGAATTTTGAGTGGGTGTATATAAATAAATTAAGTTAAGATTGAACTAACTTGAAAAAATTAATAAATTCTCTTCAATCTTGACTATTTTCTAACATTATCTATTGTTTTATGTTAAGACAACTTTCATGATTTTGTAATAGGTCCTATCTGTGTCATTTTTACAATCTGAATGCCCATGAAATTGTTGATTTACTTTCAGTTCAAAAGAAGTGCATTTGGTGTTTAACCCAAATTTCTAATAACATGTACTTTCTACTAGTGAAGTTAAACTATGATAGAAATTAGAGCAATGTTCCATATTAAAAATAATCCATATACTTAGGCACATAAAATAAGATTAGAAATCAAGTGGGCTAGAAAAGGTAATCATCAAGGACTCATTGCATCAGGTTGATACTTTGTTTAACCAAATATGCAACTGTGCTTCTGAACTCCCAAAACACTACACACATATGAGATCACTTTGATTATTCTAGGACTTTCAACTCCAGTGAGCAGGAATCTATGCTTTGGACTAATTGTTTCTATAGAAAACTAAAAGCTTCCCATATCTAGAAGTCCATTATTTATTTCTAGGGGAAAAGGGATAAAAAATTACACCCAACAGAACAAGGAAAAATCAAATATAGGGGAAAAGGGATAAAAATTATACCCAACAGAACAAGGAAAAATCAAATATAGGGGAAAAGGGATCAAAAATTACACCCAATAGAACAAGGAGAAATCAAACATAGGGGAAAAGGGAACAAACCCTAGATTTTTTTCACGACAAACAAAAATTAGATAGCATTACCGTCTGTTGGTCGGAGCTTTGTATAAATCTTCCCTTCTGTTTGATACAGATTCGTAGCGAGAGAGAGATGACGAGTTAGAGGGAGGAGTCGTAGCTTTGATCTGAACAAAGGTTCTATTTTGCTTGTAATTTTTTTTGCTTTGTGACCCGCACTCCTTTTTTGCTTTGGTCCGTTGCCTGGTCTGTTGTATTGGTGTGTTTCTGAACAGGACTCTCTCTCTCTCTCTCCATATATATATATATATATATATATATATATATATATATATATATATATATATATATATATATAGCCAGGGTCTCTCCAACAAACTGGAGGGAGAGAACTAAGAGCGAACCAACTATAGTGACGATTTTTTCCGTCGCTATAGCATAAAAAACCAGTTTTCTATGCTATAATGACGAAAAAAATCGTCGCTATAGCCGGTTCGTTCTTAATTTGCTTCTTCTAGTTCACTAGAGAAATGGACTATATATATATATATATAATATACTTTTACTTCTATAGTTATATACAATAATGCTCAAATTTTTTAGTATATGATAAAATATTTTATTTACCATGTTAAAAATTTTAGGCTTAATGGATGTTTATTATTTGTTCAGGAGCATTTTATCGACCCATATGTGGGCTGAAGACCTGGCAACAGAAGGGGATGTTAAGCCCATTTGGCCAAAGCTAACAGTGATGTTCGGGGTCGTTCAGGTTCGGGCTTCCGAATCCATTGGGTCAGAGTCCGGTTTTGCTTTATGTTGTTCGGGTTCGGACATCCGAGCCCTTTGGGTCGGAGTCATGTTCCCATTGATGATGTTCGGGGACCGCCATCTGAGTCCATTGGGCTAGAGCCCAGACCAGCTTACATGGTTCGGTTGGATTGGGCCTGTACAGTGGGTTGGCCTTTGTATGAAGTCCAGAGAGATAAGGGTTCTAAATGGTTAAGGATCCTAATCCTAACATATTTGAATAAGGTAACTCCAAAGGTAGTGATTGGGTTGTATCAAATTGCACTCTTTAAGGAGATTGTATTCGACCTAAATAATGGTAACTGTCATATTTAGGAGTCCTAATTCGACTTAGAAGTGGACTCTAAGATGACGAGAATGGCTATAAATACAAGGCTAGACTACAATTAATAGGTAATACCCTTTTGAGCACTAAACACTAAAGCCTCCATTGTTAAACCTTGTAACAGTCTGTACTCATTCTTACACTGAAGCTATCACCCGACGGCACAAGCCGTCAAGCTTCGTGTGTGATCTGTTACTGTACAGGATTTAGCGCGTGGATTTGGTGATTTGACGCGCTGACGGAACTTAGCGTTAACATTGGCAGTAGATGGAGGGCCTTTAGTGCTTTTTACAATCACAGTAAACTTTTCAGGTGGAAAGCTATGGCGAGTGGGGATAACAGTGCCTCTATCTAGGAAAAGGCAAAAACCCACCATAACACCTAGGTGAGGGGGTCGGTGAAAGATATGTTGGGTTCTAAGACTCAAGGAGACCATGCTGAACACGTCCCATCTCTCCGGTGACAACTTTTTTCGGCCAGTCAACATACACCCATCCCCATCAGTCATGCCGATGACAATTAATCTTGGGGACACAAAAGAAGAGGGAGAGATCGGGTAGAGGGCAGTCGAGATCAGTGTGAATTCATTCTACAGAAGAAGATGCAGCAAAACAAAGAGGCCATAACGGCACTACGCCGTCAGCAGGGAGAGCTCGAAGAGCAGATGGCTAAGATGGTCGGGGAACAGGAGGCTTCTTCAAAGAGACGTAGGCATCGAAGTTGGTCCCGGTCGCCTCGTCAGGAGGATGCTGGAAGAGAAAGGAGCAGACCCAGGAGTCGCTCTCGAGAAGGCAGGAGCCGAAGGAGGAGTCGTTCTGTAGATAGAAAATTTGAGCACTAAGGCAGATCGGGGTAGAGGAGGAGGGTCGCATCTCCTGAATATGAGAGGGACATGCATAGGTCGTCCCCTCGTAAAGAGGAGTCTGATCCCCTCGCTAGAAGGGTTACAGAGTTGGAGAAGCTGCTGAAGGTAAAAAGCCCGATAGGAACACCTTTGAGCTACCCCGGTTCACCATTCTCACCAGAAATCAATCAGGTCACGGCCGATCCAAAGAAAAAAATGCCCTCGATGGAGACGTATGATGGGCTGGGGGATCCTTATTATCATTTTGATGGCTATGATCGGCTGATGACTTACTATGGGCATTCGGATGCAGCCAAATGCCATATGTTCGCTACGACGCTGAAGAAGAGTGCCCGAGAATGGATGGAAACTTTGGAAGCGGGATCAATCAGTTTATGGAATGACCTTCGGAAAAAGTTTCATACTTGATTCGGGAGCAACAAAAGAAGGGGAAAGATAACTGCTTCTCTCATGCAGGTGAGACAACGTTCAGATGAAAGCCTTGGTCAGTACGTTAAAAGGTTTCGAGAGACAGTGGGATTGATGGCAGAACTGAATTCCCCTTAGGCTTTGGGGTTTTTCAAAACAGGTCTGGACATATGAAGGTCAAAGAAACTGATGAAGGATCTGGTAATCAACCCTCCTGTCGACCTTACGGAAGCCTTCCACTAGGCCGAAAGATTCATTGTTATAGAAGAGGCTGTGGGAAACTTTAAGCCCCACTCTCAATCATACGAAAAGTACAAGGAACGGGACAAACAGAACTATCAGCGTTCCGACAATAATCATGGGAGGACAGATAATTCTGGGAAGAAAAGCTATAATGGTAGAGGGTCAGGCAATGACAGACCACCCTTCCCAAGCAGAATTGTCAATAAAACCTACACTCCCCTTAATGCAGAAAGGGCTAAGATATTGGAAGAAATTCAAAATAAATCATTTTATGAGCCTTGCTTGACACATCCGAAGCCAGGGAAGAGGGGTCGAGATAAATTCTGTGAATACCATCAGAGTCCTGGACATACAACGGAGATGTGTAATGATCTGAAGGACCTGATAAATAAAAATGTTCAAAACGGTCAGCTAGCCCAGTACGTAGCAGGTCGGGAGGATACTGAGACATAGAGGGAAGAAAAATAGAGGGTCAGCTAGGGACACACAGCAGAAATAGAACCCGCCAACTCGAGGCGTGATTGATGTCATATCAGGCGATTCTGTAGGGCGTGTGATTGGAAAGAAGAGGGGGGCACCTCGATGCGGTATTATCAGTTGCGGGGTCTTTGGTAAGGAAGGATCGGGCATTCCCGGGAACATCTATATCTTTCTCTGACGAAGATTATCCCACAGACCACATAGACCCACATGACTGGGCATTGGTGATAACGGCTAAAGTCGGACCAGTGGACATAAGAAGAATGATGATCAATAACGGGTCCTTGGTCGACATACTGTACACCCATGCCTACCAGAGAATGGACTTGGAAGGAAAAAAGATGGAACTGGGAGGAGAAGGACCCCTATACGATTTTAGTGGAGATCCGGTGCATGTGTCAGGCACCATCGAATTGCCTGTCAGGTTCGACACAGCACCCTAATAGGTTGAAGTTATGGTCAGATTTTTTGTTGTCCAGGTAGATTCGGCATATAATGCAATTCTGGGAAGGCCGACCCTGGCAGCCTTGCAAGCAGTGACGTCCATACCTCACTTCAAAATCAAATTTTTGACACCGAACGGGATTATGGAGGTAAAGAGTGATCTTGACATTGCTCGAAGGTGTTATCAGAATACTTTGATCTCTTCGGGGGTCGGGGTCAGCAAGCAGAAGCATACAATGGCCATTAAAATAATGCCATTCATTGAGAGTAGCACAGAACCGCTTACCCTGCCTGCCAAAGAAACTGAGGATGTGGAACTGATCCCGGGGAATGGTGAGAAATTGGTCAAGATTGGATCAGGGTTGATAGAACCACTTCGGACGGGGCTAATAGATCTACTTCGGGTTTATGACAACATCTTTGCATGGGAACCCAGTGACATGCCGTGAGTGGATGAATCGGTAGCACTACACAGGCTGCATGTGGACCCTAAGAGAAAGCCAGTTATACAGAAGAGGAGAGTTTTTGCCCCAGAAAGACATAGGATCATAGATGAAGAGATCACCAAACTCCTGGAGGCATAATTCATCTTCAAGATCGATTACCCCGAGTGGCTGGCTAATGTGGTTTTGGTTTAGAAATAGAACAGGAAGTGGAGATTATGTATCGATTATATGGACCTGAATAAGGTATGCCCGAAAGATTTCTATCCTTTTCCTAATATAGACCAGTTGATTGATGCCACATCGAGATATGGCTTGCTGAGTTTCATGGATGCCTTTTTGGGATACCATCAGATCTGGATGAGTAAGGAGGACATCCTGAAGACTAGTTTTATCATGCATCGAGCTATTTATGCGTATCAGAAGATGTCCTTCGGGCTGCTAAATGCCGGGGTGACGTATCAGCAAATGATGAACTTCATGTTCACGAGGAAGTTGGGCCGAAGCATGGAGGTCTATGTGGATGACATGATTGTAAAAAGTATGTCAGTCTGAGACCATCTCGAGGACCTAGAAAATTGCTTCGAAACAGTCAGGAGACATAAGCTGCGTTTGAACCCGACCAAGTGTATCTTCAGATTAGGATCTGGAAAGTTTCTGGGGTATCTGGTCAGCAAAAGGGGAATCAAAGCGAACCCAGAGAAGATTCAGGCGGTCTTGGATATGAAATCTCCTAAGTCTTACAAGGATGTTTAGAGGTCGACAGGTCAGATTGCTGTCCTTCGGAGGTTTGTGTCAAAATCAACAGAGAGATGCTTGCCATTCTTTGATACTTTGAAGGGGCCAAAAAATGAGAAGAGTTTTTAGTGGACTTTGGAGTGCAAAGATGCATTCTAATGGATCAAAAAATACTTATCCTCGGCACCATTGTTGATGAAGCTGGTCCCTTCGGAACCTCTGTATTTATATTTGGCTGCAAGCTCGATGGCAGTGGGTGCGACACTAGTACGGGACAAAGGGGGAAAGCAGTTCCTAATATATTATGTCAGCCACGTTCTTCGAGATGCAAAAACCCGATACCCGAACCTAAAATTTTTTTCCTAGGCCTTAATCATTGCAAGCAAGAAGCTTAGGCATTATTTTTAGGGTCGGTTTGTGGTGGTATATACAGATCAGCCGTTGAAGAAGGTATTACATAGGCCAGAAGTCTCGGGTCGGCTTGCTGTATGGGCGATGGAATTGACTCAGTTCGCTTTGGAATACCTTCCCCGAACGGCAATCAAAGGACAAGCTTTGGCAGACTTCATAGTAGAATGTTCATTCACAGAATTAGATGTGGGGTCGGTTACTAAAACACAACAAGTGCAAACGTCATGGACTCTCTATGTGGATAGGTCAGCAACTTCGGACACCAGCAGAGTAGAGGTTATACTGACAAGTCTCGAAGGGTTCAAAGTTCAGCAAGCCATTCGGTTTCACTTCAAAGCCACAAATAACGAAGCAGAATATGAAGACATTTTAGTTGGACTTCGATTGGCTCGAAGCTTGGAGGTTCAGAAGTTTGTTATCTACATCGATTCTCAACTGGTCGTCAAGCAGATATCTGGGGAATATGAGGCTCGGGGGGGGGGGGTAAGAATGACAAGATACCTAGCCGAGGTAAAGGACAAACTCGTATACTTCACTTTGTATAGTTTTCAAGGAGTTGATCGGTCAGACAATACAGTAGCGGATGCCTTGGCCCGATTGGCAACAACCGATGCGAGTTCCTTCAACGGTTCGGTATATCTAGACGTGTTAGAACACCCTAGCATCCCAAAGGTGGATGTCTTAGCTTTAGATCGGCTGGACTGCTGGCTCACCCCATACATCTCATACCTAGAGGATGGGGTCCTACCTTTAGATTGTATCTATGCAAAAAAAGATCAAGCACAGGAGCTCAAACTTCATCCTTATTGACGAAGACTTATACCGAAGGGCTTTTAGTTCTCCACTCCTCAAGTGTTTGACACCTTCGAAAGCAGAGTATACACTTCGGGAAGTACATGAAGGGATTTATAGAGATCACATGGGGGCCAAATCATTGGCATACAAAATTTTGTGGCAGGGATGCTATTGGCCGACCATCTTTTATAAAGCCAAAGATTTCGTCAAAAAAAATGTTCTAAATGTCAGCTGAATAGTTCCAACCCTTATTAGCCCCCCGAAGAGTTGCATTTGGTTTTATCCCCTATTCCATTTACTATATGGGGGATCGACATCTTGGGGCCACTGTTGAAAGCCAAGGGGCAAGTCAGTTTCGTGATCGTAGCCATTTACTATATGACCAAGTGGGTCGAAGCTAAACCTCTATAAAAGATCACCGAACAAGAATGTCTCAAATTTTTCAAAGAAGGTGTTGTTTATCAGTTCGGCATCCCGATGACTTTGGTCTCAGATAACAGCAGACAATTCGTGGGGTCCAAATTTGAGGCTTTTTTAAACGAGTTGGGGATTCAACATAGAAAGACTTCAATTGCTCACCCCCAGTCTAATGGACAAGTGGAAGTCATCAACCGAACTCTACTCAACAGTATCAAGAGAAGATTGGATGAATTAAAGGGTCAGTGGCCTGAAGAATTGCTCAGTGTCTTGTGGGCTTTCCTAACTACTCCGAGGACGACAACTGGAGATTCATCGTTCAGATTGGCCTACGAGACCAATGCACTCATACCTGTTGAGATCGGGTCTCCTACACTTCGGGTCAGTCAATACAAAGAGCTATATAATGATGACAGCAGAAGACTAAATCTGGATCTCTTGGAAGAGGTTCGGGAGTCAGCTCTGGTACAGTTAGCTATTTATCAGAAGTGCACTGCCCGACATTATAACCAGAAGGTCAAACAAAGAAGGTTCGAGGTTGGAGATTTGGTGCTTTGGGAGTCAGAGGCATCTACCCCCCAGAATACGGGCAAGTTAATGCCAAACTGGGAGGTGCCTTATGAAGTAGTAGAGGTGCCAAAGCTAGGTACATACCGACTTCGAGCAATGGATGGATCGGAAGTAAAGAATACATGATATACTGGAAGACTTAGAAAATATTACCAGTAAAAGTTATGTTATTCGTTCCTTTACTTACGTAATTCATGCTATTTATCAATGAAATAAATAAGAATTTCTTTTTAGGAAAATTTTGTACTTCATTTATATTCATAAGCTTTTACAAAATCGATCAGACAAGCTTCAGATAAAAATCGATCAGAAAGTTAGAAACAACATAACTGATCAGTAAAAATCACGAGCATAAATGATCGAGAAAATGAAAGACAAGGAAAAATTTTGTACTTTATTTATATCCAAAAGTTTTTACAATTCCGATCAGACAAGCTTCGAATAAAACCAATCAGAAAGTTAGAAATAACATAACTGATAGGTAAAAGTTTCAAGTGTAACTGATCGAGAAGGTTACAAACAAAGGAATGAAAAAAGATTACAAAAATTATAAGTAAAAAACCTAAAAGAAACTATTCTTTAGGACCCCCATCCTCGGTTTTGGATTCTTCATTAGAAGAATCAAGGACGGCAGCATCGAGCCCAGTAGCTTTCATCTTCGCCCGAGCCTTTTCCCCATAAGCTTCATAGCCTTCAGCAAACTGAGACATGATCTTCTCGGTTAGGGCAGGAGATTCTTCGTATTCTTTGATTGCATGCTGCTTGGCTTCTGTACATTCTTTCCCTAAGGTGTTGTTTTCTCTAATTAAGTGCATCATCTTGTTGTGCATTTTGGTGAACTTCTCCTCAAGGGCATGAAGGGCCTTCTCCCGATCCTTGTTTTCTTCTGACAAAATATATTTCTCCTAGATGAGTTTCTTGGCATGATTATCAAGGCCGATGAACTCCTGCTGTAGAAGGGAATACTGCACCTTGAGCTCATCGGTCTGATGTTCAGCCTTGATCACTTTATTTCTGGTATCGGCATGACGATCCCTTCCCTTCTTCAAGTTTGACTTCAGACCCCGAACCTCAACTCTAAGCAATTCCACATCGGTCTTCAATTGAGCCTCTTTTTTAGTGGCGTGGGCCAGAGGCGAAATGGCTCGAGAGAGGATAGCATTGGCCTGCAGTTAAGTAAAAAATGCATCAGCCATGATGAACAAAGGATTAGTAAAGGAAATGTTTTAGTTTATCGGGTTTACCTGTCACTGGGCCTTGATGTAGGCCACTGTATATTCTTCGGACGAATACCCCTTAAACCGCTCGTCATCTCCGGGCAGTTTGAAGTGTTTGAGCTGGGCAAAGGGGAAGACCTCCGAAGGACTTCTCGGCCAAAAGGTCTTCGGTGTACCTGGTGAAGAACTCGATTCAGTGGTTGGCTTGGAAGTGGGTGTCGAAGTTGGCATAGGATCGACCTCCATGATTGGCAGTTTGGGCTCTTCGGTTCGACGTGCCCTTTTGGATCGAGGCCCGAGAGTGTCCTCTTCGGTCTCCTCTGAATCCTCATGGACTGTCACCGGTATAGGAGTAGGAGGGGACGGCTTCGGAGAGACCGAAGAAGATGGCCTGGAGGGGCCCTTGGTGGGAGGAGGCCTCTTCTTATTCTTCTTCAACAAGGCCATCTTCTCCGCTCGATCCATCTTCAGCACATTTTTATTGGCGAGTGGGACGGTAGAGGTGTTCAGAGGGGCTGGACCTGATGAAAAACTAGTGGAGAGTTATGCAATCGGGATGGTCTCTTCATCAGGAGAATCATCTATGGTTGGGGGGCGAATGGGCTCGGTCGGGACGCGCAGAGGCACCAAGGATGCATCAGCCCCCTTGGGCTTGAAAATAGTTATTGTAAGACAGATAAGACAGTCAATAAAGAACAACAAAAGATAAAGTTAAGGCATAAAAGGGTTCGGGGGTTATAACTTACAACCATATTTGTAGAGCCAGACCTCTTTGGATACGACGCCCAAACCCCAGTCAGTCTTCTGCAGAAGTTTGTAAAATTTCTTGAACGCGTCGACCCGATCTTTCGAGAATTTAGACACCTTTGAAATGGGGTCTTCGAGATTGGCCCAGTTCGGCAAGAGTTTGAGGTTAGTCCCTTTCATGAAGAACCACTGCGGATGCCACCCTTTGTTGCTGGAAGGGGTCTTCATAAAGGTGGCTCGATTGACCACATAGTTAAGTTATCGAAGGCCAGGTTCCTTGAACTTGCCAACAGTGAACAAAACGAAGAAATAGTCTAGGCCAAGGGTGATGCCAGCCTCCTGACACGGGGCTATAAAACTAATCAGGTGGATATATGAGTTCGACACTAGTTGTATGAACTCGATCCCCACGAAACAAAGAAATGATGAGATGAACTCATGTAGGGGAAACCGAACCCCATACTTCAAGGCGTAGAGAGGGATGGCAACCCAATCACCTTCGGGTCACCAGAACGTTCGCTCGTAGGACTCTGGTACTCGAAGCTTGTACTCCTTTGGGATATTAAATAGGGTTCGGATGTCAGAAAGTTGGGGTGAGGTGATGGTAGACTTGGTGTTGATGTGGGAGAAGTCAGTTTCAGAAGCATAGACGCTTTGAATTTTGGATTCGACACTATCTATGGTGGTATCATTAGGAACTATCGGTAAATCGACCGGAATCAAATCTCCAGCGACAATGGTGATGGTGGTAACAGTTGGTGGAACTTGTTCGGTGGTAGGAGGAATATTAGAATCTACTATTTGAGATGAATAAGGTAGGGATATGAAGTTTTAGGAGCAAAAGCAAACAAGAAGAAGCTTGAATCAGAGAAAACTTGAGAGATGGATTGCTTGCCGAAAATCACCCTCGTCGAAAAAGTTGAAAGAAAGATTTGAAATGAAGAAGATTTGAAAAAGTTATTTTGATGGCTGGGTTGGGGGCTTTATAGTGGGGCTGTACGAATCCCTAAGGCGACTATTTATGGCAGATGAGGCCCAGACCTGGGAGGACGTGTAGCGTTTCAAAGAACGAGTAAAAACCATTTGGGTTACCTTGACAACTCATCATTTTCTGCCAAGCCTCTTCAAAGTCTCTAGTTATAAATATGTTATAACAAGAGACCGGGGGGCAATGTTCGGGAGCATTTTATCGACCCTTATGTGGGCTGAAAGCCTGGCACCAGAAGGGGATGTTAAGCACATTCGACCAAAGCTAACAATGATGTTCGGGGTCGTTCGGGTTCGGGCTTCCGAGTCCATTGGGTCGGAGTTCGGTTTTGGTGTATGTTGTTCGGGTTCGGACATCCGAGCCCCCTAGGCCGGAGTCCTATTCCCATTGATAATGTTCGGGGTTGGGCATCCGAGTCCATTGGGCCGGAGCCCAGACCAGCTTACGTGGTTCGGTTGGATTGGGCCTGTACAGTGGGTTGGCCCTTGTATGAAGTCCGGAGTGATAAGGGTTCTAAATGGTTAAGGATCCTAATCCTAACCATATTTAATTAAGGTAACTCCAAAGGTAGTGATTGGATTGTATCAAACTTGCACCCTTTAAGGAGATTGTGTTGGACCCAAATAATGGTAACTGCCATATTTAGGAGTCCCAATTCGACTCGAAAGTGGACTCTAAGGTGATGAGAATTGCTATAAATACAAGGCTAGACTACAATTAACATGTTAAACCCTTTTGAGCACTAAACACTAAAGCCTCTTTGTTAAACCTTATAACAGCATGTACTCATTCTCACACCGGAGCTATTACCCGGCGGCACAAGCCGTCAAACTTCATGTGTGATCTGTTACTGTGCAGGATTCAGCTCGTGGATTTGGTGATTGGACGCGCCGAAAAAACTTGACGTTAACATTATTCATGTATGCTTAATCTCATATTAAGTTTTTTTATTAATTTTTTAGTTTTGAGTTATCTTGAGAAGAAGTGTAAAGTCTTATTTCTAAAGACCATAAGTATTTGTCAAAATTTGAGGAGTAGAACTCTAGTATAGTATATTAATATTATTATGTTTGATTGTTTGATTATTTAATTTTACATTTAATTGTTTATTTGTTTTTGGCTTAAACCACCTAAACTGATAGCAAAATAGGCTGATAACCGACTATTGAATAACTAAAACTCTATGCGGACATGAAAATTGGACATGAATGTATTTAAATTTTACTTATTGTATTTTGACCCCCAATGGTGGGTAAAAATATAAATATGTGAAATTCAAATACACTCATGTTCAATTCCCATGTCCACCTAGAAGAGCTCATAGAATAAAGGTTTGGGCGGTTTCGATTTCTAACTTTTTATAACCTCCTTAAATGATTTGGTTATTTTTTAGATACAAAACGGAACAAATCGACCGTTGTGCAACCCTAATTAGCTAGCTCTCATTGCATCCTTAAGTTTAAAAGGATAATACTCCCAACAATACCTAGCTCCCTCTTTCCCGAAAAAATAATAATATTATTTGTCAAAAAAGAAGAAGAAATTATTTAAATTTTTTCTTATATTGATAGTAATATAATGTTTTTAAGTTATTGCGGTAATTTCATTTTCATAATATCAATATTAAATTTTATTGATAGTTGTTCATGGGTCGGAGTCATTAAAAGATGGTATCAAAGTGGTAGCTCTACGTGGTGTGACTAGTCTGAAGCTCAAAGATACCATAGATTCTTTGATTGTGGACTGTGAAGTGATTGGGCTTTGGCAAGAACATTAAGAATTGAAATGCAGAATATTGTGATAAACCTACATCAAAATTGGTAGGTTAATTTAGTATGACTTTTAAATGAGTTTTTAATGGGCTAAAATGGACCCAACTAATACTAATGTACGGTGAATTGAGCCTTGTGATTAGGACTGAGCAAAAAACAGATAAAACTGAACGAAACTGAAATTTTTTTACCGAATTTTTTTGGTTATTCGGTTATTTTTAATAATTCGGTTATACCCGATTTAATTTCAAATTTTCAGTTTCGGGATTTGTTTTTGTTATTTGTTTTTTCGATTAACCAAATAACCGAAATAAAAACAAAGGGCTTAAAAATTACTAAATTAGAATAGTAGTCACCACTCACCAGTCATTTATTCCCAAATCTCATTCTCCTCTCACTGCTCAGTGCTCGCTCACATACTCGCCTCTTAGACTCAGAAGACTTCTCATCTCTTAAACTCTAACCTCTCAGTCTCAGTCTCAGTCTCAGTCTCTCAGATCTCAAATTGATTTCTCATAATCTCATCTCACACCCTTAAATCTTAGATCTCTCATCTCTCCTCGCCCCTGGCCCTGCCATCAAATCTCTCACTCTGCCCTAGCCCTTAGTGCCCTAACCCAAAAGCCACCAGTTCAGCAGTCCGCTCCGCCTCCAAATGGACCAAGTTCCTCTCTCTTCCGACGGTCTCTATCTTCGAAGTCCGAGGTATCTACTTATATTTCCCTTTACTGTTCTTCAAAGTCCGACGGCCTCTATCTGCGAACGGACCAAATTTGGACGGATTATGTATTTCTAATTTTAATCATGTTAAAGTTTTAAATTATTATGTATTGTTAGTTTTAGTTATGTAAGTATTATTATCATATTATGTATGAAGCCTTGGGTTTCTGCTGTTATTTGTGTTGACTGAATGATAAGTCTGTAATGGTGTTCATGTACTCATGTATTTGCCTTCATTTCGGTTATTTACCGAATAGTAAATTCGGTAATTCAGTAATTCGGTTATACAATAATTCAGTTATTAGTTCAGATATCAGAAATGTGCTAATTTCAGTTTTCGGTTATAACTGAATAAGCTATTCGGTTCGGTTTGGTTATAATCGAATTGCTCACCCTACTTATGGTGGAACTAGGTCGGTACAAATAGTGTCATTATGTTATACATAGTGTTACGATATACTCCATCCATCCCTTTATATTTGACGTTTTAGAGTATTTTTTTCTTCCCAAATTATTTGACGTTCTACAATCCCAATAATATTTTACCTATTTGTTTTCCTTCTTTATCTTTCCTTCTCCACCACCATTAATGGCTATTTTCTCTGTTTTCAAAAGACAACCGTTCAAATTCTATTCTCTCTCACAAGCACACACAAACACAATTATTCAATTAGTAATGGTGGAACTCTCAAACCCTAAAAATGGCAGAGAACTTCAGTGCTCCGGCGAGTCCGATCAAACCATTAGAAGCAGAACGAAGAAGCTAAAGGAAACTCTGCTCGTGCGGGCGCAGTTCCCAATGCACTTTCCTCTCCTCTCTCTCTTCTTTGTCTGTGTTTTTTTTGCTAGTGAAAGAGAGAAAGAAAGAGTGTTTTAGTTTGAGTTTTCTGTGTGGAGAGAGAGAATGTGTCGTTTTATGAGATCGTAGAAAAAAAATAAGCACAATACAATTTAGTTCGATTATTTCCAGGTTACCCCTCTCCCTCTCTTTCTCTTATTGAATCTCAGGACTAGTCAATCTTCCACGAATTCGCCACTGATCCATCTGGATTGCCGGATTTGGTGATTCCGGCCTCTGATGGAGTCTCTGATCTGGATTGCATCTATTCTTAATACTTCTCTGCTAGCGATAATAGGCAGGAGAAGAGAGAATTTTTAGAAGAAAACAGAAAAGCCAAGCAAATTTGCTCCCACAGACGAACACCAAGCATTAATGGGATGAGATATTAATTAAGGGTGAAATAGTAAAATTGTATCTATTCTTAATTTATGTGAAAATCTGTAGAACGTCAGATATAATGGGATGGTGGGAGTACCCAAGACGACATGTTCGAGCCCATCCGATCTAAACATAAAAGTAAAGTTTTCGCCACAACAACAGCAATAAGGTTCGTCCCATTCTATCGGCCGAAATGATACCTTCGGCGGCGGAAGTGACTTCCATTATTACCTCTCCCTCTGCAGAGGCAAAACTCCTTCAGTATAAAAGAGAGACCCCTTAATAATACCGACTTATAGTTGTGGTCCCCTATTAACCTATCAGAAGGTAGTTATCTACCTCTTTCCTAAGCAAGTATCCTCCATACATGTGAGACTATACCCAAGCCAATGAGGAGACTCCAATGTTACTACAGAGATAAATCCAAAACACGCATAAATAAGAAAGCCTACTTGAAAAAGAAGGTAAGCTCTAATTTTCCTAAATCTCTCTCTAAAACCTCAATACCTTCTCTGCATATTTTTGTCCGATTATCTTCCTCTTTATTCTGACTCTTACTCTCAGGAGGTATCCCACGACGGCTCTTGCAGCCGAAGATATTTGTGGTCTCCTTCCTTTTGCATATTCACTTTATTTGGTTCTACTCGAGATTGGACCTACCCAAAATCGGACCCATATAAATATTACCGTTAACACTTGGTTTTAAAAGTTATGTTGTATGATAAAAGGTGTTTAAAATTGTCATAGAAGGGAAGGCCATACAACCAATTCACCTTTGCCATTGATACGAGTCTCGCAATATATATCTTCTTAGGCTTTTTTTATCTTATAAAGTTTAGACTTCTGCAATGCATGACAAGTTTTTTTTTTGCTCAATTACGATTGTGACGTATATCCAATACATAAAATTATAAACTTGACCCACTATATCAAATATATGGTTAAAATATTATCAATTATAATTATTTACGTAACTCGTAACAAAAAAATTGACATATAAAATCGCAACATATACTTGAGGAAATTGACAACATGAATCCGCTTACTAAGAACCTTGAGCATGAACTACATCAGCCTATTGAGCCCCAACTTTGTCAGATTAGTGAATCTGAAGATTAATCTAGTGATGAAGAACATGAGTACAGTCAGTCTATTCACTCAACCATAACAAAATACTGGTGAACTAAATTATTATTTGAGACATATCTAATGCCAAAGTTTATTATAATGGCGTTCCTCGAGTCTCTTTCTAAAATAGATTTGAAACCAAAAAAAAAGAAAGTCTTGAAGAGTCAACTGAATATCGTCAATGGATCCTGATTCTAAGGTCAGTTTTATAAGAATGAGTTGCATTGTATAACTAGAGAGTTGCAGTTGTATAATAATTGTATAATAAAGGCCATCAAAATGTAACTCTCTAATTATATCAATGCAACTAATTCTTATAAGATCGTCCATTGCCAACCGCCTAAAATCCAAATTCAAGGTATAAAATGTTTATTTCAAGAAAACAATGGGAGGGAGGAAATCAACGTGTGGGAAGAAGAGGAAGAAGCAGATTAGATGGTCAAGTTTACGTAAATATATATTTCTTTAAGCTATCTGGCTAATACTCTACTTACTCCATTAGTTTCAAAATTAGAGATATATTTTTATTTTTAAAATATAAGTTTTTAACATACCACAACTAAATTTATGTTTGTTTGCAAGGATTATAATCATGTGATTATAATTAATAGAATTATAATCCCAAGACTATTAATTATAGGATTATAATCTCGAGATTATAATTATAATCTAAAGACTATTAAGTTATTTTATACTCCCTCTATCCCGAATTATCTGCTGTTTTAGCAAAAAAAATTTATTCCACAATATCTGTTTTTTCAAGATTTCAATGCATTTTTTTCTTTGTTTTTCAAGTTTGCCCATTTACCCTAGTTGTTGATAGTCATTACTCTCATTCATACCTCTCCTCTTTTTTAAACATCATTTTCATATTTCCACCAATAAGAATTCACGCCTCCTTTCCCCAATTCTCTTCCGCTCTCCACACATATATATGCACTCATACTTTCTCTCTTTGCAGACTATTTCGTCTATTTCATGCACTCATACTTTCTCTCTCTTCCTCTCTCCACAGGTATATATGCACTCTTTTTTAAAAACACTTTTCATATTCCCACCAATAAGGGTATTTTAGTATTTTTATCACACATATTGATATCTGTGTGGAACTCTAGAACAACAGATAATTTGGGACGAAGGGAGTAATTCCTAAACTAATAGTCTCAAGTCTAAATTTAAAAGCAAACAAGACACTTGTGATTAATAGTCATATCCCAAGTATAATTTTTGCAAACAAACATAACTCTAGTTGATTAAGTATTATCCTGCCACTAGTACTACATTTCTAGTCATTAAAAATAAGTTTGAAAAAATATTTTTTCCTTAAAATGTCGTTTTACATATGTTTCTCTAAATTTTGGAACGGAAAGAGTATTTAAGATGTGTGCTTATAAAATGATCTTGAAATTGATATTTGCTAATTCACAGTGGTCAATGTTGTGATACCCCAAACTACATCGAAATTTGTAGGTTAGTTTGCTATTTGTTATGAGCATTATTAACTTCTCATGATTTTTGGGTAAATCTTTGATGGACTAAAATGAGCCACTTAGTACTCTTATAACGTAAATTGAGCCTTAATCCGGACTTATAGTGGAACTGAGTTGTTATACATAAGTGTCATTATGTTATATGTACTTAGTTTTAATAATTGATGTTTGTATGATAAAAAGGTGTTTAAATTGTTATAGAAGGCCACAAAACCTATTCACCTCCCTAGTTTGGCATATGGGATTAACAAGTAAAAATATTTGTTCCACAAAGTCCTCCTCACATGAATAGTAAGTGGGGGTCAACTTGTACGTAAGAGAGGATCTTGTGGAACTAATATTTTCACTTGTAAAAATATCAATTCAATTCCCTATCTTTTCAGGCTATTCTCTTTTCACTAAACCTGCAAACTTTATAATGAATCATTGGTGAACAAAATATAATCATTTGGGACATAATATCTCATGCCAAATTTGATGTTTCTAAAATAAATAAAATTGAAAAAAAAAAGAGGTTTGGAAGAGCCGATTTTTGAACAGTCCTGTGAGAAAACACTCATCAAATTGTAAACAAACAAATCTAATTCTCATAACATGATCTTTTTAGAAACAGACAGAATGAAATGTTTATTTCAAGAAAACAATGGGAGGAGGGGGGGAGGGGGGAAATTGATGTGCGGGAAGAAAAGGAGGAAAGGACAGTGAGCATGTTTGATGGTCAAGGTTACCTAAATATTTCTTTAAGGTATCAGCCTAATAGTTTTAGGTATTCTATTAGTGTCAAAATTAGAGTTACATTTTTATATTTGTAGACTATAAAGTGATAAATTTTTTAACCTGTCATATTACATTTCTAGTCAATATTAGGGACATGTTGAAAAAATAAATTCTCTAAAAGATGCCATTTTACATGTTTGTCTAAATTTTGGAACGGATAGAGCATTTAAGATGTGTGCTTAGTTATAAAATGATCTTGATATTTATTTTTGCTAATTCACATTGGTATAAGTTCAAAAACATCAAGTGATTGGAATTAATTTGAGTTATTGTTATTTAATTAATCCGCAATTTGCTGGTCTAGTCCTTGTGGATTTAGAAAAGTTTACATGTGTAATATTTGTAGCAGAAGTGCTTGGAGACCTTGTGCATAACCAACTCTTTCTTTGGATTCCTATGTGCTATGTTCTCTAGTCAAAATTAATGCAAAAGGAACTCGCCTTAACTGTGTAGGTTGTACTCATTAATCACCTACCAAATTGGTATGGACAACGCAGTTGTAATCACTAATCACCTACCAAATTTTGGCCAGTCTTTACTCTTAGTTATGGACAAGGCACATTTGTTGATTTTTATCATATGAATGGAGAAAACAACTAGGCCTTTTTATCATCGCATATGAAAGTTCTCTTTATGGTGCTGATAAAGGACTTGCAGCATCAGGGACAAAGGCAATTATTGAATGCTAAAGTGGTAGTCTTATATGGGAGAAACAGTAAAAGAATTAAGGACTAATATATATGAATAGGTCCAAGACTTTATGGCTTAATCTTTTTGTTTGAGTTAGGTTCCAAACATATGTGCTAGTGCCTTATGTACACACACACGTGACGTGCGGACTCCTTGATTTTCCCCCAACAACTTGTATCAGAGTTGCATAAGATTCGCATGCACTCCATGATTCTCCCTCAATGATACAGAAGATTTATTCCGAGCTCGTTCGTGAAGCTCTTCTTTTGTGATTGAAGAGAAGCGTTCATCGACGACCACAACACTAGTCGGCTTATACCACTAATTTTTTATAATTTATTCTTAGAATAATTTTATGTACACAAATAATTGTGCATAAAGAGAGAAAATTAGTATGTGGATCCTACTATTTAAACTATTGATAATGCTTATTAACTTTTTAAATATTTACTATTCAATTCATAGGGAAATAATGTGTGTACACATGGTTACTCTTATATATATATATATATATATATATATATATATATATATATATATATATATATATATATATATTGATGATGACTTAACCCTCAGATCAGATCTTCAGCTACGGGTCCCTATTCGTCCAAACCTACACAAATGCTCTCACGATATGAAACGACTCGGGCCGCCATGGAGCGTCTCGGGTGTGGAAATTAGTGAATAGGACAGATAGATAAGTAATCAATTTGAGTTTAGCTGTCAAGTGTAAAAAGTATCTTACTTCTCTTTATCCATTTTGATCTCTATTATAGTCTCACACATTTTTTCCTACTTGAGGTGTCCCATCAAATACCAATGTATGTGCATGAGAGGCACAATAGATTGTGTCCCATCACCTGACTTTCACACCACTCGAGATACGGTCATGTGGGACCCTTTAGATTGGACAGACTCTCCAAGCATGAAGCATCATCAGTCTTATGCACTCAACTCTGCAAAATCTGATTGGCTCAGTAATTTGCTTGGTCAATCTTCCCCTCAGGATATCTTATCTTAACTTATACTCCCTCATCGTACTGAAGTAGAATAAAGGAATGGGGGGAAATGTTAGGATATAACCCGAAAAGCCCAATCCATATATATATCTTGTTCGCCTAGACCCAAGAACCGATAAGCCTGATATGCTCAAACGACTCGAGAGAAGCATGTCAGAGAAGCTTCGAGAGCCTATCCAATCCGAAGGGTCCCATATAGTTGTATCTTGAGTAGTGTGAAAGTCAGGTGATGGGACACCGTCTACTATGTCTTCCATGCCCATACCCATACCTTGGTACCTGATGGGACACCTCAAGTAGGACAAAATATGTGAGACTATAAATTGAAGGCCATTGCTTTAAACGAATAAACAACTTGGTTAGTAATGAAAATAATTTTAGGAATGTCTTCCGCAACCATTTTTATCTGATGGTATCTAGATAATGCAACATCTAAAAAGCTCAATAATAAATGGTCAGCAATGGCGTCAATATGTTGGTCAATGGATGGGATGGGGCAGGAGTCTTTTGGACAAGCTTTATTTAGGTCATTATAATCTATAAACATTCTCCACTTACCGTTACTCTTCTTAACCATCACCAATTTTGCCAACTATTCTAGATACAAAATTTCATAGATCAGGTCAGCATTTGGCAATTTCTTCGCTTATTCATCGATGACTACCTGCCTATCTATCAGGGGCAAAATTTCGTATTTTCTATTTAACTGGTTTTTTGCCCAGTTCAACATTTAGTTTTTGGACTGCGACGGACTGATCAATTCACAATATGTCCTCGGGAGCCCATGCAAATATGTATATTTGCATATTTCTAAAGGAAATGAACGAGCTTCTACTTAAGGTTGGGAGCTAATCGTGCCCCTACCTTCAACTAGTTACCTAGCACCCCAGGAATGAATTCAAACTCCTCAATTTCTTCTACATGGCTTGCCTTAGAGCCACTATGATGTTCTTGAAATGACTTTACTTTAAAAAATCCCTCATCAGGGCCCTCAGAAGAAATCAACAAGATCTCTTTTCCTTTATCTTTATTCTTTTTCTCCGGGAGGTCTGCGCCAAGCATAGTGTCGTGTTGTAACAAGTTTTCGGCACCTCTCGATTGACACATACCTTACCTACTCCAAAAGGGGTCGAGAAATTCATCTTCATATGTGTGATGGATGTTATCTTCCTTAGATTTTCCAAGTAGGTCTCCCTATAATTTCGTTGTAGGAGGAAGCCACATCTACTACATAAAACTTTACAAATGTACCCACTTGGCATGGCTCAGAACCAAAAACCACTGACAAGCTAGTTGTCCCTTAGGTTGGGACAAGGTTGTTTCCAGATCTGTATAGAGGGGGTTCCTTAGATGGTTGAATCTCATAACTATCGAGCATCATTATGTTGCAGGTGCGGTGGTAAAGGATATCCACTGACGATCCATTGTTGATGAATATTTTCATAACATCCTAGTCGGTGAAATCCAACTTTTCTACCAATGCATCAGCATGCCTCGGGTTCACCGAGTCATAATCTTCATCCAGGAAGATAATAAGATTGTTGAGGTTTAGCTTTTATTTTTTTGGAACTTGCATTTCAATCATAAAAAACTTCTTCATGTATTCCTCTTCGGGACACCCTGAGGTTGTTCCTCCTATCACCACATTGACAACATGCCAACCACCAGTAGTTCCCGAGGGTCCTGGAGTACTCATAAATGCCAACTACCCTTTAAATGTACTGGTTCATATGACCTTTTTTTGACAAGGTCTTCGATGAAATCTTTCAAAGCCCAACAATTCTCGGTATCATGCACGTGGTCTTTATGACATTTGAGGATTCCCATAATGAGCAGAAAATAGTCTCTATGCATGATTATGGCCAGTGCCTCCAAAAATGCCCCAATCAGGTCCATATTCCATGGCATACCATATGGTCTTCATTCTAGTAATCAAACTTTCTTAAGAACAATAGAGGAGCAAACGAGTGTTGTTGAAAATATTCAGTAGTAGAGTGAGAATTTTGTAGATATTACGACAGCCCAAATTTTTGAGCTCAGAAACGATCAGTAAAGGTAACATCATCTCTCTCTAGCTAATAGTGATAAAAAGGGGGAGAAAGTGAAGAGATTAAAATGCAAACTAAGGGGAAAAAAAGTGTGAGAGTAAAGAGTAAGGTGAAGTTCACAGTAATAGGTGGAATATGGGAGCACGTGTAAAGAAATTGAAGATATAATCTAAGGGGTAGATAAGTAGTTAGAAGTAGACAAGAAGTTGCAAAAAGGGGGAAAAGAAGAAAGAAAAATGGCATAATAAGAGCAAGAAAGGGGGAGAAGGAAAGCAAAACAACGAAAGTAGCTGCAGCAACAAGACACGGGGAGAAGAAGCTCAGTAAGTTAGGAAGAGAAGAAAAGAGTAAAAAGAATGAACTTATGCAGAAGAAACAGTAAGCAGAAGTCATAAACTCAGGGGGGGAGCAAGATCAGAATTGATGGAAGATGCCAGAGAGTTAGGGGGAGTAGCAAGGCATCGGAAGAAAACGAAGAATTAAAATACAAGAAGACCAACCAGGAAGCAAGATGCTCGAATCAAAGGAGTAAGTAAGTATAAGTAAGTGATAGTTTATCTTCGTTAAGGTTATATTATGTAAGTATTATTGTTTAATCAATAGACTCATCATTTTACACTAGCAGTACAGTGCCTTACTATATTTTAAGACACAATTCAATTTTTTAGCAAATGCATTGGATACTATGAACTTGTTGGTTTTGTCATCATCAAATAGGGGGAGATTGTTTAAGTCTTTTTGATTTGATGACTACTGTGATTGTGTAAATGTCTACGTTCTTAAAAACTTATGTGAATATGTGATTAAGGACTTATATGCTTATGTGCTTATGTGTGATTGTGTATTTATATATGGTTACGCGCTTATGTGTTTATGTGAATATGTGATTAAAGAATTATATGATAAATATGACTTGTTGGAAAATGTGATCTTTTTGATAAATGCAATTTATTTATGTAACTAGAATTACATACTTATTGTTTTGAATGTAATTTGATGATAATTGATCAAATTAAAGTATATTTGTTTCTAAGCTTTGTAAAGTCCTTATAAAGATAATTATACATGAAAAGATTTAGAATAAAACGATCAAGATTGTTATGTTAATCTTGCATGCTTTTAGTAATTGTTAGTAGAGTAATCTAAGTGTTCATAGAACATTATGATTAATAAATATTTGTACAAATAAGTTTTGTAAAGTCCTTAATGATAACATAATGTACAAGGACTTAGAATTAGAATGATCAAACTTGTTAGGTTGATCTCTTGAGCAAGTGTATAGATAATAGGACAAGTCAATCATATAAAAATATCAAGATGATAGTAGAGTAACTCTGCTTATTCGTAAAATCATCATTAATCGCAGAGTTGACTCATCTTTTGTAGACCAACAAATTGTTGAATTGCAGAAATTTTGCCTCAAGAATCGTGGAGCTATGAAACGATCAGGACTGAATGGAGTATTCATAAGTCTGCTTGTAAAGCTCAAGACAAGGACTGTTGAGAAAAGTATAGCTTGCAAAATTATTCTTCCAATTCGAAGTGTGAAATTTATGTTGTAGAGTAATCTATAAGTTTGTAGAGACATCAGAGTAAAGAAGAGTTTACGAAGTCATAGAGTTGAAAGTAAAGATGATCGTAAATCTTTCTTTCCTAAGTCATGAAGATAAGTTCAATATAGAGCAAGCCAAGGCTAATCGTAGGAAATACTCTAATGATGATGAGTATAATCCTACCTGTAAAGAATCTTAGGAATAACTATGTAAAGACTAACACGTAAAGGTACTCTGCATGTTCATAAAGGTTAAGTCAATTCATAGAGTAATCTAGAGATCGTAGAGCAGCAGCTGGTATTGTAAGGTTACAAAGAGACATCAAGGTCGTAGAGTTGTCTTCGACGTCGTAAAGCTACTGAAGGATTCAAAGAATGCAAGAGAAGTCAAATAAATCTGCCCAAGCATCGTATAATATCTAATCGTAGAAAAGATAACAGAGTAACACGTAGAGCTCAACACTAAGATCTTCATTACTCTCTAAAATAACAGATCGTAGAGCAAAGTCATGTCTGACAAGAAGAATAACATGGAACAATGTTGATTAAGATCCCGATGCATTCCTCAAGATCCTTGGTGGAAATCAAAGATCGAATAATGTGTCTGCTAGCTAGTTTGCTAAAAGAAACATCTCAACGGAGTTAGGTGAGAAAGCTGACTGACGTGAAAGGAAAGTCAAAAAGCAACTGACACTTGGGCTTAAATGTCAACATCAAGAATTCCAGATTATCTAAAGCATTAAATTTATCAACTGAAACATTTCAACAGAAATATTTCAAAAGGATTATAATAGACAATATCACTCAAAATGAAAGTAGATGATAGCATTAAACGACTGATACAAGCAAAGAATCATCATTAAAAAAGAACATAGAGCCGAACCAATGAAAACATAGAGTAAACTTCACTCTATGTTTGAAGATATGTTCATCTTAGCAGCACAACAGAAGATCATGAGAATCGTTTAAGTACCAAAAAAAGTTAAGCCTCATTGATATGCTCAACAACATCTCAAAGATGATCACACTCAAGCTGTTATTTACTTGAAGGAGAAGAAGCCCAAAATGCCAAACTTAGCAGCACCTCTCAACAACAATAAAAAACTATTATTTTTGGTCTTAGTGACCATAGAGATTCCAACTCTACTGGGCTTGAAGATTACTTAGTGTACTAAAGTGTTCCAAGTCTGGTAGGCTTGAAGAGGTATTAGTGTCCTTGTATTAGTGACTAAAATATCTAAGTTTACTGGGCTTGAAGAGGGTAAAGTGTCCTGGAGTGACTGAATTCTTAGTGGATTTCTTATTCGTGGAGTAGAAGATTGGACTAGGAGTTATTCAGTCTTTGAACCACTTAAAATTTCTTGTGTCATTTACTTTCAGTCATTTACATTCTGTTTCATATCTGTTATGCTTATTAAATCTGTTAAATGTTCAACTTCAACACAAGCTAAATTCAGAACTGAAATTTCTTATAAATCTTTAAGGGGACTTTTCAAACTTTTATACTGTTGTGCATAACTAATATTGATTAATTGATTATTTGGTAACACTTCTTTAGTTAATTGAAATGTTTTAAAGATCTATTCAACCCTTTGATGAGTAGGTTTTATACCTACGATTCAGATACCAGCTGACTGGAATTATTGTTTGTTTCCTTTGGTTTATGTTACTTTTCATGCATTATACTTACATTTTGCAGGTCACATGTTTGGGAACTAGATTTATAGCAATTGATAACATTTTGACTGGATAAAGTAGCTTAAAGAATCAAACATTGTATGCCAAGGACATAGTAGTGAAGAAACAAGAAAATCCAGAACTAACATACAGCGCGCCCGCGCCCAAAACGTCTTAGGATGTAGCGCGGCCGTGCCGGATCTCAGTCTTTCAAAACTACTCTGGCAGGCAGCGTGACCACGCCCAATTCCAGGCTATTTCCAATGCGGCCACACCACTTCGGGGGTTGGCCAGAGTTGAATTTTTGACTTGTAACTAATTATATTTCAAATTTGATTCCCTAATTTCTAGTAGGGCTTGCATTTATGTTAGAGACTATAAATAGTTGTTATTATCCAGTTTAGGGGGATTGATTTGTATTAGATTCCATTAGCTTTAGGATTAAAACCCTAGTTTGGGAGAAAGATTGTAAGGCTTGAAGCAATTGAAGGAGCAGAAAGGATTCAACTTAGGAGCTGCAGGAAAGATTCAAAGACTACTTCAACATATTTTATTCTCTTCTCTATCTCTTGTTTTCTATTCTTGAATATCATTTCAATTGTGGATTATGGATTTTTATTCAGTCATGAACTAATTTCTATTTAAGATTATCATGGAACTTCTTGTGTAGCTTTTGTTGATATGCTTCCTTGCTAGTTTTTGTTGATTATTATGAGATTGTCTATTATGGTTTGTATTTAATTGCTTAATTGTCTGATCAACAATTACTGTGATAATCTATATGAAATTAAGAAACAAATTATAGATTTAGATCTGATCATAATAGCATGTGATTATGTTTTTTACATAGCATTGGAACTCATGATTTGTGTCTAGGATAAAGATATACCTATAAGCCACATGTAATCTGATAGAGAACCTGTGCGTTAAATCTTTTTTAATTGCAATTTACATAGAGATATAGTGAATTAGTTAACTAGGGTGTTCATCTTATTTCTATCATCTGTGAATTTAAGTTGATTTTTTTATGGTGCATCATCGAAAGATAGTCATAAATATTGATGAGTTCTCGATTAACAATCCAACGTAGTTAGCATAACTGAACAACAAATGTATTAATTAAAATGAAACATTAAGAGAATTGGTAATCTTAAGCCTTTAGTATCTGAATTCAAACTTGTGGTAGTTAATTAGTTTAATTTATTTCTAAAATTTATAATCTCAATCAATTGTTTAAATAAAATTAATTTGGTTAAGAGTTAGTACTTGGTAATTATTGTTAAATAATTTTATGTGGGAACGATACTGTACTTATCACTTTATTACTTGTTGACCGTGTATACTTGCACGTATGTTTTGATTGCTAAATCAACCAACAAGTTTTTGCCCCCTATAGATCATTATTGTGCCTTTGGAAAATAACAAAGGTCACTGAAAGAGCTATGAGCAGATTCCTTGCAGAGAATACACTTCCCTATAATATCTGCCAAGAATTCATAGTTCTGAGGGAATTCCTTTTTCTTTATGCCTCAAAGGTCTGGGTTTTTCTTGTACCCCATCATCTCTAGACTATATTGTATGTTGATGTTGTCGAGCGATGAGATACCATGATTCGTGAAGCCCATAAAATGGTTAACTTTCTTGGCCTTTAGCCGAAGATTCTTTCCCTTAACCTTAGTGTTTAGAACACTATATTCACATTCTTCATTCTGGTAGAACTCTCCCACCAAGCTGGAGTAGATTTTGGTGTCGATGTTTAAATCTTCGAAGAACCAACCTTCTTCATATGAGCCAGAATCTTTCTGAACTGTTTCTCTGCATCTCTAAAGTTCTCAAAGCAAAGTTGGTTTCCATATATGACTTGGAAGCTTACCATTGATTTTGAGAAGGTTAATCTGAAACTGAAATTAAAGTGCTTAAAGATTTTGAGCTTTGAAAAACTAGGATTCAGGAGCTCTAAAGTTTGAAAGTTTATGAGCTCAGATTGAAAAAGTGAGAGTAAAAGTCAAATGAAAAATTTGAAAAGACTTTATATCACTTCCCTCTAATTTTTCTGAGTGGGACACATATATAAGACTGAGAGGTTGTTTGTCGCTTCCTTTTTTTTTAGTTACAGCTATAAAATAGTAACTTATGTCTATCACGAGCTTTGCTAGAGCGTGAACACCACTCGTAATAAAGTAACCGTTTCAGCTCTGAATAGAGTAAAGTTGAAAGACTTTTATTCTATGACTTTCTTCTCCTTTACGAACCACTCTACGATGGTTTCTTCACTCAACGAACCACTTTCATTCTACGATGGTTCTTCACTCAAAGAACCACTGAGTGATCACTCTACGTTCTTCACCTGTTCTGTTAGAATCTTCCACAAATATAGTACTAAGGATGTAAATTTAAAATTCCCAACTCACTAATTAACTTATTAAACATAGATTTATCTAATGGTTTAGTAAACACGTATGCAAGTTGATTTTCAGTTGGAACAAAATACAATGCAATATTCTCATTTTGCACATGATACATAATAAAATGGTTTCTAATTTCTATATGTTTAGTCCTAGAATGCATGATAGGGTTATGAATGATTGATATAACACTAGTATTATCACATAATATATAATTAGACTTAAAATCATACCCAAAGTCAGCCAGTTGATTCTTCATCCACAAAATGTACTCAACTTCTGTAGTTGAGGTTGATACTGAGTTTTGCTTCTTGTTGAACCACGAGATAAGCCTATTCCCTAGCAGTTGGCATGTACCACTAGTGTTTTTCCTATGAATCTTGCATCCTGTAAAATCAGCATTTGAATACCCTATTATATCAAAGGGATACTCCTTGGGATACCACAGTCCCAAATGTGGAGTACCCTTAAGATATCTAAAAATCCTTTTAACAACTACTAAATGAGATTCCTTAGGATTAGCTTGAAATCTAGCACAAATACAAGTAGAAACATGATATCTGGTTTACTAGCAGTTAAGTACAAGAGAGATCCTATCACCTCTATATTGAGTTATATCAATACATTTACCAGATTTATCTTTATCAAGCTTGGTTGCAGAGGCCATAAGAGTCTTAATGGGAATAGTTGATTCAATGTCATACTTCTTCAGTATATCTTTAATGTACTTACCTTGGTTGATAAAGATTCCTTCATTAGTCTGCTTCACTTGAAGTCCAAGAAAGAAGTTCAGCTCACCCATCATGCTTATCTTAAATTTACTCTGCATTAGCTTGGCAAATCTCTCACATAATTTTTTGACAATAGAACCAATAATAATATCATCTACATATATTTGTGTTAATAAAATTTTATCTTTGTGTTTCCTAAGGAATAATGTTTTGTCTACTCTACCTCTAGTGAATCTATTTTCAATTAGAAAAGTAGTAAGTGTTTCATACCATGCCCTAGGTGCTTATTTTAAACCTTAGAGCGCTTTATCTAACCTATATATATAATTTAAATGAGTTTTATTGATAAAACCTAGTGGTAGTTCAACCTAAACTTATTCTTAAAGTTCAGCATTTAGGAAACACTCTTGACATCCATTTGAAAGACTTTGAACTTTATGTGGGCTGCATAGCTTAGAAACATTTTGATGGCTTCCAATCTAGCAACAGAAGCAAATGTTTCATCATAGCCGATCCCTTCCTCTTGAGAATAGCCTTTGACCACCAATCTTACTTTGTTTCTAGTGATCACACCATATTCATCCATCTTATTTCTAAAAACCCATTTGGTGCTAACAACTTAATGATCTTTTAGTCTTGGAACTAGCATCCACACTCTAATTTTTTAAACTGATTTAGCTCCTCTTACATAGCTTCAATCCAACTTGATTTTTCCATCGCTTCTTCGATCTTCTTAGGCTCCATCTAAGAGAGAAAGCTTAGTGATAAGAGCATAATATTCTATAATTTTTATTCCTTTATGTTTAGTTTTATTACATGTTTTATGTGTATATGAACTTATTTAGTGATATATTAATTTCATGATGGATTGAAGCTGAAAAGAAGAAAAAGGAAAAATAATGCTAAGTAGATCATAATGGGTGCGCAAGGAGAAAACGAGAGAATTAGCAGAACATTGGGAGTCGCACGCTCTAAAGCTTGGGTTGCAGCGCTATCAAGGCAAGGCCACGGCGCTGAAGGGAGACGTGGGCGCGTGTGGCACATGGCTTCCGCAGCAGATTTTTCCCGGCGTTATATTTTTGGAGGAATTCTACTGGAATTTGGAATATTATTTCTTAGAGGCTTAGAACTTTGGTCTAGGGGTATAAATAGAATATTTTAGTCAAAGTTTAGGGAGACTTGGCTAGAGAGATTGAAAAACATATACTTAAAGGAAATATTGAAGGCATGTCATGCTAAGCTCTTTACTTTCGGTTTGAATGGATGTTGAACCTTCTTTACAATTAATGGTGTGATTAAGTTTACATTATTTATTCCTTCTTACATGAGATTTATTCTTGATAATCTGTTTTAATTGATTGCATGTTATATGATTGGATTGATGTAATATGGCCAGTTAGATTAATCTGATTAATATCATATGCTAGATTAAGATATAGTATTAATATAACAATATTGTATCTAATCATAAGTAACGATTAGGAATATATGATCGTGGACAAGATTTTGAGTATTTCTATGATGATCAAAAGACAATTTAAATAATTTCTGATTGTATGATTGTAGCTTCGTATAACCTAATTCTCTAATTCTTAATGTTGTTGTTATATTAAATCTATACTGATAGATTTGGGTTGTATGACAGTTAGGATCTACTCAGGCGATTGTTTCTTTGGATTTAAAATTATGGAGAGTTATGGATAATTAGCGTTTGCGATTATCTAGGGTTATTAATTTCATTGAAGAGGGTAAATAGTGTTATACTTAATTAATACATTGTTGTGAAAAGACGATATTGAACTGAAGAATTGAAGTTTAAATTCATTGGTTATTTATATCACTTTAATTCTTGTTTTCATTAATTAGTTAATCAAATTCAAAATCCCCTATCTTTTATTTATTGTTGGAAACATTAGGATAAATATTAGAAAATATCACTCTCTGTGGGATTGACCTTTACTTGTCACTATTCTAATTTTTGTGTTAATAGAGTAGAAGTAAGGATTTAATTTTGGAGTGTTAATGAACATGCATCCAACGCGGTATTGACAGCCCTTCAATCCTTCTTTCTTACATTTATTTGCATATTGTACTCCAAAATATGTTTGGATTGCGCATCCTTGCCTATTCCTACAAAATAACATAAAAATGCTACAAATACAACCAAATAACTTACAATACTTACGAACTCACAAATTATCAAGTTCAAAGATAATTAATAACAAGTATAAAACACACTTATCAAATACTCCCAAACTTAAACCTTTGTTTGCACTCAAGCAAACACTAAGAATAACACTAAAACAACTAATTTTAAATAGCAACTACCTTAAACAATGAATCAAAATGAATTTGAACCATGGCCTCAAAGCTTTCCTCTAATGATAACTCAAGAATTTTTTTGAAAGCATGAAAAACACTAAAATTTCAAATTAATCATCAGTTCCACAACTACTCATGATCCTTTAAGTGCGTGTGTGAATCCAAATGTTCAAACTAGTCATGATTTAGATAAGATCATATAAACCAATACTCATAAAAGATTTTCAAAATCAACTCTAAAAACCATCGTATCACATCAATCTCCGCTAATAAAGGCATAACATCAATTTAAAGGATCAAAAAGATATTCAAAACATTTAAGCACACTTGAACCCTTCCCAAGTAATTCAAAAATATATTTTTTTTCTTTTATTTTTTCTTTCCTTTTTAGTGAGTGCGTTTTATGCTCCATCTCACTTTCTTTTGAACTAGAGTGTTTGACGCTCCATCTTGTTTTCTCTCGCACGAATGCATTTTACGCTCCATCTCGCGCCTGTGTTTATGGGTGAGTGCGCTTTACGCTCCATCTCAACCCACTACATGAATCATTGTTTGGACTCGAGAAGGTTCAAAATTCCAAAAACACTCCAAGATTTTCCCTAAACTTATATGAGTGCCTAATTTTCACTTTGAATGAGTCTCAAATAACATTTCTCGAGTTTCAATGATATCTCCCACGAGCATTTAACCAAAAAAATTTTAAACCTCAACTAGCTAAACATATGGATATGTGCATATAAGTGCAAAAGGATCACAAACAATGTAAAACCAACTCATAAGTCAAGCTTTAAAGTAAGCATGATTTTTAATTTCCCAAGAGTTAGACATTAAACTATTTTTTTTCTTTTATTATCTGCCATAATCAAATACAATAAACACATTGCTCATCTATCCTAAAAACATAATATCTAGCATGCTAACCTAATAAAATAAAATAAATCAAACAAAAGAATGCCACACCCTCTAACTTAAATTAGACATTGTCCTCAATGGTTAATGTGACAACCCCAAAATAGGTCCATTCCACCCAACCTATTCTGAGTCGCCAAATGCATGGTACAGAAAATAACTAAACTTTATTACAACAATTGTTGTGCAAAATACAACAACACATATGTTGTGAGTTTGGATACAAATATATACCAACTGTGACTCGTGTCCCAACCATAATGTGACAAATGTCTCATCAGTGGATAGCACCTCACAGTGATACCTACATAAAGGTATAGTCAAAAACTATTTTAGAAATTAGAATCTTTGAAAAGTGCTCAAGGAAACCTTCGTACATGGGAGGCCATGCGTCTAGGTTATGATAGATATCATATGTCCACAGAATTATCCTTGGTTGACCCAATAGACCCCAAAGAAAAATGAGAAGATTACTGTTATATTCTTTCCAATTGTGAGTCTTCTCTTGACATATCAATATCTCCACTGTCTCTAATTGAGAATTATACTTCAAACAAATACCAAGATTATATAGGTAGTGCTCGTAGATATACTCAGTAAGTGGATGTGCACAACCCTGTCTTATGATGACACGAGGTTGTATGTCGTTAGACATCTTGTATGATAGTGGCAAAACACCCTTCCAACGTTGGGTACGCCTTACCCTATTGGATTCACCAAATATAACTACTAAATAAACTTTTCTATACTGCTTAGGGAGAACCTCTACAGCTAGAGACCACCGTTCTATTTTTCTGTTACCCTCGCTCAACCCAGCTACACTCTTATTACCTGAAAGGAATTTTGAAACAGAAGGGTGAGCACAAATAGCCCAGTAAAGAATATCATGACTAAAGATAATTAAATTATCAATAGCCTTCATCAGTAATAAATCAGAGATTTAGAACATATGGTAGATGATAAAACTTTTCAACCATAGTTGCAGCGGAACGAGCAATCCATTAGAAGAGTCAAATAGACCATAAAGTCTACTATCTTCTCCACATTAAAAGTCCACCAACAATGTTTTATCCCTGTAACATCACTCAACAGTTCCTTTCCACAATTATATGAATAACTCATAATCATAATTGTAATTCTAAATTCCTCTTCGCATCCAGAACGAAGATAATTTTCATCACATGTCTTTACCTGAAACATCAAAGATCATGGTTATACCAAATCATAGTTCCTATTTATAATCATACTAACAATTTCATCTTTGCACTACGACCAAAGATATTCATCAACAGACCATCTTTGCACTACAGGCCAAAGATATTCAACAACAGGTCATCTTTGCACTACGGGCCAAAGATATTCATCAACAGTTCATCTTTGCACTACAGGCCAAAGATATTCCTCAACAGTTCATATTTGCACTATAGGCCAAATATATTCATCAACAGTTCATATTTGTACTACAGACCAAATATATTCATAAACAGTTCATATTTGCACTACAGGCCAAATATATTAATATCTCAAAGAAATATATAATCATTTCAGAATTTATATAAATAATAATTATAACCATGTTGATCATTTTACCTTTGCACTTAAACTAAAGATATTCAATTATAAATTCAATGGTTATGATCATACCAGTCAACAATTCAACTTTGCACTACTGGACAAAGGGAACCCATAGTCATGATCATACCAAAAATCTACCCATCTTTACACTCAAGTCAAATAGAAATATCATCATTAGGGTTATAAAAATGTTATATATAATAGTAAAATCAATATAATCAAAACATCTAGATTTAATCTCAAGAGTAATATTCATAAATTAACTATAATTTGGTTAGAAAAAAAATCAATTTTATCATGAATATTAACTCGTGAATAGTAACTCATGAATAGTAACTCGTGAATAGTAACTCATGAATAGTAAACTCGATACAAAAAGGTAAAAATTCTACAATAAAATCCATATCAATATTTCGATATAATAATATTGAAATAACATTTCTTAAACTTATAAATAATTTATTTTAATTGTTTAAACTTTACTAAATAATGCATTTAATCATCCTAAAATTCCAAACTCATAAGATTTCATCACCAATAATCAAAACCTTCATCAAAAATCTGTATATATACCTCATATAGGATTCTTAAGCCATAAAATCCTATTTTTCAATTTTCTTACTTCACATAACATTTTTAATTCATTTACTCATAACTAGTCTATTTTTATGAAAAATACCAAATCAGTCCCAAAAATATTTCTTTTCTGGGATTTAGCAGAATATAGTCTCATATTGAACATATATTTTTTCCGTAATTTTTAAAATTTATTTACTATTTTTCATATGGCCAACACTGCCGAATATTTAGACATTTATCATAAATTGTACTTTTGTCTAAAAATTCCGAAATTTACAGAGTATACTTCTGTTATATATATGTACTCCCCATAAAAATTTCACCAATTTTAGAGTTAACCACAAGGAGTTATAAGCAGTTACTTTTAAAATAGTCTTTTCTCACAAAATTCACAACTCTTAATCTATACATCCAAAAATCGTCATTTTTGTACACAATCAAGAAAAATCATCAAATTATCATTTCAAATTTTTCCAAAATTTTTGAAGGTCAGAAAAATTACGAAACTGAAAAACATAATAACCCTTAAAATCTTTTACTATCCCTTACCTCAAAAGAGCAGCACTTCTGACTGGATATCGGATATGACACTGAAGAAAACTTGCACTGATGAATAGCAACTCACCAAGTATCTAACATACTCACAAAATACACTCGATAATCTAGAGAAAAAAAGAGAGAAAACTTATGAATTCTGGTTTGTTTTTCAATTCTAACTTAGCCCTCTATTTATAGGAAAATGTTAGCACGCCGAAGCAGACTTGACCTGCTACCTGATGGCTTTACCTGCTACTATTCCACCTACCAAAAATCAGTCATCTTCCCCAACAACCAAAAGTGGGGCCCACCCATTTCTAGAATTTTCCACCAAAATTATTTATAAACCTAATTTTCGAATCAGTCACCTCTTAAAATTCATAACAAATCATTCGTTCATTTTTAACGGTTCAAAATTTGTGAACATATACTCAAATTATATATGTATAACATATCCAAAAATCACAACGATCCAACGGTCAGATTAAAAATTATAACTCACACAATAAAGCTGTAAGAACACTGATTTTATCTTTTAATACCTCCATTCCGACAGAAATACTGATAAAATACCTCAACATTAATTCCTTCAATAATAACCACATAAATAAATCCATCATTTATATCTACATCAAATAAATATTTTCTTATCATATAAATTAATAATTAATTATTCATAAATAATATTACAGAATCACAATAATGACAACCAGACAGTTTCCAGAAAAGAGGGGGCTTTTCAATAATGATTTCTCCTTACTGGCGCGCAATTAGATGACCAAATCTCTCATTAGACAGAACTTTCTAGACATTGCCAATAATGCTATCTAATAATATTATTCAAATAATATGAATTATTGATCTGATAATGGAAAATACTGTGCAGCAACAATTATTGAAACAACAATAATATAAAATATTAACGCAACAATTATTGATTCAATAAAATAAAATATTGAACAGTAATTACTGTAACAATTATTGAGTAGTGTCTTCTTACGTAACAATCAATAATTCAAAAATATTATGCAATACCATATGCTACTGTGCAACAACGCGTATTACTTTACTTTACCCACCGGGTATTCCAACAGTGTTAATGGTAACCATTACGCCGTTATTTATAAAAACTCAAATTTATCTTTTTCTTCATCCGACAATTATTCTGTTATGGGGCCCACAACTGGTTGCGCCGTCGTACAAATATTTCCCGACAGAAAGAATATTCCACGACCAAACGAATATTCCCCGACAACAATGAATATTTTATAACCACTTACTTATTTTGAAAATTTTGCACATTTCACCCATCACCAAAGTATTATATCAAATCAACGCCATATTATTCACAATAATAAATAGAGAAAATTCGATTTTATTTATTAAAAAGTTGGGGTCTTACATTTAAGATAGGAAAAAGTAAAGCAAAAGACTTCCCTAAAAATATAGCAGTTTTTCTCCTTGTCTGCTAAGTCTGAAGAATAGTCTAGATACATTGGAATGAATAAGCACCATACATGAATTGGACTCAAATAACCTATAAACATAATAGAATTAAGTTTATTAAATCATAATAAATGCAAGTTTATTAACAACTATTAAACCTAATATAAAAAACTATTAAAAATTAAACTTGGGTTGCCTCCTAATAAGCACTTGTTTTAAAGTTGTCAGCCCGACTTTTCAACTTTCCATCTAATTCTCCTTCAATAATTGAATGTTTATTCCTTAGTAGTAATGTAAAATTTGAGGGCTTCGCTTTTGTAAGGGTCATTGTTTTAAATTCACCTAACTTGTTCTTTTTAGATAGAATCTCCTTTATGAACTTCAAATAGCTAGGCGTTTGCTCCATCGTGCCCGTGGGAAGATTAGTGAAATGAAGCTTCTCAATTACAATTGAATCTTCTAATATCTTCTTATGAACCCCTTTTTCATCCCACCATGGCTCAAAATTTATGATAGCTCCCATGTTACATAGAGCTTTGCCGACAAAATGACTACCAATTGGGCACGGGATTACAAAACTGCTCGGATCCTTGAGCTTTGGTAGAGAAGGTACATGAGGCATTATCAAAATTGACTGATCTTGTGACACCCCCAAAATAGGTATACAACACCCACTCTGAGTCGCCAAATACATGATACAAAAAGCAAACTACAACTTCAATAATACAATTATCGTGCAAAATACGACAACACATACTGTGAGTTTAAATACAAATATTATCTTCTAGACAATATCCACACTCAAATAAGTCCTCATTACAATTATTCAAATACTATTTTACAGAAATAGTGAGGACTGCTAAAACATCTTTCTAGAACCATTACTCCATACCCCGACTCGATCCTGTTATGTTCTCACCTCCTGAGAAGAAAAATAGAACAAAAAGGAAAATGGTGAGCTCAACTAGCCCAGTAAAGAATATTATGACTAAGATAATATACAACAAATTATCATTAGTCTTCAACAGGGAAAAATCTAATAAAATATAATAGACAACAAGTTTTAGATCAACAACTGCAGCGGAAACACCAAATCATTAGAAGAGTCAAGTAGAGAATGAGTTCTACTATCTTCTAAGATTTAAAAGTCCATCATCAATATTTTATCCCTGCAACAACAATCAATAACCATCTTTAATCAAATATTCATCTATGCACTACAGGCCAAAGATATTCATTTGTATCACCAGTCGGTCATGATCATCTCAACACCTGTTCATCTTTGCACTACGAGCCAAAGATATTCAGTAATATCATCATTTAGGACTTAGGATGATGAAAAATATCTTAAAGAAAACAAATCCAGTGAGACAGAAGGACAAATAGTAGGGATTCGTATAACAGTTTATCCAAGATCAATAATACTTCATAGTAATCAATTGTGAAGCAGAATTCAAAAATAAGGATCAAAACATGGATACAATCAAAGATAGTAACCATAATAGACATCTTGGACAAAAAAAGAAAATTTCATTTTTCGGTGAATAGTGCCGTATTCGTGAATAGTGTCGTATACGTGAATAGTAACCCCAACACAAAAAGTTTCAAATTTGATAAAAAGTTCATATCAATATTTCAGCATAATGATATTGAAGAAAATAATATCATTTAAGAAGAAAATAATATCTCTTACCTCAAAATAACCGTACTTCTGATTGAATTTCGGATATAGTGCTGACAAAAACTTGCACCGTATAGCAATACGCAAAGTATACTCACAAGAATACTTTGAGTTACTCATTTATGAATTCTGGTGTGATTTTCAATTCTAACTTAGCCCTCTATTTATAGGAAAATGTTAGCACGCCGAAGCAGACTTGACCTGCAACCTGATGGCTTTACCTGCTACTATTTCCACCCACCACATTTGAATAAAAATTTTAGCACATTTCTCACCAACCAAAAGTGGGGCCCACCAATTCTAAAATTTTCCACCAAAATAATAAATTCTGAAACTTCAATAATTTCTGAACCAGTCATCTCTTAAAAATCATAACAAATTATACGTTCATTTTTAACGGTTCAAAATTTGTGGACATATACTCAACTTATATATGTATAACATATCCAAAAATCACAACGATCCAACGGTCGGATTAAAAATTATAACCCCCGCAATATATCTCAAAAATCCTGATTGATTTATAATACCTTAATTCCGATAAAAATAGTGATAAAACACCTCCACATTAACTCCTTCATTTTCAACCACAAAATATATCCAACATTTATATTCACATAAAATAAATATTTCCTTATCATATGAATCAATAATTAATTATTCACAATTAATATTACAGAATCACATTTATGACAACCAGGCCGTTCCCAGGAAAGAGTGGGCTTTCCAATAAGGATTTCTCCTTACTGGCGCGCAATTAGATGACCAAACCTCTCCTTAGACAGAACTTTCTAGACATTGCCAATAATGTTATCTAATAATATTATTCAAATAATATGAATTATTGATCTGATAATGGGAAATACTGTGCAGTGACAATTATTGAAACAACAATAATATAAAATATCAATGCAGCAATTATTGAATTAATAAAATAAAATATTGAACAGTAACTACTGTAATAATTATTGAGTAGTGCCTTCCTTCGTAAGAATCAATAATTCAAAAATACTATGCAATTCGTGTGCTACTGTGCAACCACGCGTATTACTGTATTTTAACCACCGGGTATTCCAACAGTGTTAACGGTAACAACTACGCCGTTATTTGTAAAAACTCAAATTTATCGTTTTCTTCAACCGACCGTTATCCGTTATGGGGCCCACAAATTGTTGCGCCGTCATATGAATATTCCCCGACAGAAAGAATATTCTACGACCAAACGAATATTCCTCGACAAAATGAATATTTTATAACCACTTGCTTATTTTACAAAATTTTCACATTTCACCCATATCCAAAGCATAATATCAAATTAATACCTTATTAATTTAGAATAATGAATAGAGGAAAATTCACTTTTATTTATAATAAGTTGGGGTCTTACAACCTCCCCTCCTTATAAAATTTCATCCTCGAAATTGACGTACGTACCTGGTGTTTCGAACAGGTGATGGTACCTTGCTTTCATTTCTGATTTCAACTCACATTCATTTCTTCAATAGCATGGTTCCTCCACAAAACCTTAACTTGTGGTATAACCTTGGTGCGTAGGACATACTCTTTCTTATCCAAGATCTTAACAGGTACCTCTTCGTACATTAAATCTTCGGCTATCTCGTCTGGTTCTAACACAATAATATAGTTCGGGTTTTTCACATATTTATGAAGCATGGATATGTGAAAAATATTATGAACACGAGACATACTTGGAGGTAATACGAGTCTATAGGCCACATTTCCTATTCGATCAAGAATCTCAAATGGACCAACAAATCTTGGATTGAGATTTCCTCTCTTTCCAAATCTTGTAACTCCCTTCCATGGAGCAACACGTAACAGTACATGATCTCCAATATTAAACTCCACGTCCTTTCTATGAAGATCATCATAACTCTTTTGTCGATCTTGTGAGGTTTGAATACATTGTCGAATCATTTGGATCTTTTCTGTAGTCATGCGTACTAATTCTGGTCCCAACAACGTTGCTTCTCCCACCTCGTCCCAGCATACTGGAGAGCGACATTTTCTTCCATACAACGCCTCGAATGGAGCCATGCCTATACTTGCTTGATAACTATTGTTGTAGGAGAATTTCACCAATGGTAGGTACTTATCCCAACTCCCTTTGAAATCTAGGACACATAGTCTTAATAGATCTTTAAGAATTTGAATAGTCCTCTCTGATTGTCCGTCCGTTTGAGGATGGTATGCTGAACTAAATCGTAAATCCGTGCCCATAGCTTTCTGCAAGCTAACCCAAAATCTTGAAGTGAATCTTTGGTCACGATCCGAAACTATGGATACTGGCATGCCATGCAATCTCACAATCTCATCCATGTACATACGAGCAAGACGTTCAAGGGAATAAGTCTCACGTATAGGCAAGAAATGGGCAGACTTGGTTAATCTATCCATAATAACCCAAATCGCATCTATGCCTTGAGATACTTTGGGAAGACCTGTAACGAAATCCATAGTAATGTGTTCCTACTTCCATTCTGAAATCTCAAGTGGTTGTAATGGACACTTTGGCACTTGATGCTCTGCCTTTACACGTTGACAGGTTAAACACCTCAAGATAAACTCCACAATTTCTCTCTTCATATTGTTCCACCAAAATGTATGTCGAATATCATGATACATTTTGGTACTCCCATGATGCATTGCAAACGGAGTGTTGTGTGCCTCCATCATGATTCTATGCTTCAAGTCAGAATCGTTAGGAACACAAAGTTTGGAGTTGAATCTAAGTATTCCTTCTTCATCGATTCTCACTTCTGGAATAGCTCCTTCTTGCACTTTCTTCTTCATACGTATCAGCCCCAGGTCCGTAGCTTGAGCAGCTTTAACTTTATCGATTAAAGTCGGTTATACTCGTATATTTGTCATCATCATGTAGGTCCCTGGAGTCTTTAATTCTACCTTCATCCTTTGCAAGTCATACAGAATGGGCCTTTACATTGACAATATCGCACTCGTACTCGCATATGATCTTCTACTCAATGCGTCAGCTACTACGTTCGCTTTTTTTGGATGATATTGAATAGTGTGATCGTAATCTTTCAATAGTTCAAGCCAACGTCGTTGCCGCATGTTGAGTTCTTTTTGGGTGAAGAAATATTTGAGGCTTTTATGGTCCGTATAAATCTCCACTTTCTCCCCATACAAGTAGTGTCTCCAAATTTTCAACGCGAATACGACTGCTGCCAACTCCAGATCATGAGTAGGATAATTCCTCTCATATTCTTTGAGTTGTCGCGAGGCATAGGCTATGACTTTCTCATGTTGCATGAGAACACATCTTAACCCTTTTCCTGAAGCATCGCTATAGATAACAAATCCATCCGTACCAGATGGTATTGCCAGAACAGGTGCCGAAATGAGTCTTCTTTTGAGCTCTTGGAAACTCTTCTCGCATTCCTCGCTCCATACGAATTTTGTATCTTTCCGAGTCAGCTGAGTTAACGGAGTAACGATTCGAGAAAATCCTTCCATGAATCTCCGATAATAACCAGCTAAGCCCAGAAAGCTGCGTACTTCGGTCACCGACTTCGATTGATCCCAACTTTGAATTGCTTCAATCTTCGCTGGGTCAACAGATACTCCATGTTTTGACACCACGTGCCCAAGGAATGCTACTTCCTCAAGCCAGAACTCGCATTTCTTCAGCTTGGCATAAAACTTATTTTCACGAAGCCTTTCAAGTATCAACTTCAAATGGTGCTCATGATCTTCACGGCTTTTGGAATAGATGAGGATGTCATCAATAAAAACAACAACGAATTGATCCAAATATTCCTTGAATACACGGTTCATCATATCCATGAAAGCAACTGGAGCATTAGTCAATCCAAAAGACATTACTAAGAATTCATAATGCCCGTACCGAGTTCTGTAGGCAGTCTTTGGAATATCCTCAGTTTTAATCTTCAGCAGATGATATCCAGAACGAAGGTTGATCTTTAAAAAGAATTGTGCTCCTTGCAACTGGTCGAACAGGTCATCAATGCGAGGTAACGGATACCTATTCTTGATGGTGACATGGTTCAATTCTCGGTAGTCAATACAAAGTCGCATACTCCCGTCTTTCTTCTTTACGAATAAAACAGGAGCACTCCAAGGAGATGTACTAGGACGAATGAAACCGATGTCTAATAACTCCTGTAGTTGGACTTTTAACTCCTGAAGTTCAATAGGAGCCATTCGTTATGAGGTTTTAGAAATGGATTTTGTACCCGGTTCAAGGTCAATAAAGAATTTAACATCACGTTCTGGGGGTAGACCGGGAAGTTCTTCAGGAAATACATCGGGAAATTCTCTAACAACAGAAATATTATTCAAATCTGACTTGTCTTTGTTCAAATCCATAACATGGGCTAAGAAAGCTTGACATCCGTTTTTCAATAAATGAATAGTTTTGTGGCTTGATATGACAGTGACTGATTTTAGTGGTTTAGTAGTTTGAATTCGTATGACAGGTTGGTTAGGAATATGAAAACTAACAACCTTACGAAAACAATCAATTTTAGCATGATGAGTGGTTAACCAATCAATTCCTAAAATCACATCAAAAGCAAGTATCTTTAAAGAGATATGATCAACAGGTAATGTGATAGTGCCAACTTGGATCATGCAAGATTTATAAACTGTAGATGTAACGAAGGTTTCACCCAACGGAGTTTCAACAGATAAGTCAAAGTCCAATTTCTTCGGAGTCAAGTTTAAACGTTGAGCACAAGTAGGAGAGATAAAAGAATGGGTAGAACCGGTATCTAGTAAGGTATAAACTTCGTAAGAGTTCAAGATTAGCTTACCCGTGATCACCTCATTTGGGTTCCTCACGTTTTGGCCAGTCATGACAAACGCTCTTCCAGGAACCGCTGATTTTGACTTATCCGGGACAGCCCTTGGAGTCACCATCCCTGTTGAACTTGGTTTTGCTACAGAACAATCCCAAGCTATGTGGCCTTCCTTTCCGCAGTTGTAATATACCTTGGATTGTTGTGGACAGTTTGGGCTGATATGTCCCTCTTTCCTGCATTTGTAACATCTAACTGGCGGTCGTTCTCCTCCCCTAGAATTTGTTGTTGGTGCTGGTGTTGCTGCTGATGTCTTCCCGTCATTGTTGAATCTCCTCTTTCTGAAATTTTCACTTGACTCACCTCTCCTATTATCATGGCCACGATGACCACCCGAGTGGTTACCGCCTTTGTTCGTATTTTTCCCTCCTCGTTGGTTATCATCGCTCTGATGACTGCTGTCACCGGTATGACCCTGGTTGTGGTCCCTCGGTTGAACATACTCACTATCTCGCTCTAATAATTGAGTCCTATTGACAACATCTGAATACAGAGAAAATTTATGAGAGATAAGGTATTGACGAATCTCGGATTTTAGACCTCTCAGAAACATCCTTGTCATTCGTTCCTCATTCTCTACCAAATGAGGTGCAAACCTGGATAACTCAGCGAACTTCGCCTCGTACTGGGACACCGTCATGTTATTTTGTTCTAGTCTCATAAACTCCACCTCCTTTATATGACGAATACTTTCAGGAAAGTACTTGTCATTAAACAGTTTTTAAAATGATTCCCAGGACATGTTGAGTGCGTCAGGCTGGGTACGCTTCACAGACTCCCACCAGTAGTCTGCCTCACCGCGGAACATAAAGGTGGCGAATGGAACCTTCTGTTCCTCCGTGCATCCCAAGACATCGAATATCTTGGTAATTTTCTTGACCCACGTTTCCACCATGATTGGATCCGGCTTTCCTTTAAATTATGGTGGTCCCAACTCTTTGAACTGCTTGGCTGTGACAGACCACGCGTTGCTATCACTTCCACCTGTATTTTGTACACGAGTCTCTCTCGTCTGATTTTGCATGAACTGTAAAAAGCTCCTAAACATTCCATCATTCATCGTTTGCTCGGTAACGTTATTTATAGGAGGAATATTGCCTTCCTGTTGCACGTTCTCCTGGTTTGTGACTAAAAGTTGTTCCACAGTCTCATATACTCCATTGTTAACGTTCTCGGCTGCCATTCTCAAATACTGCCATAAAACAAGGGTTAATTAAACAAATTAACATATCACATAATATCCCTATATTATGACCAACCAACAAATAAGCTTAGGTAGGACACACTAGCGAAGGATTTACTCGTCTCTCCCCTCCTAGTTCTATTCCCCGATCTCTGCCAGAGACCATATCCCTAAGCTCTGATACCAACTGTGACGCCCCCAAAATAGGTATACAACACCCACTCTGAGTCGCCAAATACATGGTACAGAAAGTAAACTACAACTTCAATAATACAATTGTCGTGCAAAATACGACAACACATATTGTGAGTTTAAATACAAATATTGTCTCCTAGACAATATCCACACTCAAATAAGTCCTCATTATAATTATTCAAACACTGTTTTACAGAAATAGTGAGGACTGCTAAAACATCTTTCTACAACCATTACTCCATACCCCGACTCGATCCTGCTATGTTCTCACCTCCTGAGAAGAAAAATGGAATAAAAAGGAAAAGGGTGAGCTCAACTAGCCCAGTAAAGAATATTATGACTAAGATAATATACAACAAATTATCATTAGTCTTCAACAGGGAAAAATCTGATAAAATATAATAGACAACAAGTTTTAGATCAACAACTGCAGCGGAAACAGCAAACCATTAGAAGAGTCAAGTAGAGAATGAGTTCTACTATCTTCTAAGATTTAAAAGTCCATCATCAATATTTTATCCCTGTAACACCAATCAATAACCATCTTTAATCAAATATTCATCTTTGCACTACAGGCCAAAGATATTCATTTGTATCACCAGTCGGTCATGTTCATCTCAACACCTGTTCATCTTTGCACTACGGGCCAAATATATTCATCAATTAATCATTCATCTTTGCACTACAGGCCAAAGATATTCAGTAATATCATCATTTAGGACTTAGGATGATGAAAAATATCTTAAAGAAAACAAATCCAGTGAGACAGAAGGACAAATAGTAGGGATTCGTATAACAGTTTATCCAAGATCAATAATACTTCATAGTAATCAATTGTGAAGCAGAATTCAAAAATAAAGATCAAAACATGAATACAATCAAAGATAATAATCATAATAGACATCTTGGACAAAAAGAAGAAAATTTCATTTTTTGATGAATAGTGCTGTATTCGTGAATAGTGCCGTATACGTGAATAGTGCCATATACGTGAATAGTAACTCCGACACAAAAAGTTCTAAATTTGATAAAAAGTTCATATCAATATTTCAGCATAATGATATTGAAGAAAATAATATCATTTAAGAAGAAAATAATATCCCTTACCTCAAAATAACCGTACTTCTGATTGAATTTCGGATATAGTGCTGACAGAAACTTGCACCGTATAGGAACACTCAAAGTATACTCACAAGAATACGCTCGATAATATAAAGAGAAAAAGAGAAAAACTTATGAATTCTGGTGTGATTTTAAATTCTAACTTAGCCCTCTATTTATAGAAAAATGTTAGCACGCCGAAGCAGACTTGACCTGCAACCTGATGGCTTTACCTGCTACTATTCCCACCCACCACATTTGAATAAAAATTTCAGCATATTTCTCACCAACCAAAAGTGAGGCCTACCAATTCTAGAATTTTTCACCAAAATGATAAATTCCGAAACTTCAACAATTTCTGAACTAGTCATCTCTTAAAATTCATAACAAATCATACGTTCATTTTTAACGGTTCAAAATTTGTGGACATATACTCAACTTATATATGTATAACATATCCAAAAATCACAACGATCCAACGGTCGAATTAAAAATTATAACTCCCGTAATATATCTTAAAAACCATGATTGATTTATAATACCTCCATTCCGACAAAAATACTAATAAAACACCTCCACATTAACTCCTTCATTTTTAACCACAAAATATATCCAACATTTATATTCACATAAAATAAATATTTCCTTATCATATGAATCAATAATTAATTATTCACAATTAATATTACAGAATCACATTTATGACAACAAGGCCGTTCCTAGGAAAGAGGGGGCTTTCCAATAAGGATTTCTCCTTACTAGCGCAATTAGATGACCAAACCTCTCCTTAGACAGAACTTTCTAGACATTACCAATAATGTTATCTAATAATATTATTCAAATAATATGAATTATTGATCTGATAATGGGAAATACTGTGCAGTGACAATTATTGAAATAACAATAATATAAAATATCAATGCAGCAATTATTGAATCATTAAAATAAAATATTGAACAGTAACTACTGTAACAATTATTGAGTAGTGTCTTCCTTCGTAAGAATCAATAATTCAAAAATACTGTGCAATCCGTGTGCTACTGTGCAACCACGCGTATTACTGTATTTTAACCACCAGGTATTCCAACAGTGTTAACGGTAACAACTACGCCGTTATTTGTAAAAACTCAAATTTGTCATTTCCTTCATCCAACCGTTATCCGTTATGGGGCCCACAAATTGCTGCGCCGTCGTACGAATATTCCCCGACAGAAAGGATATTCCACGACCAAACAAATATTCCCCGACAAAATAAATATTTTATAACCACTTACTTATTTTACAAAATTTTCACATCCAAAGCATTATATCAAATTAATACCTTATTAATTTAGAATAATGAATAGAGGAAAATTCACTTTTATTTATAATAAGTTGGGGTCTTACACATCTGCGTTGGAATTAAAGGATGGATCTTCTCCGACCATCTTTTCCTAGTCCCCACTCTTCTTTTCCTCTTTAGTATCCACATCTATTGGCACGTCTGATTGTAGCTTTAATTTCTCCTCGGTAGGTTCCTCTAACTCTTAACCACTCCTTAATGTGCTAGCCTTGTAATGATTTTTTCTGTCTCTCCTCGGATTCTTCTCCGTGTCGCTCGATAAAGGTCCTTGAGGGTGATTTTTCAAGGCATTGTCAACTGCCCTTTATAATTCTCCAAATTCCTCATAATTACATCATGGTTGATCTTCCATGTATCTAGCTTATTCCTCTATAACTCGTTCTCCTTGATATATTTAGTCACAATTTCCTTGAAATCCCCTCTTCTTTCCTGCTGTGGGATTTGTTGTTGGCAAGCCTAAAATTTGGGTAGTTTAATTTGTTGTGACACTTGAGGTTGGGCTTGATTATCTCACCATAAGAAATTCAGGTGATACCCCCCAATCCTGATGATAGTTGTTGTGATAGATATAATTGTTGGGGTAGTCACCGAAGTTGCCACCATACTGTATTGACTCAAAATTGATGGTGAATTGATGACTCGAATGGTTTCCAACATAATAATCACAAATCACCGCTACACTTTGAATAGGTTGTGTTGCTAAAGTGTCGATCTTCCTCAAAAGTATCTATATATGTGCTGACAACTCATCGAGTCCATAAATCCCAGCTGCGTTTGGCTAAGTCATTCTCTTATAAGGCCATTTATCATTATAGGCAACCATGATGTACGTTGTAAAGAAAAAAAATTAAAACAAAAAAAATTTAAAACGTTTAAACAAACTAAATTGATAGAAACTAATAATGAAATAATTATTATAACTGTTCCCTGGCAAAGACGCCAAAAACTTGTTATCCTTTTTCTATAATTACAATTCGCACAAGTATACAAGGTCAATCAAGTAATATAGAAGGAAGAAAGAACCCACAGAGAACGAATAATACTAATTATCCTAATTATTAATTTGTTACAAATTTAATTCTATTTAAACGGTCACAAATTTTGATATTGAGATTATTTTAAATTAAAACTGAAATTAAACTAAACTAACAAGAATTTATTACCAGATGTATTTAGTCTAGGAATATAATGTCCCCAATTACGTCACAATAATTGCTTTAACCTATTTCCACTTTATTAATCCAATGAATTGTTCACTAGGATTGCCTATCAATTTAGTAACATCTTTCAATGATTAACAAAAAGACATATTTCAATTATATTGCTATTTTCATGCAAGACACTTAAAATAGATTCATTAAGCACAAACTCCTAATTAAGTTACACATGGCATACAAGTATTCTCAACTTATATACTGTTGTGTTATTCTAGAAAGAATCAACACATTCATGCATTATCATATCAAGATCTAATCATAAATTTCTTTTTTCAATTACACTTAAGATATCAGATTAATTACTAGCTAGACAATTAATAAATTATGCACAAGATATGATAAACAACTCAATAAGATCAATAAACGTAAACGAAGACAATTAAATTAATGCTTTGCAAAAGGTTCCATTGCATCCCTAATTGGAAAATAGTTCATAATCCTAAAGCAAACCATTATCTTAAATATGAAAAACATTCAAAGTTGTAGATAATGAATATAGGAGAAGAAGAAAAACTCTTGTAAGAATCCTTAATCTCCTTAGTCTTCAATCTTTGACTCTTATTTCTCTCCAATCCAATCTTCAAGCCTCTTTAGGTGGTTGTCAATTCTTGTAGAAAAAGTCTCTAATTACCCCCAATTTTATGCCTCACATCATGTATTTATAGTTTACAAGTCAAATCCCAAGCTTAGGAGGAAACCCAATCCAATTGGGAGTTAAAATATGCAAAAATGCGTTAAATCTTAATCTGACCGTGACCCCTCTCTAGTGTTGGGAGCGGCCATGCCAGTCAATTTTCTGTTGTGACTCCCTTTGGTAAAATGGTCATAACTCTCTCGTCTATACTCCGATTTGGATGATTTAAAATGTTCTAAAAAGCTAAAAAGTAGATCTACAACTTTCATTATTTGAGAATGGAGATATTCTAGCTGGATCAAGGTCAAAATTGGGATTCAAGTGGTTGTATGTCAATGACAACTCCAAACTTTGAGGTTCAACTTCCATTAGTAAAAAGATCATAACCTTTGATCTGGAAGAGTTACGGGACGTGACACCTATCAAATCGAAGCTCTTGACGAGGTCGACAATAAAATTCAAGTTCCAAGCCAAGAAAGTGCATCCAACGCGGCATTGAAAGCCCTTCAATATTCCCTTATTGCATTTTCTTTCATATTGTACTCCAAAATATGTCAGTATTGCGTTTACTTGCCTCTTCCTACAAAATATCAGAAAAACACTAAAAATACATCCAAATAACTTAAAATACTTAAGAAATCACAAATTATCATGTTAAAATATAATTAATAACATGTATAAAACCCACTTATCAACGATTAAAACATGTCAAAAGTAGTGAAAAGCGGATAACTAAGCGAATAAATGATTATTTCCTTCAAAAATTTCAATGATACGATTCCCCCGGCGACGATACGATCATCTCGGCGATTATCTCGGCGAAGATATGATTACCCCAATGATGATCCCGATGATAATTCGATTACGATTCTCCCCCTATAGTGACCCATACAACGATACAATCATGAGTTTCGTGACTCGCATCATTGCATAATTATATATTGTCTTACATCATCACTATATCTTGACATGCATTGGGTGTTTATATAATTTTTCATAGTCATTCCATTGCATTGCAAAAACATGGCAAAAAGGGGCATTTGTAGACACCCAAAAAATTATTGTGCATCTTTTCTCTAATAGTGGTAGAAGAGCAAAAGAGTTATTTCACCTTAAGGCCAAGATGTCTAAACAAAGATTACAAGGCTCATAAAAAGTATTTGGATCCCCCACTATGACCTCTGAGTAACAAAAGACATAAAGGAAGATGAGTGACTAGCAAACATTTACGAGAGGATGGTTTTCCGTCTTTTTCTTTATCTTCCCAAATCCTAAATTGATCAAACTTGATGCCACTGTGTAGCTCTCGAAAAGAGATTTTTGGATTGGTATAGCTCGTTTGCTAACTCTTCTCGGTTTAAAATTATAAATGTTTCAGCACGCATCAAGAAAAACCGACGTTGTGACATAAAAATCGAGCCAGGTAAACCCCGCCCTAGGGTTGCCGCAGGTAAACCTGTGGTAGGCCTAGGGTACCTATATAATGAGGTTTTTGCTCATTTTTTTTAAAGAAGAAGGCTTTTTTTAAAAAGAAAGTGTGTTATCTAGAGAGAGAAATAGAGAAAGGAAGAGAGAAATTCTTTAAATCCACTTTAGATCTAGTTTTTATTCATCAAATCTCCTACCAATCTAGAATCAAGCCTTCCACACATCTTAAGTATGAAGAATCTATCACTCCCAAGGTTAAAGTTCTCATCTTTATACTAGATCTAGCCTACATTTAGCTTATTTTGTAAATTGTTGTGCTTGAACTTTGTTTGTTTCTAGTTAATACTTCATTTGCTCTCCTAACATCCTAGATCATATCTAGAGGTTTTTGGACCCTATTTTTGGGATTATGGATGGTTAAAGAGGATTTCTCACATATGGAATCTCCTCCTAATTACCGATGATATCATTTTCGTAATTTATCGTTTTATGAGTTTGATTCACCTCCTTTTTCATCGATATATTATTCTTGTTTAGGAGTTGTTTGCTACTAATTTCCAAGTCAGACAAATATCCTAGATTCATATCTACTGATGAAGGGGTCCCACCTTTTGTCCAGCGAGGAATTCTCATGAATATAATATCCTTATCCTCAACCTAAGATATATTTCTGATTAGATCTCGATTGCGTTATTTTCTAGATCTATGGATTTCGTTTCCTAGATTCCATGTTCTTTTAATAGATCTCATCAATACGTAACAGTCCCTCGCAATTTCAGTTATTGGTGATATTTGATTCCCTCAATATAGTAGTGATATAATAGCGATATTATTATGTCATTGGGCGATCTATGGATTTAAGGTTTACGGGAGTCCCTTTCTAAACTCCAAATTCCGTTTATGGATCTCGATGTATTATTAAATGTGATTCCAAATTATGTGAACTTAGGAATGAAGATAAAGTCCTTAAACATCGTTTTTAATGGGAATTGATGATATTCCCACGATGGACATAATCGATGATTGTAATGGTTGTTATTCGATCATTGTAAATATAATTTGGGCCTTAAAACGATATCGAGGGTTCCATCCCACAAAAATTGGATATAAGGCCCCTTAATAGTGGATTTTATTATTGGGAGGTGTTTGGAGTTATTTAGATGGTTTACATGCCCACGGGTAGCTCCAACCCTGTTTTTGTTGTTTGATTTTATCTTTTAGAGATGTGAAAATGATTTTCGAATGAAATTACAAAGATCTTTTAAAATTGAATCAAACTATGTTATTAGATTAATTCTTTGCTTAAATTGGAAGTAATGGAGAGCCTTAATTTCTATTTGACGAAGGGTTGAAAATAACGTTTTCTCTAAAACGACACCAAAAAAGTTTTTGTCAAATGAAAGCTAAAATAAACTTTTCTTTCAAATCAAATCCTTCGTGCATAGGTTCAAAGAGACTCGAAATGTGCTTTAGAAATAATCCTTGACTTGACCTTAGGAAACGACCCCTAGATTATGTAAGACCCCAAATTATTAATAAATGAAATTTAAATTCCTCTATTTATTATTTTGAAATAATAAGTGTTGATTTGATTAATGTGGTTAGTTATGGGTAAAATGCGTAAATATTTCAAATAAGCAAGTGGTCCTAAAATATTCATTGTTGTCGGGGAATATTCGTTTGGTCGTGGAATATTCTTACTGTCGGAGAATAATCGTACGACGGCGCAGCCTTGTGTGAGCCCTATAACGGAAAGCGATTGGATGAAGAAAACGACAAAAATAAGTTGTTTATAAATAACGGCGTAGTTGTTACTGTTAATACTGTTGGAATACCCGGTGGTTAAAACACAGTAATACGCGTTGTTGCACAGTAGCACACGGTATTGCACCAATTATTGATTCTTACGTAAGAAGGCACTACTCAATAATGGTTACAGTAATTACTGTTCAATATTTTATTTTATTGATTCAATAATTGCTGCGTTGATATTTTATATTACTGTTGTTTTAATAATTGTCACTACACAGTATTTTCTATTATCGGAATAATAATTCATATTATCTGAATAATATTATTAGATAACATTATTGGCAATGTCTAAAAAGTTCTGTCTAAGGAGAGGTTTGGTCATCTAATTGCGCGCCAGTAAGGAGAGATCCTTATTGGAAAGCCCCCTCTTTCCTGGGAACGGCCTGGTTGCCAGTACTGTGGTTCTGTAATATTATTTGTGTATAATTAATTATTAATTTATATGATGAGGAAAATAGTGATTTTATGTGGATATAGATGGAGAAAATTTTTAATGTGACAATTGTTGAAAATTAATATTTTATCTTTTCTGATAAAATAATTCATTTAAATATATTATTTTAATAATATATTGATGGTGGTATTTTTACGATGAATGTGGGATATATGAGTATATGAGGAGGAAGAATATTTTTGTGACATTAAATGATTAACACATGTTTTGTGTGTTGGTGGACACAATTCTTGACCGAAAATTTATTATTGACTGTAAAATCGTCCATTTGTGAATTTCGGTCAACTTCTGTTTGGAATTTAGAAAAACTTTCTTCTATAAAGTTGTAGAGAATTGAATTTTCTATAAAAACTCGCGAGATTCGAATTTTCTGATAAGAGGGCTATTTATTATGAATTATTGAAGTTCTGAAGTTCCGAAATAATTGATTTTTGGAAATTTTAATTATTATTTTTAAGAAAAACGTTTTTTTCAATTGAGGGGCATGTGTTAAATGGTTGAAATCAGCTGGTGGTGTGCTTAGGAATTTTGTTTATAAATAATATTATTATATTCAATTTTCTGCTTTGGTGTTCTAAGCATTTTCCTATAAATAGGGTGCTTAGGTTAGAATTGAAAATCACACCAGAAACACAAGTTTCTCTCTCTTTCTCTCTCTATATTAGTGAGCGTATTCTTGTGAGTATTCTAATACTTTGAGTATTGCTATACGGTGCAAGTTCAAGTCATAACCTATATCCGGTGTTTCAACTAGAAGTACTGTTTTTGCTGAGGTAAGGGATGTTATTTCTTCTTAAATGATATTATTTTATTCACTATCATTATGCCGAAGTATTGATCTAAATTTTTATCAAATTTGAAACTTTTTATGTCGGGGTTACTATTCATGAGTTACTATTCATGAGTTACTATTCACGAGTTACTATTCACCGAAAAATGAAATTTCCTTCTTTTCGTCCAAATATCTATTCTAGATACTAGCTTTGATTGTATCCATGTTTTGATCATTCTTGAATTTTACTTCACTATGATAAGGTATTTTTAGACATGGATAAATCGAAATACGAATCCTTGATATTTGTTATTTTGCTTCACTGGATTCGTTTTCTTTAAAATATTTTTCATCATCCTCAGTCTTAAATGATGATATAACTGAATATCTTTGGCCTGTAGTGCAAATATGAATAATTTCTGATGAATATCTTTGGCCCGTAGTGTAAAGATGAACAGGTGTTGAGGTGAACATGACCAACTGATGAATATCTTTGGCCTGTAGTGCAAAGATGACTATTTGATTCAAGATATTTATTGATTGATGTTACAGGGATAAAATGTTGATGATGGGCTTTTAAATTCATAGATAATCGTAGATTTCATCCTCTATGTAACTTCTCTATGAATTATTATTTTCCGCTGCGAATATTGAATTAAACTTGTTGTCTATTGTATTCTATTAAATTTTTTCCTGTTGAAGACTAACGATAATTTGTTGTATATTATCTTAGTCATAATATTCTTTACTGGGCTAGTTGAGCTCACCCTTTTCCTTGTTGTTCCATTTTCTTCTCAGGAGGCGAGAATGTAGCAAGTACTAGTCGGGGTATGGAATGAAGGTTCTAGGAAGTTGTTTTAGTAGTCCTCACCATTTTTTTTGTAAAATATTGTTCCAATAATTGTAATGAGGACTTATTTGAGTGTGGATATTGTCTAGATGACAATATTTGTATTTACACTCATAGTTTTTATGTTGTATTAATAAAGTTGTAGTTGTTTCTATACCATGTTATTGACGACTCAGAATAGGTGTTGTATACCTGTTTTGGGGGCGTCACAGTTGGTATCAGAGCTTAGGGATATGATCTCTGGCGGAGATCGGGGAATAGAACTAGGAGGGAAGAGGCGAGTAAATCCTTCGCTAGTGTGTCCTACCTAAGCTTATTTGTTGGTCGGTCATAATATAGGGATATTATGTGATTTGTTAATTTGTTAAATTAACCCTTGTTTTATGGTAGTATTTGAGAATGTAGACTGAGAATGTTAACAGTGGAGTAAATGAAACCGTGGAGACACCTGTACTCACCAACGAGGAGAACGTGCAACAGGCTGGCAATGTTCCTCCTGTGAACAACACCACTGAGCAGTCGATGAACGATGAGATGTTTAGAAGCTTTTTGCGATTCATGCAAAACCAGACGAAAGAGATTCATGTTCAAAATATAGGAAGAAACAATGGCAACGCACAGCTGGTCACAGCCAAGCAGTTCAAAGAGTTGGGACCACCAGAATTCTGGGGAAAGCCAGATCCAATTAAGGCGGAGACATGGGTCAAGCAAATTACCAAGATATTTGATGTCTTGGAATGCACGGAGGAACAGAAGGTTCCATTCGCCACCTTTATGTTCCGTGGCGAGGCAGACTACTGGTGGGAATCTGTGAAGCGTACCCATCCAGCTGCACTCAGCATGTCTTGGGAGATATTTCAGAAGCTATTCAATGACAAGTACTTTCCTGAAAGTATTCGTCATATGAAGGAGGTAGAGTTTATTAGATTGGAGCAGAATAACATGACGGTGTCCCAGTACGAGACGAAGTTTGCGGAGTTGTCCAGGTTTGCACCTCATTTGGTGGAGAATGAGGAACGTATGACGCAGATGTTTCTGAGAGGTTTGAAACCCGGCATACGTCAATATCTCATTTCTCATAAATTTTCTCTCTATTCAGATGTTGTCAACAGGGCTCAATTGTTGGAGCGAGATAACGAGTACGGTCAACCGAGGGACCACAACCAGGATCATATCGGTGACAACAGTCATCAGAACAATGATAACCAGCGGAGAAAGAATAGTACAGACAAGAACGGCAACCACTCTGGTGGTAATCGTGGCTATGAAAATAGAAGAAGCGAGTCGGGAGGAGATTTTAAAAAGAGGAGATTCAACAATGATAATACGAAAACGTCAGCACCAGCAGCAACTGGTTCCAAGGGAGGAGAACGACCACCGGTCATATGCTATAAGTGCGGAAAAGAAGGACATATCAGCCCAAACTGTCCACAACAGTTCAAGGTATGTTATAACTGTGGAAAGGAAGGACATATCGCTCGAGATTGCACTGTAGCGAAACCAAGTCCAGCGGGGATGGTGACTCAAAAAGTTGTCCCATAAAAGTCAAAGTCAACGGTTCCTGGAAGAACATTTTTTGTGACTGGTCAGAATGCGAGGAACCCAAACGAGGTGATCACGGGTAAGCTAATCATAAATTCATGTGAAGTTTATACATTACTAGATACCGGTGCTACCCATTCATTTATTTCTCCTGCTTGTGCTCAACGTTTAAACTTGACTCCAGAGAAATTAGACTTTGATTTATCTGTGGAGACTCCGTTAGGGGAAACTTTCATCACATCCACTGTTTATAAATCTTGTTTGATCTAAGTTGGTACCATCACCTTACCTGTTGATCTTATCTCTTTAAAGATACTTGCTTTTGATGTGATTTTAGGAATTGATTGGTTAACTACTCATCATGCCAAAATTGATTGCTTTAGTAAGGTTGTTAGTTTTCATATTCCTAAGCAACCTGTTATTCGAATTCAAGCAACGAAACTATTGAAGTCAAACTCTTTCATATCAAGCCGTAAAGTCATTCGTTTATTGAAAAACGGATGCCAAGCTTTCTTAGCTATGTTATGGACTTGAACAAAAATACGTCAAATTTGAATGATATTTCTATTGTTAGTAAAATTTTTGACGTATTTCCTGAAGAATTTCTTGGCTTACTCCCAGAGCGTGATATTGAATTTTGTATCAATTTTGAACCCGGTACAAAACCCATTTCTAAAATCTCATATCGAATGGCTCCTATTGAACTTCAGGAGTTAAAAACCCAACTATAGAAGTTGATAACCGAGCCTCTATCTGGTGACTTCCTTTATGGAATGCACTGAAGCCAAACTCTCCGTAGGGGATGCCATATTCGTATGGTAGTATCTGATAGGTGCCATTGTGACGTGATATCCAAGATTGGGATATGAGTCACAGTTGAGAGCAACCTAAGTCAGTAATCGAAATACATAGCTTTCTAGGCTTAGCTGGTTATTATCGGAGATTTGTAAAATGATTTTCTCGAATCGCTACTCCATTAACTCAGCTGACTCAAAAAGATACAAACTTCGAATGGACCGAGGAATGCGAGAAGAGCTTCCAAGAATTCAGCATGCGACATCGACGTTGGCTCGAGCTGTTGAAAGATTTCGATCATATCATCCAATACCATCCTAGAAAAGCAAACGTGGTAGCTGACGCATTGAATATGCAAGAACGAGTGTAATGATGTCAAGTATACGTGTAATCGATAAAGTTAAAGTTGCTCAAGCTACAGACCCGGAGCTGATGCGTATGAAGAAGAAAGTGCAAGAAGGTGCTATTCCAGAAGTAAGAATCGATGAAGAAAGAATACTTCGAGTCCACTCCAGACTTTGTGTTCCTAACGATTCTGATTTAAAGTACAAGATCATGATGGAGGCACACAATACACCATTTGCAATCCATCCTGGAAGTACTAAAATGTATCATGATCTTTGACATACATTTTAGTGGAACAATATGAAGAGAAAGATTGCAAAGTTTATCTCGAGGTGTTTAACTTGTCAACGTGTAAAGGCGGAGCATCAAGTACCAAAGGGTCCATTGCAACCACTTGAGATTCCGAAATGGAAGTGGGAACACATTACCATGGATTTCGTTACGGGTCTTCCCATGGTTTCTCAAGGCATAAATGCTATTTGGGTTATAGTTGATAGATTAACCAAGTCTGCTCATTTCTTGTCGATACGAGAGACTTATTCCCTTGAACGTCTTGCTAGTATGTACGTGAATGAGATTGTGAGGTTGCATTGCATGCCAGTATCCATAGTTTCGGATCGTGACCCAAGATTCACTTCAAGATTTTGGGTTAGCTTGCAAAAAGCTATAGGCACGGATTTACGATTTAGTTCGGCATACCATCCTCAAACGGACGGGCAATCAGAGAGGACTATTCAAACTCTTGAAGATCTATTAAGACTTTGTGTCCTCGATTTCAAAGGAAGTTGGGATAAGTACCTACCATTGGTGGAATTCTCCTACAACAACAGTTATCAGGCAAGTATAGGTATGGCTCCCTTTGAAGCATTGTATGGACGAAAGTGTCGCTCTCTAGTATGTTGGGATGAGGTGGGAGAAGCAACGTTGTTGGGACCAGAGTTGGTACGAATGACTACAGAGAAGATCCAAACGATTCGACAACGTATACAAACGGCACAGGATCGACAAAAGAGTTATGCGGATCTTCATTGAAAGGACGTGAAATTTGACATTGGGGATCATGTATTATTACGTGTAGCTCCATGGAAAGGAGTTACAAGATTTAGGAAGAGAGGAAAGCTCAATCCACGATTTATTGGTCCATTTCAGATTCTTGACCGAGTAGGAAATGTGACCTATAGACTCGCATTACCTCCAAGCATGTCTCGTGTTCATAACATTTTTTTACATATTTATGCTTCGTAAATATGTGAAAGACCCAAACCACGTTATTGAGTTAGAACCAGACGAGATAGCCGAAGACTTAACGTACGAGGAGGTACCTGTCAAGATCTTGGATAGGAAGGAGCATGTCCTACGCACGAAGGTTATACCACAAGTTAAGGTTTTGTGGAGAAATCATGCTATTGAGGAAATGACCTGGGTATTGGAAACAGAAATGAAAGCGAGGTATCCTCATCTTTTCGAAACACCAGGTACGTATGTCAATTTCGAGGACGAAATTTCATAAGGAGGGGAGATTGTAAGACCCCAAATTATTAATAAATGAAATTTAAATTCCTCTATTTATTATTTTGAAATAGTAAGTGTTGATTTGATTAATGTGATTAGTTATGGGTAAAATGCGTAAATATTTCAAATAAGTAAGTGGTCCTAAAATATTCATTGTTGTCGGGGAATATTCGTTTGGTCGTGGAATATTCTTACTGTCGGAGAATAATCGTACGACGGCGCAGCCTTGTGTGAGCCCCATAACGGAAAGCGATTGGATGAAGAAAACGACAAAAATAAGTTGTTTATAAATAACGGCGTAGTTGTTACTGTTAATACTGTTGGAATACCCGGTGGTTAAAACACAGTAATACGCGTTGTTGCACAGTAGCACACGGTATTGCACCAATTATTGATTCTTACGTAAGAAGGCACTACTCAATAATGGTTACAGTAATTACTGTTCAATATTTTATTTTATTGATTCAATAATTGCTGCGTTGATATTTTATATTACTGTTGTTTTAATAATTGTCACTACACAGTATTTTCTATTATCGGAACAATAATTCATATTATCTGAATAATATTATTAGATAACATTATTGGCAATGTCTAAAAAGTTCTGTCTAAGGAGAGGTTTGGTCATCTAATTGCGCGCCAGTAAGGAGAGATCCTTATTGGAAAGCCCCCTCTTTCCTGGGAACGGCCTGGTTGCCAGTACTGTGGTTCTGTAATATTATTTGTGTATAATTAATTATTAATTTATATGATGAGGAAAATAGTGATTTTATGTGGATATAGATGGAGAAAATTTTTAATGTGACAATTGTTGAAAATTAATATTTTATCTTTTTCTGATAAAATAATTCATTTAAATATATTATTTTAATAATATATTGATGGTGGTATTTTTACGATGAATGTGAGATATATGAGTATATGAGGAGGAAGAATATTTGTGTGACATTAAATGATTAACACATGTTTTGTGTGTTGGTGGACACAATTCTTGACCGAAAATTTATTATTGACTGTAAAATCGTCCGTTTGTGAATTTCGGTCAACTTCTGTTTGGAATTTGAAAAAACTTTCTTCTGTAAAGTTATAGAGAATTGAATTTTCTATAAAAACTCGCTAGATTCGAATTTTCTGATAAGAGGGCTATTTATTATGAATTATTGAAGTTCTGAAGTTCCGAAATAATTGATTTTTGGAAGTTTTAATTATTATTTTTAAGAAAAACATTTTTTTCAATTGAGGGGCATGTGTTAAATGGTTGAAATCAGCTGGTGGTGTGCTTAGAAATTTTGTTTATAAATAATATTATTATATTCAATTTTCTGCTTTGGTGTTCTAAGCATTTTCCTATAAATAGGGTGCTTAGGTTAGAATTGAAAATCACACCAGAAACACAAGTTTCTCTCTCTTTCTCTCTCTATATTAGTGAGCGTATTCTTGTGAGTATTCTAATACTTTGAGTATTGCTATACGGTGCAAGTTCAAGTCATAACCTATATCCGGTGTTTCAACTAGAAGTACTGTTTTTGCTGAGGTAAGGGATGTTATTTCTTCTTAAATGATATTATTTTATTCAATATCATTATGCCGAAGTATTGATCTGAATTTTTATCAAATTTAAAACTTTTCATGTCGGGGTTACTATTCATGAGTTACTATTCACGAGTTACTATTTACCGAAAAATGAAATTTCCTTCTTTTCGTCCAAATATCTATTCTGGATACTAGCTTTGATTGTATCCATGTTTTGATCATTCTTGAATTTTACTTCACTATGATAAGGTATTTTTGGACATGGATAAATAGAAATACGAATCCTTGATATTTGTTATTTTGCTTCACTGGATTCGTTTTCTTTAAAATATTTTTCATCATCATCATTCTTAAATGATGATATAACTGAATATCTTTGGCCTGTAGTGCAAAGATGAATAATTTCTGATGAATATCTTTGGCCCGTAGTGCAAAGATGAACAGGTGTTGAGGTGAACATGACCAACTGATGGATATCTTTGGCTTGTAGTGCAAAGATGACTATTTGATTCAAGATATTTATTGATTGATGTTACAGGGATAAAATATTGATGATGGGCTTTTAAATTCATAGATAATCGTAGATTTCATCCTCTATGTAACTTCTCTATGAATTATTATTTTCCGCTGCGAATATTGAATTAAACTTGTTGTCTATTGTATTCTATTAAATTTTTTCCTGTTGAAGACTAACGATAATTTGTTGTATATTATCTTAGTCATAATATTCTTTACTGGGCTAGTTGAGCTCACCCTTTTCCTTGTTGTTCCATTTTCTTCTCAGGAGGCGAGAATGTAGCAGGTACTAGTCGGGGTATGGAATGAAGGTTCTAGGAAGTTGTTTTAGTAGTCCTCACCATTTTTTTTGTAAAAAATTGTTCCAATAATTGTAATGAGGACTTATTTGAGTGTGGATATTGTCTAGATGACAATATTTGTATTTACACTCATAGTTTTTATGTTGTATTAATAAAGTTGTAGTTGTTTCTGTACCATGTTATTGACGACTCAGAATAGGTGTTGTATACCTGTTTTGGGGGCGTCACAGATTATTTACATTCGACGATTTGATTCTAGGAGACGACACCCTAGATTCCACGACTTGAACTTAGGAGTCGACCTCTAAGGTTACTTACATTTCACGACTTAACTCTAGATTTTCTCCAATGACATAATTCATATAGGCACAACACACACACACTTTGCATTTCTCAAAGCATTACATTTTAAGGAAAACATTAGGAAAGCAGTAATTGTGTCTTCACGAAAGTCGGGGGACACCTTCCCTTCGCTTAGGCAATCCCTTGAATTCTATGAATCCCGATTGCGAATTAATTTTTTGGAGTCACGTAATGAGTCATCTCGATTATTAAAAAATTAAAAATTTGGATGAGTTGATACATTCATTTGAATCCTTACTAACTAGCGACTTTGTCTAATTGGCCAACATTAAAATCAAATTTTCAAACCTCGTTGACATTTATGTCTATTTTTTCCAAAATCACCCTTAAAATTAATAAATCTCAAAAAATATAAAAATATAAAAATTATAAATAAAAAGAGAAAGGAAAAAATCTCGACGTCGACACATATTATTGATTTTAAATAATAAAGGAATTGGATCAAAGTAAAGAATCAATTGTATGTTTACCGTTTTATTCTCGGCACGGGTAAGTTTGCCTGCTCGATGAAAACTTCGGGTACACAGGGTGAGGGCCTTTTGAGGGGAAGAGAATTCCGTCAAAAATTGGGGAAATTGGAAGATAAAGAAATAGATAATTGGAATGCTAGAAGAACAACATATATCTAATCTGCGATTGAGGCCATAGAAATTGAAACTAAGAATATTATCAAGTCTTAAATCCCTACCCGACTTTGTAGCCGTTTGTCTACAAAAGAAGTTTAGAGTAAATCGGAGATAAAAGAGAGATTTGGGATGTGTGTGGAGAGTAGGGAGAGATACGGAAGGAGAGATTGTTAGCATTCTCAAGATAAAGAAGAAATAAAGGATCGGATTAATTGGGAAAATGGAAGAGCCAGGGGGGGGGGGACTTTTTCCTTATTATATATTGGTATTGGTATCTTTTAAAAATGTGAACAAATATTTTAAATTGCCATATTATAAAACCAAATTAAACTAAATCAATCAATGTAGTCTATTTATAAAACTGCTATAGGCGGGTGATGTCATTAGGTGCCTCTCACTCAAAAAATTCCATTTCCTCGTTGCCATTGGAAAATTATTTATATTTATATTATCATTCGTAATATAACTTTTGTATTTTACTATTTTGTACTCCAAATTTGCTACAATTCATATTATATCATCACCCTAATGACATACGCACAACACGTGTGCCTGGGTTATAAAAACTAAATTTTCATAGGGTTTACTCTTTCAGACTACGTCGCCCTTCTTCTCTCTCGAACTTTCCCATTTTCTCCATTTCTAATATATATAGGGATTCGCCACCAGATCCATTATCACTCTCAGGTAATATTTTCATCTTTTAACTTTCTCCTTCCGTCTTTTCCATCATATTTATTTCTGGAATAAGTGATTTTTTGATCATTTTAGTATTTTTTTTATACAAAAATATATTTGTTAGTAGTTTGCCCTCTTGCTCTCTAATTAGAATTTCAATTCACCTGTATCTCGATCATTTTCTTAGTCATATATTGGTTTGACATCGACCGTACTAATTAGATCTTGAAAATTTATTATTTGGGTAAGTGATGTAAAACATTAATCTCTCCTGATTTTGCAATCTATAATCTTTTTTTTGAAAGTCAACTTTTTGGGAAATATAATATAATTTCATAATCAATTACATTATTACTATTACAATATCAAATAATCAAACTTCATCAAAGGAGGAAGAAATAAACTCGCAATATCAACCAATCAAACTTCACCAAAGGAGAAAGAAATAAACTATAGAGTGAAGAAGACAAAAAAAAAGTGATAGAGAGATTAATGGTGAGAGAGTCATCCATAGTTCAACATTGCGGACGAGAGTAATTACAAAAATGTCATTACGTAAAAAATACTCCATCTGTCTCAAATTATTTGATTTTTTAGAGTTCCACACACATACCAATATGTATGATAAAAATACTAAAATATCCTTATGTGCTTATTTTTTTATTTTCTGCGCATGACTCCTTATTGGTGGGAATATGAAAAGATGCTTAAAAAAGAAGAGAGGCATGAATGAGAATAATGACTATCATTAATTAGGGTAAAAGGGGCAAACTTGGAAAACAAAGGAAAAAAATGCATTGAAATCTTAAAAAAGCAGATATTGTGGGACAAAATTTTTTTGCTAAAACAGCAGATAATTTGGGACGGAGAGAGTATTAATTAAACTTGTCGTCCGCACTACTAAAGTGTGGATCTTTAAGGGCATTTTTGTCACTTTTGAGTTCGCACTTTAGTTATGCGTACTCCCCAAAATAAAATTTGGACTGATGATAATTTTCACCGTTAGATTTACAATTGGACATTCACGATCTGTTGTAAGGATAATCTTAAGTTTACAATGTTGATTATGAATGGGTCTCCTATCACTTTCTTACCCATTCAACGAATGTGTAAATTTTAATACTAAAAAAGAAAAGTCTAATTACAAAATTGTCGCTCCAAGTTGGCACCATTTTTGATTTGGCCCTTTAAGTGGCAAAAATCTCAATTTACTTCTTAAGTGCATGGCTAATTTGATTCAATCTACTCTTGACATTGACTTGGACTCAAGTTTTTATATACTTAGGGCTGTAAACGAATATATATAAATTCAAATATAGTCGTATCCGTATCCGATAAACTAATACCCCACCTATATCCGTATTCGGTATTCGGCGGATTTTAAAATTATTATCCGTATTCGGTAATTGAAATAATATCTGAATAATTATTTGTTTTTAGTCATTTTATTTGAACGAACAAATTATTCAAATATTCATGTATTCGAATTCATTTATCAATTAATTAGTAAACAATTCATTCAAAATTTACAAAAAAATCAAAAGAAATTTTTAAATAATTACTCGTCGCCATTTAAATTTTAACCAATATATATTAATTAAACATCTTACACTTATCATAAAAATCAATCAAAATTTAAACATCCTAGAGAAATTATCAAATTAACAGCATTTATAATTAAAAATAATACTAATTTATCATCTACTCTTGTTCTCGCACCTAAGTTTTGAAAATAAAATATTTGTAACAAATTAATAACTATAGTTTTGTTCTTATAATATATAATTTTCTCGTTAAATGATACATTTTGGATATTTTAACAGTCAATTTGGCATCTTTTTCTGCTATTTCTTATCATATTTGAGGATAAATGAGCAAAGGTTTGTAAAGCAAAATAATTCTGGTAATTAGGCTACCATTGTGGATTATGACTTTGACATTTTCATGCACATAGGATGTTTATGACTGTAGGTTGGTGTGCTATTGAATGGTCACCTAGTCATGTCTATATGCATGTGGATAGTCCTTTTTACAAAGGAGACTTTGGCAAAAAATTTCAAGAGTCTAGGCATTGAATGAATACGCGCTTTTAACTGTACTGTAGTCATTTGTTAAAGTAATGCATGCATGCATATAGCCATAAAATGCATTTAATGAGCTCCAGGCTAGAATTTATCACACCCTTTCTGAGGTGATTTAGAGACTTTTGTTCAGATATATGAATCCAGACCAGCCGAATAGCTCCCATAGGACCTCTTCAGGTGTGAGGAGGAGAGCTTCTGATGTGCCTCTGCCTCGCCCAGCCCGACAGCCTCGTCGGTTGACAGAGTCAGTGATTCGTCCTATCCGGGTTGATGTACCAGATGTTGAGGACGAGGAGGAGGATGTACCGGTTGCGGTTGCGGCTCCTGCTCCTGCTGCTTCTACTCCCCACAGGGAACTTCTAGCTATAAACGTGACGATTCCAGAGCTTTTGAATGATTTGAGTCGCCACCCCTCGATCTATTTGCATGCGAACGAGGTAAGAACTGTGTTCGATCTTCCTTCTTCCTATTTATGAGGAGTAAGGGATTTGATATAGATTTGTATTGTAATGCAGGTTCCCGTCTTTACGCAGCCTCGAGGGAACTGGTTCAGTATACATTCTCTATATTAGACTCTTCATCCAGAGTACCGAGAGATTGTGCATGTTTGGGGCTTTGAGGCGTTCTTTTCCATCCTCCCCTGCCGTTGTCCCTAGGGTTATCTCAGGGCATTGTCTGAACGCTGGTTTCACCAGACTCAGTCTCTCCATTTATTGGATTGTGAAATGATAATGACGCCGATGGATTGGCGGTTTATCACCGGTATGGAGTCAGTGTTCTAAAAATTCCCGTCTAGGTCCGACTAGGCCCCCCCTTTGCTCCCCGCCTAGGCGCTATGCCCCTCCTTGGCGCCTCGCCATGGCACTAGGCCCCCTTGACGTCTCACCTAAGCCTTAGGCGGCAAAAAAATCTATCCAGAAAATTAGGCAGGGCGTAGGTGGGGTCTAGGCGAAGAGATTTTTTTTATTTTAATAACTACCTAAACCAGATTTTAATATATTTATTTTTCTAATGATTTTAACACTCCTTGATTTTAATATATTCATAATACATGTTGTAGCATATCAAATCACAACAAAAAGTGAACAATATCAAGTCAAAATGGATAATTTTATTATAGTTGTAATTTTTTAAACTTATACCAACTTCAAATTATATAAATGATGATATATTTGTAATATTTAGTTTAATTCAATATAATTCTTAAATTTATGTTTAGTTTCTTAAGTTTTAATATTGAATTAAATTTTTGAAATTTTAAATTTTATTATTTAATAGCAATGTTGTTTATGAATACACCTAATACGTTAAAAATATGTTTGAATTTAGAACAATTGCATGTTTGTATTTGAACTTTGACATTAGCAGTATGGATATTTGTTCAAATTTTAAGCAAAAGTTTTTATTATAGATTGTTTTGTTTGATATTATTGTTTTGTTTGGATAAATGTAAGATAAAATATTAAAATTGACTTAAAATAAAAAATTTCGTCTAGGCCCTGTCCAGGCCCCACCTAGGCCCCCCTCGGCCGCCCACTTAGCGCTTTTTAAAACATTGCATAGAGTTTTTTGGGGTGTCAGTGCCTTGTGTGGTTGACATTTTTTCGACTGCCGTCAGATCCTTGTTAGGAGTCCAGGCTACGGCGCTCAAAGGCAGAACAGTCCGCACTGGTCCTTTGAGTGTAGACGGCGTGAGTGGGGCGTTGAGTGAGCCATTACCCGATGATAGGAGAGTCAGAGATCGCATTCTTCGGTGATTGTTTCTGATCATCCTCCGGGGTTGTTTCCTAGCGGATAACTCTTTCACGATGTCGTTCGTTTTGATTAGCGCCACACGTGAGGTGGATCGTATTGGAGATTTTGATTGGGGCTCCTATACATTTGCCTACTTCCTCAGGGGAATGCGTCTGCGCTCGCAGGGCTTGATGGAGGCTTGGCTAGGATTTTACCCGTTCTTGCTGGTGAGTATTTCTCATTTGATTTCCCTTGTTTGGGTTAAGAATGTTGACTGACCGCAAATATTTGATCTTATATTGGCAGTTTTGGGCTTATGAGAGGCTCCCATGTCTTCGTCCCATTAGCCTGTTAGGTTTAGACACCTATCCACGGGGACGGCGATGGCACCACTCCACTTTGACGGAGATTCCTGTAGCTGAGGGTTTCACTCATTCACGCTTATAGTTAGAGCTTTTGACAGCCGATGTCATTACGTGGGTTCCATATTCTGAGGACCACTTGACAGTTGGCTTTGAGGGTGGTTTTTCGACTGGTGTCGAGCATGTGATGTCCACCTGTAGGCTTCCTCTCTTCACAGATGGAGGATGAGAGCTCTATTTAAGAGAGCGTGCTATCAGGAGCACCACAGTAGAGATCCGTATACCGATCTGTCCTCTTGCCAGGTGTTATTGGCCTGTGTTGCAGCCGCCGATCAGTGATATCCCATTGGTGGGAGTTGATGGCTTTGATTTGTCAAAAGGACAGTTCACTCAGGAGGCATTCTACCGCTGGTGATTCCCTCGTACCATCGGAGCTCAGACCCTCGCCACACAGTTCATGGGGGATATGGTTCCTGGCTCCGTCATGATGGCAGATTAGATTGCTTGCGCCAGAGAGCCTACTCATCTGGCACAGATTGATAGCTTGACCCAGCAGTTGGACCGGGCGTATTTTTTCATCCGGCATTTGGGTAGAGATCCTTCAGAGGCGGATACTTTTGATCCTTCCAGCTCAGGGGCTGGCCCTTGAGGTGGCCCATATTCAGATAGCTTTGCCGGTGCAGGTCCTCCATTGTATCGGCCCGATATTCCTCCTAGTGGAGATACCGTGACTCAGGATGACTTACATCAGATGGATAGGTTAGATGGTGTAAACATCAACACTATTGACTTCTTCTGGTGTATTTCTTGCTATATCTTTTGATAGGCCTCTATTAGATACTGGGTGGCTATGCCTCATTCTCGTTATATCTATTGATAGGCCTCTGTTAGTTGTTGGGCGGATGTGCCCCATTTTCCTATATTTTCCAACTGTATATAGAGATGATGTATTTAGATGATGATGTAATTAGGAATGTATGTATACTGTTTTCCATTCTCTATATCATATTGTCATCTATTGTTTATCATGCATGTATTATGTTATGCATATATATGTCCAGAGATGTTCAGCATTGACCCCTAGATGGTCTTATGACATGACCCTACAGATGTCTTTCTCGACAGTTAGTCGCATTGATCATACCCCACCAGTATTAGTGGCATCATGTTTGACATCGTAGTATGATAGTTTGTCATCCTCAGATCAGGTGACCGTAGACCAGTTGTTGCGACACTCTGTGACCCTCCTGACGTTCCAGGTTTCATTGGGTTTTGTAGAGGGAATGTTGGAGCACTGGGTACCGGATAGGCAGGTGTTCCGGTATGAGACCAAGGAGTTGACTCCCACATTGGAGGAGTATGAGCGTCTGATAGATTTGCCACTGTATAGGCCTTGCGCTCAGATGGCTACCGGAGATATGAGCCGGTAGTTTATGACCCTCACAGGTTTGAGGCATAAAGTAGCCCTGGATGAGATATCCTCAGGGCATATAGTGTCCATGCGTTTTTTGATTAACAGATTTGGCTCCTTGGACAGTTACGCACAACACTCTGGGAATTTCACCACGTCGAAGGATGATTGGCGCGTTACCAGAGTAGATGTACTCTTGATGTGTATGATGGCCTATCTGTACATGCCATTATACGTGGACCATTTGGACATCGGTGTGATTATGGCGGTTCGCGCTCTCAGGGAGGGACATACCATTTTGCTGATGATCTTGGTAGACACCTTGAGGTCGGCCACATATTGCCATGCCCATCCTGTGGGGACTTTGTAGGCAGCTCAGTCTTGTTATATGTGTGGTTCATAACACATTTGAGATGGATTAGCACATTCTGACGTCATAGGTATTGTTTTTCCCATAAGATAGTCATGTCCTACTCCTTTCAGCTGGTGGAGTGTACGGACGCAGCTTCTTGGTCGGTCTTCTTGTCAGGGATCGAGGATCCGTTTGACATTCTGCTGTGTACAGGGCTCAGCTCTCCTTACGGCTTTATTACTCATGCATCTTGCATGGATTATCTTCCTCTAGCTGCTTTGAGGGGCATGACCACATATCACCTGTGACGCCCCCAAAATAGGTATACATCACCCATTCTGAGTCGTCAAAAATATGGTACAGAAACAAATACAACTTCAGTAATACAATTGTCGTGCAGAATACGACAACACATATACTGTGAGTTTGAATACAAATATTGTCTACTAGAGAGTATACAAACTCAAAAGGAGTCCTCATTACAATTATCACACTATTTCACAGAATAGTGAGGACTACTAATGCAACCATCTGGACCGTCAATCCATTCCCCGACTAGTCCCAGATATATTCTCATTTCCTGAAGAGAACAATGAAAGAAAGGGTGAGCTCAACTAGGCCAGTAAGAAATATTATGACTAAGATAATGTACAACAAATTATCATTAGACTTCAACATGGAAAAATTTGATAAAATATAATAGACAACAAGTTTTAGATCAACAATTGCAGCGGAAAAAGCAATCCATTAAAGAGTCAAGTAGAGCATAAAACTTACTATCTTCTATGATTTAAAATATTTATCATCAATTTTATTGCTGAGATTCAGCTTAATAAATAATTCACATCATCGAATCATCCCTGCACTACGGGCTAAAGATAATCGTGTTTTCATCAACGGTCATGATCATGCTATAAAACAATTCATCTTTGCACCCTTGGCCGAAAAGAATTCATGGCCATAATCATACCAAAAATTATCCATCAATGCACTACGGGCCAATGAAGACTTTTACCACATCATTTGTAACATTACGGTCATGATTATACCGAATAATCTTTGGTCATAATCATACCAAGTCCATCTATGCACTACAGGTCACAGATGACTTTTCAACAGAATATAAACATGAGGATGATGACAATGATATAATAATTCAATTAAACAAGTTCAAGGATAAATTTTAAAGATTTATAATTTAATTTATTCAAAAATCAATAACGTCCAAATTGTCAACATGATACTACTTTGTGGAGTAAAATTCAAGAATAATACTCAGTTGGTCATATTCATCTCAACACCTGTTCATCTTTGCATTACGGGCGAAAGATATTCATCAGGTAATCATTCATCTTTGCACTACAAGCCAAAGATATTCAGTAATATCATCATTTAGGACTGAGGATGATGAAAAATATCTTAAAGAAAACGAATCCAGTGAGATAAAAGAATAAATATTAGGGATTCGTATTACAGTTAATCCAAGTTCAATAATACTCCGAAATAATCAATTTCGAAGCAGAATTCAAAAATAATGATCAAAACATGGATACAATCAAATATAGTAACCATAATAGCCATCTTGGATAAAAAGAAAATTTTATTTTTCGGTGAATAGTGTCGTATTCGTGAATAGTGTCGTATACGTGAATAGTGCCGTATACGTGAATAGTAACCCCGACACAAAAAGTTTTAAATTTGATAAAAAGTTCAAACCAATATTTCGGCATGATATTGAAAGAAATAATATCCTTTACGAAGAAAATAACATCCCTTACCTCAGAATAACCGTACTTCTGACTGAATTTCGGATATAGTGCTGACAAAAATTTGCACTGAATAGCAACTCTCAAAGTATCAAAATACTCACAAAATACGCTTGAGAATATAGAGAGAGAAAGAGAGAAAACTTATGAATTCTGGTGTGATTTTTAATTCTAACTTAGCCCTTTATTTATAGAAAAATATTGACACGCCGAAGCAAACTTGACCTGCAACCTGATGGCTTTACCTGCTACTATTGTCACCCACCACATTTGAAATAAAATTCAGCACATTTTTTCGCCAACCACAAGTGGGGCCCACTCAATTCTAGAATTTTTCACCAAAATTATTTATAAACCTAATTTCTGAATCGGTCACATCTTAAAATTCATAACAAATCATGTGTTCATTTTTAACGGTTCAAAATTTGTAGACATATACTCAACTTATATATGTATTACATATCCAAAAATCACAACGATCCAACGGTCAGATTAAAAATTATAACTCACGCAATATATCTGAAAAATACTGATTTGATTTTTAATACGTCCATTTCGACAGAAATACTGATAAAACACCTCAACATTAATTCCTTCAATAATAACCACATAAATAAATTCATCATTTATATCTACATCAAATAAATATTTTCTTATCATATAAATCAATAATTAATTATTCACAAATAATATTACAGAATCACAATTATGACAACCAGGCCGTACCTAGGAAAGAGGGGGCTTTTCAATAAGGATTTCTCCTTACTGGCGCGCAATTAGGTGACCAAACCTCTCCTTAGACAGAACTTTCTAGACATTACCAATAATGCTATCTAATAATATTATTCAAATAATATGAATTATTGATCTGATAATGGAAAAAACTGTGCAGTAACAATTATTGAAACAACAATAATATAAAATATTAACGCAGCAATTATTGAATCAATAAAATAAAATATTAAACAGTAACTACTATAACAATTATTGAGTAGTGCCTTCTTACGTAAGGATCAATAATTCAAAAATACTATGCAAAACCGTGTGTTACTGTGCAACCACGCGTATTACTGTATTTTAACAACCGGGTATTTCAACAGTGTTAACGGTAACAACTACACCGTTATTTATAAAAACTCAATTTTGTCGTTTTCTTCATCCGACAGTTATTCTGTTATGGGGCCCACAAATGGCTGCGCCGTCGTACGAATATTCCCCGACAAAAAAAAATATTCCACGACCAAACGAATATTCCCCGACAACAATGAATATTTTATAACCACTTGTTTATTTTGCAAAATTTACACATTTCATCCATAACCAAAATATTATATCAAATTAACATCTTATTATTCACAATAATAATTAGAGAAAATTTGATTTTATTCATTAATAAGTTGGGGTCTTACAACCTCTCCTCCTTATGAAATTTCGTCCCCGAAATTTACGTACATACTTGATATGCCGAACAGATGGGGATATCTTGACTTCATTTCAGATTCTAACTCTTGAGGTATCTCCTTATACGTTAAATCTTCCGCTATCTCATCCGGTTCTTAATTAATAATGTGGTTCGGATCATCCATATATTTACGTAACATCGATACGAAATAAACGTTATGAACATGCGACATACTTGGCGTTTAGAACGAGTCTATAGGTCACAGTTCTTATTCGATTGAGGATTTCAAATAGACCAATAAAATTGAGGGTTGAGATTTTCTATCTTCATCGACTCTTGCTCCTAGAATAACGCCCTCTTGAACCTTCTTCTTTACATTCATCAGCTCTGAGTCTGTAGCTTGAGCGGCTTTAACTTTATTGATTTAAAGTCGATTCTAATCGTATATTTGCTATCTTCACGTAGGTTCGTATACTCACACTCGTAAATGCATACGATCTTCTGCTCAACGCGTCAGTTACCACGTTCGCTTTTCCCACGATGGTATTAAATGGTATAATCGTAATCTTCAACAGCTCGAGCCAACGTCTTCAGCGCATAATACGTTCGTTTTAGGTGAAGAAATATTTTAAGGGTTTTAGAAATGGGTTTTATACTGGGGTCAAATTTAAACGTTGAGCGCAAGTAGGAGAAATAAAAGAATATGTAGAACCGATATTGAATAAGGTATAAAATTCGCAAGAGTTTATGATTAACTTACCCGTGATAACTTCGTTCGGGTTCCTCGACAAACGCTCTTACTTAAACTACCGACTTTGACTTGTCTAGGACATCCTTTGGCATCACTATCCCCACTGGACTTAACTTCACTACAGGACAAAATCGAGCTAAGTGACCTTCTCTTCCGCAATTGAAACACACTTTGGGTTGCTGCGTACAGTTTGGACGGATGCGTCCCTCTTGTCCGCATTTGAAACATACGACCGGTGGTCGTTCTTCTTCTTTTGAAACGGGTGCTAGTGTTGCTGTCTTTCCATCATTATTGAACCTCCTCTTCTTGAAATTTTCACTTCTATTATCTTGGCCATGATTACCACCGAAGTGGTTACCATTCTTGGCATGATAATTTTCTCCACGATTGTTGTCACCGCTTCGATGACTGCTACCATTGGTATTATCATTTTGCCGGCTACTTTCTCTTGGTTGGGTTGACTCGTTATCGCGCTCCAATAACTGAGCCCTATTTACAACATCTGAATTCAAACACAGTTTGTGAGAAATTAGGTATTGACGTATCTCGGGTTTTAAACCTCTTAGAAACATCCGTGTTATTCTCTCCTCGTTATCAACTAAGTGGGATGCAAACCGGGACAACTCGACAAACTTAGCTTCGTACTGCGACACGGTCGTATTGTTTTGGTCCAGCTTGATGAATTCCACTTCCTTCATGTGACGAATACTTTCGGGAAAGTACTTGTCGTTAAACAATTCTTGGAACTTCTCGCAAGACATTTTGAGCGCGTCAGGCTGGGTACGTTTTACAGATTCCCACCAATGATCTGCTTCTTCACGCAACATAAAAGTGGCGAATGGAACCTTTTGCTCCTCTGAGCATTCCAAGACATCAAACATCTTGGTGATCTGCTTTATCCATGTCTCTGCCTTAAGTGGTTCTGGTTTTCCCAAAAACTCTGGTGGTCCTAGCTCCTTGAACTGCTTAGCGGTGACCAACTGTGGGTTGCCAGTGTTTCCACCTGCATTATGAACAGGAGTCTCTCTCGTTTGGTGTTGCATGAATTCTAAAAAGCTCCTAAACGTACAGTCGTTCGTCATTTTGTCGGTGTTGTTGTTCGCCTGAGGATTGTTGCCTTCCTGATGCACATTATCCTGAGTATTGATCTGTGGTGACTAAACGGTCTCCTGTGCTCCATTGCTATTCTCAACATTCTCGGATGTCATTTTTAAATACTGTCACAAAACAAGGGTTAATTGACATGCAACATATTATACCTATATTCTGACTGAAAACAAATACCAAATAAACTTAGTCAGGTCATACTAGCGAAGGAATTTCCCGTCTCTCCCCTCATAGTTCTTGTCTCACATCTCAGCCAGGGATCATATCCCTAAGCTCTGATACCAACTGTGACGCCCCCAAAATAGGTATACATCACCCATTCTGAGTCGTCAAAAATATGGTACAGAAATAAATACAACTTCAGTAATACAATTGTCGTGCAGAATACGACAACACATATACTGTGAGTTTGAATACAAATATTGTCTACTAGAGAGTATACAAACTCAAAAGGAGTCCTCATTACAATTATCACACTATTTCACAGAATAGTGAGGACTACTAATGCAACCATCTGGACCGTCAATCCATTCCCTGACTAGTCCCAGCTATATTCTCATTTCATGAAGAGAACAGTGAAAGAAAGAGTGAACTCAACTAGCCCAGTAAGAAATATTATGACTAAGATAATGAACAACAAATTATCATTAGTCTTCAACAGGGAAAAATCTGATAAAATATAATAGACAACAAGTTTTAGATCAACAATTGCAGCGGAAAAAGCAATCAATTAAAGAGTCAAGTGGAGCATAAAACTTACTATCTTCTATGATTTAAAATATTTATCATCAATTTTATTGCTGAGATTCAGCTTAATAAATAATTCACATCATCGAATCATCCCTGCACTACGGGCTAAAGATAATCGTGTTTTCATCAACGGTCATGATCATGCTATAAAACAATTCATCTTTGCACCCTTGGCCGAAAAGAATTCATGGCCATAATCATACCAAAAATTATCCATCAATGCACTACGGGCCAATGAGGACTTTTACCACATCATTTGTAACATTACGGTCATGATTATACCGAATAATCTTTGGTCATAATCATACCAAGTCCATCTGTGCACTATAGGCCACAGATGACTTTCAACAGAATATAAACATGAGGATGATGACAATGATATAATAATTCAATTAAACAAGTTCAAGGATAAATTTTAAAGATTTATAATTTAATTTATTCAAAAATCGATAACGTCCAAATTGTCAACATGATACTACTTTGTGGAGTAAAATTCAAGAATAATACTCAGTTGGTCATATTCATCTCAACACCTGTTCATCTTTGCATTACGGGCGAAAGATATTCATCAGGTAATCATTCATCTTTGCACTACAAGCCAAAGATATTCAGTAATATCATCATTTAGGACTGAGGATGATGAAAAATATCTTAAAGAAAACGAATCCAGTGAGATAAAAGAATAAATATTAGGGATTCGTATTACAGTTAATCCAAGTTCAATAATACTCCGAAATAATTAATTTCGAAGCAGAATTCAAAAATAATGATCAAAACATGGATACAATCAAATATAGTAACCATAATAGCCATCTTGGATAAAAAGAAAATTTTATTTTTCGGTGAATAGTGTCGTATTCGTGAATAGTGTCGTATACGTGAATAGTGCCGTATACGTGAATAGTAACCCCGACACAAAAAGTTTTAAATTTGATAAAAAGTTCAAACCAATATTTCGGCATGATATTGAAAGAAATAATATCCTTTACGAAGAAAATAACATCCCTTACCTCAGAATAACCGTACTTCTGACTGAATTTCGGATATAGTGCTGACAAAAATTTGCACTGAATAGCAACTCTCAAAGTATCAAAATACTCACAAAATACGCTTGAGAATATAGAGAGAGAAAGAGAGAAAACTTATGAATTCTGGTGTGATTTTTAATTCTAACTTAGCCCTTTATTTATAGAAAAATATTGGCACGCCGAAGCAAACTTGACCTGCAACCTGATGGCTTTACCTGCTACTATTGTCACCCACCACATTTGAAATAAAATTCAGCACATTTTTTCGCCAACCACAAGTGGGGCCCACTCAATTCTAGAATTTTTCACCAAAATTATTTATAAACCTAATTTCTGAATCGGTCACATCTTAAAATTCATAACAAATCATGTGTTCATTTTTAACGGTTCAAAATTTGTAGACATATACTCAACTTATATATGTATTACATATCCAAAAATCACAACGATCCAACGGTCGGATTAAAAATTATAACTCACGCAATATATCTGAAAAATACTGATTTGATTTTTAATACGTCCATTTCGACAGAAATACTGATAAAACACCTCAACATTAATTCCTTCAATAATAACCACATAAATAAATTCATCATTTATATCTACATCAAATAAATATTTTCTTATCATATAAATCAATAATTAATTATTCACAAATAATATTACAGAATCACAATTATGACAACCAGGCCGTACCTAGGAAAGAGGGGGCTTTTCAATAAGGATTTCTCCTTACTGGCGCGCAATTAGGTGACCAAACCTCTCCTTAGACAGAACTTTCTAGACATTACCAATAATGCTATCTAATAATATTATTCAAATAATATGAATTATTGATCTGATAATGGAAAAAACTGTGCAGTAACAATTATTGAAACAACAATAATATAAAATATTAACGCAGCAATTATTGAATCAATAAAATAAAATATTGAACAGTAACTACTATAACAATTATTGAGTAGTGCCTTCTTACGTAAGGATCAATAATTCAAAAATACTATGCAAAACCGTGTGTTACTGTGCAACCACGCGTATTACTGTATTTTAACAACCGGGTATTTCAAAGTGTTAACGGTAACAACTACACCGTTATTTATAAAAACTCAATTTTGTCGTTTTCTTCATCCGACAGTTATTCTGTTATGGGGCCCACAAATGGCTGCGCCGTCGTACGAATATTCCCCGACAAAAAAAATATTCCACGACCAAACGAATATTCCCCGACAACAATGAATATTTTATAACCACTTGTTTATTTTGCAAAATTTACACATTTCATCCATAACCAAAATATTATATCAAATTAACACCTTATTATTCACAATAATAATTAGAGAAAATTTGATTTTATTCATTAATAAGTTGGGGTCTTACAACCTCTCCTCCTTATGAAATTTCGTCCCCGAAATTTACGTACATACTTGATATGCCGAACAGATGGGGATATCTTGACTTCATTTCAGATTCTAACTCTTGAGGTATCTCCTTATACGTTAAATCTTCCGCTATCTCATCCGGTTCTTAATTAATAATGTGGTTCGGATCATCCATATATTTACGTAACATCGATACGAAATAAACGTTATGAACATGCGACATACTTGGCGTTTAGAACGAGTCTATAGGTCACAGTTCTTATTCGATTGAGGATTTCAAATAGACCAATAAAATTGAGGGTTGAGATTTTCTATCTTCATCGACTCTTGCTCCTAGAATAACGCCCTCTTGAACCTTCTTCTTTACATTCATCAGCTCTGAGTCTGTAGCTTGAGCGGCTTTAACTTTATTGATTTAAAGTCGATTCTAATCGTATATTTGCTATCTTCACGTAGGTTCGTATACTCACACTCGTAAATGCATACGATCTTCTGCTCAACGCGTCAGTTACCACGTTCGCTTTTCCCACGATGGTATTAAATGGTATAATCGTAATCTTCAACAGCTCGAGCCAACGTCTTCAGCGCATAATACGTTCGTTTTAGGTGAAGAAATATTTTAAGGGTTTTAGAAATGGGTTTTATACTGGGGTCAAATTTAAACGTTGAGCGCAAGTAGGAGAAATAAAAGAATATGTAGAACCGATATTGAATAAGGTATAAAATTCGCAAGAGTTTATGATTAACTTACCCGTGATAACTTCGTTCGGGTTCCTCGACAAACGCTCTTACTTAAACTACCGACTTTGACTTGTCTGGGATATCCTTTGGCATCACTATCCCCACTGGACTTAACTTCACTACAGGACAAAATCGAGCTAAGTGACCTTCTCTTCCGCAATTGAAACACACTTTGGGTTGCTGCGTACAGTTTGGACGGACGCGTCCCTCTTGTCCGCATTTGAAACATACGACCGGTGGTCGTTCTTCTTCTTTTGAAACGGGTGCTAGTGTTGCTGTCTTTCCATCATTATTGAACCTCCTCTTCTTGAAATTTTCACTTCTATTATCTTGGCCATGATTACCACCGAAGTGGTTACCATTCTTGGCATGATAATTTTCTCCACGATTGTTGTCACCGCTTCGATGACTGCTACCATTGGTATTATCATTTTGCCGGCTACTTTCTCTTGGTTGGGTTGACTCGTTATCGCGCTCCAATAACTGAGCCCTATTTACAACATCTGAATTCAAACACAGTTTGTGAGAAATTAGGTATTGACGTATCTCGGGTTTTAAACCTCTTAGAAACATCCGTGTTATTCTCTCCTCGTTATCAACTAAGTGGGATGCAAACCGGGACAACTCGACAAACTTAGCTTCGTACTGCGACACGGTCGTATTGTTTTGGTCCAGCTTGATGAATTCCACTTCCTTCATGTGACGAATACTTTCGGGAAAGTACTTGTCGTTAAACAATTCTTGGAACTTCTCGCAAGACATTTTGAGCGCGTCAGGCTGGGTACGTTTTACAGATTCCCACCAATGATCTGCTTCTTCACGCAACATAAAAGTGGCGAATGGAACCTTTTGCTCCTCTGAGCATTCCAAGACATCAAATATCTTGGTGATCTGCTTTATCCATGTCTCTGCCTTAAGTGGTTCTGGTTTTCCCAAAAACTCTGGTGGTCCTAGCTCCTTGAACTGCTTAGCGGTGACCAACTGTGGGTTGCCAGTGTTTCCACCTGCATTATGAACAGGAGTCTCTCTCGTTTGGTGTTGCATGAATTCTAAAAAGCTCCTAAACGTACAGTCGTTCGTCATTTTGTCGGTGTTGTTGTTCGCCTGAGGATTGTTGCCTTCCTGATGCACATTATCCTGAGTATTGATCTGTGGTGACTAAACGGTCTCCTGTGCTCCATTGCTATTCTCAACATTCTCGGATGTCATTTTTAAATACTGTCACAAAACAAGGGTTAATTGACATGCAACATATTATACCTATATTCTGACTGAAAACAAATACCAAATAAACTTAGTCAGGTCATACTAGCGAAGGAATTTCCCGTCTCTCCCCTCATAGTTCTTGTCTCATATCTCAGCCAGGGATCATATCCCTAAGCTCTGATACCAACTGTGACGCCCCCAAAATAGGTATACATCACCCATTCTGAGTCGTCAAAAATATGGTACAGAAATAAATACAACTTCAGTAATACAATTGTCGTGCAGAATACGACAACACATATACTGTGAGTTTGAATACAAATATTGTCTACTAGAGAGTATACAAACTCAAAAGGAGTCCTCATTACAATTATCACACTATTTCACAGAATAGTGAGGACTACTAATGCAACCATCTGGACCGTCAATCCATTCCCTGACTAGTCTCAGCTATATTCTCATTTCTTGAAGAGAACAGTGAAAGAAAGAGTGAACTCAACTAGCCCAGTAAGAAATATTATGACTAAGATAATGTACAACAAATTATTATTAGTCTTCAACAGGGAAAAATCTGATAAAATATAATAGACAACACGTTTTAGATCAACAACTGCAGCGGAAAAAGTAATCCATTAGAAGAGTCAAGTAGAGCATAAAACCTACTATCTTCTATGATTTAAAAGATTTATCATCAATTTTATTGCTGAGATTCAACTTAATAAATAATCCACATCATCGAATCATCCCTGCACTACGGGCCAAAGATAATCGTGTTTTCATCAACGGTCATGAACATGCTATAAAACAATTCATCTTTGCACCCTTGGCCGAAGAGAATCCATGGCCATAATCATACCAAAAATTATCCATCAATGCACTACGGGCCAATGAGGACTTTTACCACATCATTTATAACATTACGGTCATGATTATACCGAATAATCCCTGGTCATAATCATACTAAGTCCATCTATGCACTACAGGCCACAGATGACTTTCAACAGAATATAAATATGAGGATGATGACAATGATATAATAATTCAATTAAACAAGTTCAAGGATAAATTTTAAAAATTTATAATTTAATTTATCCAGAAATCAATAACGTTCAAATTGTCAACAAGATACTACTTTATGGAGTAAAATTCAAGAATAATACTCAGTTGGTCATGTTCATCTCAACACCTGTTCATCTTTGCACTACAGGCCAAAGATATTCATCAGGTAATCATTCATCTTTGCACTACAAGCCAAAGATATTCAGTAATATCGTCATTTAGGACTGAGGATGATGAAAAATATCTTAAAGAAAACAAATCCAGTGAGATTAAAGAATAAATATTTGGAATTCGTATTACAGTTTATCCAAGTTCAATAATACTCTGAAATAACCAATTTTGAAGCAGAATTCAAAAATAATGATCAAAACATGGATACAATCAAAGATAGTAACCATAATAGCCATCTTGGATAAAAAGAAAAAAATTTTATTTTTCGGTGAATAGTACCGTATTCGTGAATAGTATCGTATATGTGAATAGTGCCGTATACGTGAATAGTAATCCCGACACAAAAAGTTTCAAGTTTGATAAAAAGTTCAAACCAATATTTCGGCATGATATTGCAAGAAATAATATCATTTACGAAGAAAATAACATCCCTTACCTCAGAAAAACTGTACTTCTGACTAAATTTTGGATATAGTGCTGACAGAAACTTGCACTGAATAGCAACTCTCAAAGTATCAAAATACTCACAAAATACGCTCGAGAATATGGAGAGAGAAAGGGAGAAAATTTATGAATTCTGGTGTGATTTTCAATTCTAACTTAGCCCTCTATTTATAGGAAAATGTTAGCACGCCGAAGCAGACTTGACCTGCAACCTGATGGATTTACCTACTACTATTGTCACCCATCACATTTGAAATAAAATTCAACACATTTTTTACCAACCACAAGTGGGGCCCACTCAATTCTAGAATTTTTCACCAAAATTATTTATAAACCAAATTTCCGAATCAGTCACCTCTTAAAATTCATAACAAATGACATGTACTCAACTTATATATGTATTACATATCCAAAAATCACAACGATCAAACGGTCGGATTAAAAATTATAACTCACGCAATATATCTGAAAAATACTGATTTGATTTTTAATACCTCCATTCCGACAGAAATACTGATAAAACACATTAACATTAATTCCTTCAATAATAACCACATAAATAAATTCATCATTTATATCCACATCAAATAAATATTTCTTTATCATATAAATCAATAATTAATTATTCACAAATAATATTATAGAATCATTATTATGACAACCAGGCCGTTCTCAAGAAAGAGGGGGCTTTCCAATAAGGATTTTTCCTTACTGGCGCGCAATTAGGTGACCAAACCTCTCCTTAGACAGAACTTTCTAGACATTGCCAATAATACTATCTATATTATATTATTCAGATAATATAAATTATTGATCTGATAATAGAAAATACTGTGCAGTAACAATTATTAAAACAACAATAATATAAAATATCAACGCATCAATTATTGAATCAATAAAATAAAATATTGAACAGTAACTACTATAACAATTATTGAGTAGTGCCTTCTTACGTAAGGATCAATAATTCAAAAATACTGTGCAAAATCGTGTGCTACTGTGCAACCACGCATATTACTGTATTTTAACTACCGGGTATTCCAACAGTGTTAACGGTAACAACTACGCCGTTATTTATAAAAACTCAATTTTGTCGTATTCTTCATACGACAGTTATTCTGTTATGGGGCCCACAAATGGCTGCGCCGTCGTACGAATATTTCCCGACAGAAAGAATATTCCACGACCAAACGAATATTCCCCGACAACAATAAATATTTTATAACCACTTGTTTATTTTGTAAAATTTGCACATTTCACTCATAACCAAAATATTATATCAAATTAACACCTTATTATTCACAATAATAATTAGAGAAAATTTAATTTTATTCATTAATAAGTTTGGGTCTTGCATCACCCACTGGCTGTGATGGCACAGTTGGACCAGTTTCAGGATCTCCATCCTTTTGACGGGGCATTGGGTCAGCGTTTGTCATCTCGGCTTATGTCAGCGGAGGACTTGTCCAGAGTTTATGCTTGTTGGGCCCAACGTGAGAGGGCTGATTTCTCTACTAGCCATCCAGGTCGTTCCACAGAGTATTCTGCATGGATAGAGGCAGAGATTGCATTGGCTATGGTTGTAACCACAGAGCCGGTAGTTGATTCTGACAGTGGGGGAGCCTATGGAGGATCTTAATTTTCCCACTGATGATGAGCTGTTTGTTGGGTTGCCAGCAGCTCTTGTTGATTCTCCCAATACTTCTGCTACTATGACTTCACCTTCAGAGTATTTAGCGCAGAGTCTACATCTGATGACATTTGAGAGGGATCAGGCTAGGGCCTTGATGTTGACAGCTCTTAGTAGTAGAGATGTCGCTCTAGCTGAGAGAGATGATGCTTGGCTCATAGAGAAACTGCTGTTGTAGAGCGGGATGAGGCTCGATCGTCTAGGGATGTAGCGGTTATTGAGCGAGATGGTGCTTTATCTGCTCGAGATGCCGCTGTTACAGATAGTATTGCATTGAGATCCCATACTGCTGATATCATTGCAGAGATGAGCACTTTTATTGATAAGCACAGTGTCACCATGCAGATAGTTGAAGATCTCTTAGCTCGTGTTGATACCCTAGGGCAGGAGCTCACAGAGTTACCCCCTTCTTCTGAGAAGGATGTCATGTTGGATTTGATGGCGCGCTTATCCATTGGTTTGTAGATTAGCTTGGATTTTCCTGCACAGACTAGCTTAGCCATTTTTGTCATGTACAGGACACATTGTATATATCAAACAATATTATATAGCAATGAAATATATTTTGATTCACTTCCCTTTTAGCTATGCCTTGTTACTTGCTTGATAGTTGCATGTTTCTCTAGGGCTTGTGATCTTGATGTATTTTGAACTCCCCATTGATGGATGGACATTGAGATGTCTCAAGATCTTTCAGAATGGATCGTTGATCTTTGTATTCCCTACCCTTTGGTGTCTTGGGACTGGTTTCTATATGAGATTGTGGAGAGGATTGTGGCTTTCCTCTCCGAGGTTGACCGCCCCATAGATGGTCACCGGTATTCCTTTGTATTGGGGAGCCCAGGTAGTTCCATCTCTTATGGATTCGTGTTTCTCTTTGAGGACTCAACCGCAGCTTAGATGGTCGCCGATTTTTTTTCCATTTGTGTGGGGAGACTAGGTAGTTCCATCCCTTTGGTCGAAGCTGATGAGGTGTGGTTTGAAGGTTTGAAGGATGATCCCAGTACCATTGATAAGTTTTTGTGTTTTGGTAGGGGGTGAGACCACATCGTGAATGGCTGCCTATGTACTCCCATTGATGAGGGGAGATCAGGCCTGCGTAGTTTCAAACTAGCGTAAAAAGGTTGAAAGTTGTAGGTGGTGAAGAGGGTGTAGAGATTTTTTTTTGTAGTTAGACCGAGCCATAGAAATGGCTGCCTACGTACTCCCATGTATTGGGGAGATCAGGATTGCGTAGTTCGCCCCTGATGGGACAGAACGCAAATGTGAAAAGTTTTATCCCTAGTGGGACAAACTGAATGTGTGAAACGTTTGATCCCTAGTAGGACAAATGAAATGTGTGTAATGTTTGGTCCCGAGTGGGACAAACTGAAGGTATGACAAGTTTTATGTAGTGAAAACCTGAATTGAGTGTAGTGATCCAGGACCAGGCTGCTGGTTGGAAATGATGTTCGTCCCTGATGGGGCAAACTGATGTGAAGAAATGTTGTATGTAGTGAAAGGTTTTGAAAATCTAAATTGACTGGGGATCTGGTGATCCAGAACCAGGATGCTGGTTTGCAGGTAACCTCAGACATAGTTCCGTTTCACGGTGTTCGAGTTGATAAGTTGGGGAAATTCATCGCCATCCATCTTTTGTAATCTGAGGGCTCCTCCTGTCAATACCTCCTTGACAACAAACGGGTCTTCCTAGTTTGGGGCGAGTTTTCCTTTGGATTGATCTTGGTTGTCAAGAATCTTCTTCAAGACCAAGTCATGTTCCTTGAATTACCGTAGCCGGAATTTCTTGTTGTAGGATCGAGCGATCCTCTGTTGGTATAACTGATCATGAAAAATGGTTGCGGCCCGCCTTTCATCTATTAGAGACAATTGGTGGTACCGGTATTGTAACCATTGGTCTTCATCCAGCTGAACGTCTATCAACACTCTGAGGGATTCCATTTCCACCTCTATGGGGAGCACTACTTCCATGTCATAGGTTAATGAGTAGGGGGTTGCCCCAGTGGAAGTGCGCATTGAGGTTCTGTAAGCTAAGTCAGAGGCAACAAATCAGGCCATCCTTTATGATTGACGGACATCTTTTGCATGATCTTTTTGATATTCTTATTAGCCGCTTCAACAACACCATTCATCTTTGGACGATAGATAACAAAATTGAGATGTTTGACGTGGAATTTACTGCATAACTCCTCCATTACTTGGTTGTTGAGGTTTTGGCATTGTCTGACACAATCACCTTTGGTTGTCTATACCAATAAATGACATTGTTTCTGATGAAACCAATGATCACCTCTTTAGTAACTTTGGGGGAAGAGGTTGCTTCAATCCACTTGGTGAAGTAGTCGATCATGGTGAAAATAAACCAATAACCATTACTGGCTTTGGGCTTTATTGGCCCGATCACGTCCATACCCCACATTGAGAAGGGCCAGGGCGAACTCATATTGTGGAGTTCTCTTGGAGGGGCATGGATAACATCCCCATGAATTTGGCATTGGTAACATCTCTTGACGTGATCATCACAATCAGCTTTGAGAGAGAGTCAATAATGCCCAGTTCTTAGGATCTTCTTGACAAGTAGAGGGCCATTCATGTGTGGGCCGTATACTCCACCATGGATTTCATCCATAAGCCGCTGAGCTTGATCTTTGTTTAGGCACCTGAGAAGGCCTAGTCTGGCATCTCTTTTGTAGAGTGCGTCTCCGCTCAGGTAGAATTTCATAGCCATTCTATGGATCCACTTTCTTTTAGCTCGACTCGACTCAGCAGGTATAAATCCATCTCGCAGATACTCCTTGATATGTTGATACCAATGGTGTTGGATGGGAGGCAGCTCATCCGATACTTCTCCAATGTAGTTCCCGTAGGTTGGTGCCTTTTGCCAGGAAAATGTGATATTTAGCATGTTTTCCCTATCAAGTATGTTGATCAAGGAGGCCAATGTTGGTAGTGCATCTGCAAATTCATTCCGATTCCGAGGAATGTGGACGAAGGATATTTCTTTAAACTTCGAAGCCATTTGGATAACTTGCCAATGTTAAGGTAGCAAATGTAATTCTTTGGTGTGATAGATCCCTATGGTTTGTCTGATTACCAATTCGAAATCTTCAAAGACAGTTAACCATCTGACGCCCATGGATTGGGCGAGTCTCAACCCCATGATGCAACCTTTATACTCAGTTGTATTGTTAGTGTTGGTAAACTGCAACTTGACGGCAACAGGATACTGCCCCCCCCCCCCCGTAATGGATACTAGAACTGCTCCAACTCCAGAACCCTCCATGTTTACAGCTCCATCAAAATACATCTTCCATGGTTGGTGTATATTGTCCTGATGGTGTTGCTGAACTGCCATTACCTCTTCATCGGGGAAGTAGGTTTCCAAATGTTTGAAATCCCCTGAAGGTGCGGAGGCCGGTTGATCCGTAATTCCTTCACCTCTGACAGACTTTTGAGTCACATAGACAATGTCAAATTGCTGGAGGATCAACTGCCATCTGGACAGTCGACAATTCAACATGGGTTTGCTGAATACGTACTTGAGAGGATCCACGCGGGATATGAGATGGGTTGTGTGACCATGGAGATAAATTTGTAATCTCATGGAGGCTCATGCTAAAGCACAACAAGTTTTCTCAATCAGAGTATACTTGTGTTTACTGCTACTGAATCTTTTGCTGAGGTAATAGATAGCTCTTTCTTGGCCTCTATCATCTTTCTGTCCCAACATGCATCCCATGGCATTGTCATTGATTGACAGGTACATAAACAATGGAACACCATCCCTGGGAGGTACCAAGATAAGAGCTTTGATTAGCTGCTCTTTGATGGAAAGTAAGGCTTTTGACAATCTTCGTTCCATTTCTTGGAGGAGTTCTTCCTTAACAACTTAATGTTAGGTTCACAAGTTGCTGTGAGTTGGGAAATGAATCGGGTAGTGAAATTGATTCTTTCCAAAAATTCCCGTATTTCTCTCTCTGTCCGGGGTATGGACATTTCAGTAATGGCTTGAATTTTTGTAGGATCTAGCTCAATGCCTTTGTGGCTTACGAGGAATCCCAGGAACTTGCCTGATTTGATGCCAAAGGTGCACTTAACCGGGTTCAGCTTCAAGTTGTACTTACGCAACTGGCTGAAGAGCTTTTTGAGATGATCTAGGTGGTCTTCCTCCATTCGGGACTTGACAATGATGTCGTCCACATAGACTTCTATCTCCTTGTACATTAAATCATGGAAAAGAGCAATCATGGCTTGCTGATAGCTAGCTCCGGCATTGATAAGGCCGAATGACAACCATTTATAGTAAAAGGTTCCCTAAGGAGTGATGAATGCAGTTTTCTCACGATTCTCTTCAGCAACCATGATTTGATGGTACCCCGCAAAGCAGTCAACAAATGAGTACATGTCATACTGAGCTGTATTGTCAATGAGTATGTGGATATACGGTACGGGAAAACTATCTTTGAGACACGCTTTGTTCTGATCCCTGTAATCCACACAAACTCGCACCTTCCCTCCGGGTTTAGGCACGGGGACTATGTTGGATAACCACTTAGGGTATGTTGATACCATAATGATGTCGGCTTGAAATTGTTTCACAATCTCTTCCTTGACTTTTAAACTCCACTCAGGTTTTAATCGCCTGAGTTTCTGTCTAATTGGCTTAAATCCCTCTTTGATGGGAAAGCGATATGTCCGTTGATAAACCGACCATGTCTTCATGAGACTATGCAAACACATCCTGGAGTTGGGTTAATATAGTAACCATGTCATTCCTTTGGTTTGGAGTGAGGTCCGTACCAATCTAGATTTGTTTGGGATTTTCTGAGGTTCCGAGGTTAAAAGAGGTGGTTTGATCAAGATTTGGCTTGGGTTTGTCTTCGACCCATTCTTTGATCTCCTGAGGTATCTAATAGTCCTCTTGCTCAATCTCCATCAATTCAGAGTCCAACTTTACATCAAAGTTGTAGTCCTTGTGAAGACTCATCAACAAGTTCAGACATATCTAACTTTAGAGTCCTGAAACAAAAAATGCTTTCACTCAATATATGAAACTGTTCAATCATACAAAGTGTTAACTTGAAATGACAAAAGCAATTGCTAATACTGTACAACAAAAGTAAGCAGTTATTGCTATCTACAGGGCAGAGGTAGTTTTTTCCCTTTTTACCCTCGTCAGCAAATGCAAGGAGTGCTGCTCTAATTGCCAAGGGTCAAGCCCTGGTGGACAGCAGTGATGAAGGGGCTGTTATCGTTGTCCTTCTCTTGAATGATGACCATGATGTCTGGGGAATCATCATTCGGGATGTCTCTGTTCATACCCTCGGTATAGACTATGACACACATGTTGGATAAATGTCTTTTTATCTCTTCTTTATGCCTTTGATTCCTTTCCTCCTCCTCTGGGTTTGGAATCAGCACTTCTTTTCCTTTAAACGGTATCGGCTTAGGAAACAGTATAGCTACCACAGGGCCAGGAATTTTCAATGAAGACTGTACAGGATTAGCACCTGTAGGTTTGGGCAGCAGCCTTGTAAAGGAAAGAACCGAGGGATTCTTGTGAGGGTTCCTGTGATTGGACCCAAAAGAGTAGCCTAGTCTGGCTGTCCCTATCTGGCGGGGGACTTGAATTGGGCATTTGATTCCCTGCTGATTCTTTCCTAACCCTTGTCCAGGTTGGAAACCCAAGGACATCATTTCTTGAGTGGCCGACATAACCTCGGCGGAAACACTAAGTTTCAGTGCTGGAGCCCTAATGGGTTGATAGTGAGTATTGCTTACTTCAAGGGCTTGGAAGCTGACAGGCTCAACTTCGTTATTGAAACTGATGAAAGGCACATCACCTTGGACACGGTATTCTGGTTCGACACTGACAGTGACCAGATTACTGTTGATCATGTTAACCTCCTCTTCCTTGTGTTGAGGGAGAGGGTTGTCTTGAACATGTGGTTGGTCGGGTTTGGTTACCACGATCTCACCATTGTCAATCAAATCCTGGATCTTATGTTTAAGGGCCCAACAATCCTGAGTGCCATGGCCTGGAGCTCCAGCATGGTAAGCACACTTTTTTCTTACATTGAAACCTTTTCCGCTCGGGTTGGCCGGTGGAAGGAGATTAGTTATTTTCTTCTTCGCTGTCAGAAGTTTGAGAATGTTTTCAAGTGAATCCCCTATAGGTGTGAACACTCTTGTACGTCTGACTTCTCCATTCTTTGGCAAGGGAGGGTTTGAAGACTGTGCTTGAAAAGGGGAGTAGTTTCTCCTCTGGATAGGAAAGTTTTGATTGCCTTTTTGTCCTTGCAGTATCAAGGAAACATCCTCTTCTTTCTTCTTATGGACCCTCTAGGGGTTGTTCCCATAACTTCCAGACTGGATGTGCTCAGCTACGGCTTTTAGAGAGGCAATGTCTTGAATCTTCCCAGACTTCAATCTCATTTCAGCCATTTCTCTGTGCTTAATCATTTCTGATAATGGCTTTCCTATTCCAGCTAGGACCCTCTCATAAAATGGAGCTTCTTGAATATCTATGAATGTCATCACCATTTCAGATTCTGTCATAGATGGGATAACTTGAGCAGCCAGATGCCTCCATTTTTGGGCATACTCCCTGAATGACTCATTGACTTGTTTCTTGACCTTGGTAATTTGATACCGGTCTAGAGCCATCTAAGTTTGAAAGCTTTATTGACTGAGGAAAGCATGGGTTAACTCCTCCCAGCTGTGAATTTTGGAGGTATCCAATCTGGTGTACCATGTTCTGGCTTCTCCAGTCAGACTTTTCTGAAATAGCTGCATTCTGAGCTTTTTATTCTCGGCATAGGACCCGAGCTCTCTAATGAATACCTTTAAGTGGGTATAAGGATCTCCCAATCCATCATATTTTTCAAAATCAGGAGTCTTGAATTTCTCCAGATAGTGAACCCCGAGGAAGATACAAAGATCTGAATATGAAACACTTCCTTGTGTTCCAATCCCTTTGATGGACCGAATGGTCTCTTCCATTTGTAAAACCTTTTTCTGAATATCACCGGTGTCTGGATCTTCTTTGAGATGGGTGATTTCAGGGGTTTTATTAGTTTTATCAGTCTGAGACTCAGGTGCTGGAACTTCTTTGTCTGGGCCCTGTATTCCTCCATGTACAAAGGATTCTGTGCGGATGGGTATTTGTGGACCCTGAGTTGACTTGTGTAATTTTTTGAGCAGAACAACCAACTCTGTTATTTGATTGCTTAATCCTTCGAACTCCTCACGAGAGACATGAGTAGGACTAGACTGGCCAGATGTAGTCATGCTTGGCTGTAGGCTTGTTGCCTTCCTGGACTTTGAACGGGTAACGGGATAACTTGAGCAGCCAGATGCCTCCATTTTTGGGCATACTCCCTGAATGACTCATTGACTTGTTTCTTGACCTTGGTAATTTGATACCGGTCTAGAGCCATCTAAGTTTGAAAGCTTTATTGACTGAGGAAAGCATGGGTTAACTCCTCCCAGCTATGAATTTTGGAGGTATCCAATCTGGTGTACCATGTTCTGGCTTCTCCAGTCAGACTTTTCTGAAATAGCTGCATTCTGAGCTTTTTATTCTCGGCATAGGACCCGAGCTCTCCAATGAATACCTTTAAGTGGGTATAAGGATCTCCCAATCCATCATATTTCTCAAAATTAGGAGTCTTGAATTTCTCTGGATAGTTAACCCCGAGGAAGATACAAAGATCTGAATATGAAACACTTCCTTGTGTTCCAATCCCTTTGATGGACCGAATGGTCTCTTCCATTTGTAAAACCTTTTTCCGAATATCACCGGTGTCTGGATCTTCTTTGAGATGGGTGATTTCAGGGGTTTTATTGGTTTTATCAGTCTGAGACTCAGGTGCTGGAACTTCTCTGTCCGGGCCCTGTATTCCTCCATGTACAAAGGATTCTGTGCGGATGGGTATTTGTGGACCCTGAGTTGACTTGTGTAATTTTTTGAGCAGAACAACCAACTCTGTTATTTGATTGCTTAATCCTTTGAACTCCTCACGAGAGACAGGAGTAGGACTAGACTGGCCAGATGTAGTCATGCTTGGCTGTAGGCTTGTTGCCTTCCTGGACTTTGAACGGGTAACGGGACCAATTGTTTCCCTACAAAAAGACTTATATAGTTTAGTCTGGGGAAATGTGGCAATGTTACATGCTATGTAATGTGTCCGTTTTTTAGGAGTATTATCCTGCAAAACGGAGGTCAACTGTTTTAATGACAGGATAGCATGACAGGTTTTGATATGCATGTTCACATATCTCATTATATTTTCTATTACATTAAGATTAACATGGAAATGAGATTACAAGTAATTGAATTTACAAGTAATTGAAATGGGAAGGTATGAACAGAATTCCCTCCGTGTTTGGCAAATCAGAGGCTGACCTGTCTTAGGCTACTCTCGCGGCTTTTTGGCATGAAGGTTCCCAGATCATCGCAATTTACTAGATGGGATGTTAATCCGATCTTTAAACTGGAGCGAATCTGGGTGGTGCCTTTCCTGAGCCTCGTGGAATTAGTTGATGAGTGGGATTTATATCCGCGAATCAGATCCTCTATGGCTTAAGACGTTGCATGTTTTCTGTTATTTGTTTAGCTATTATATATATATATATATATATATATATATATATATATATATATATATTATTGTTATTTTGCTTAATCTTTATGATGCAGGACCCATTAGGTCATTTCCAGCTTAAAGGGGCAAAATTGTTATTTTGCTTAATCTTTGTGCTTTGTTAAAACTTTATTGATTTCAAGGTAATATAAGACTTAGACGCTTTTACATTTTCGGATCTTGAGTTCTAGCCTAGAGAAAATGGTGTGTAGTCTTGCGGTGGGTCGAGATGGAGCGTGAAACGCACTAGTCCATAAACACAGACTTGTGCGAGATAGAGCATAAAATGCACTCGCCTAATAATCTTCGAATTTAGTAAAGTCTAATTTGACTTAAGTTGATTACGTGGCCTTTGCTGCTCGAGTTATTAGATTCATAGGGGTGTTCTACACCTAGTGCCCTAAAGTCATTTGGCTTGGGAGTCATTGATCAAAAGCTTGTTAATGGGTAAGTTCTGAATAGCCTAAGGTAATTAAGTACTGTCTGAGTCAGATTTTACTTCTTCAATGATAGAGCCTTTTGATCCTTTCTTGTATTTGCATCTTGTTCTTAATGCTTGTTGATTGTTCGAGTTACAGAGTAAGCTTATTGGTTATCACAATCGACTATCTGATCCTATTTGAGCTATGATTAGTTAGGATGATTGGTCTGCACACACACACATAGGATGGATCGAGAACCGTCTTATGCTTAAATTTGTATTAAACCCTCATTCATTTCTATGTTTGTCCTGTTCTCAGAGAGGGTTGTGCTTAGAGGCCATGATGATTAGTCTATAGGATTAGATTTCTTTCGCATCTTAAATAAATGTGGGTGTGGATGTCAAATAGTTTACTTGAGGACAAGCAAACGCTTAAGTTTGGGGGTATTTGATGAGTGGGATTTATATTCGCAAATCAGATCCTCTATGGCTTAAGACGTTGCATGTTTTCTGTTATTTATTTAGCTATTATATATATTATTGTTATTTTGCTTAATCTTTATGATGCAGGACCCATTAGGTCATTTCCAGCTTAAAGGGGCAAAATGGTCAAGTTTTATGCACTGGCGCTGCAATGCGGATTTCAAGCTTTAGTCTAGCGCTGCAGCGCGACCTCCGAGTCCATGCTGATGTCACCTTGGCGCTGCAGCGCCCCAGCTCCTTTGTAAGTTGGCGCTACAGCGCGAGCTCCAGTGTTTTTAATACTTACATGGCACTGCAGCGCCATCCCAAAGCATACTCTACGTGTCGCAGCGCGACCTCTAGTGTCCAGGTAGAGACTTGCTATTAATGACCTAACAGATGAGAAGAAAAAGATAATTCAGAGAGCGTAGCCGCCATCAGTTATTACAGATATAGAACAATAGTTTTTACATTTTATTTAGTTTTAGAAGAGAAAGAAGTTGTACTTGAAGGAAGAAAAGTCCATTGCATCCTTCAGAGCTCAGACTCTACACGGAGAAGAGAAGACTTGGAGACAAAAAACTTCAAAACAGGAGTTTTCTTATTCCAAATCTTTCATTCATTAGTGTAGTTATGAGCATGTTGGATACTTTAAAAATGTGTATTAGTACCATGGTTATGAACTAATTACATTTTTAGGATTGCAATGTAACCTATTGTTTAGCTTGATTAACTTTCTCTCCTATTTATATTAATGAATCATTTTGGAATAGGTTGTTGTATTTCATGCTTATTAACTGATTACTTGACAAAGAAATCGATATTAAAATTAATGGATATTGAAAAATGGATATTAATATCTAACTGTTAAATGCAAGAACACTTGTTATGACCATGCCTATGGGAATGTGTGCATAAATTGCTTAATAGGATAGACATATCTCTATTGGCCTTGTATAGCCTTGAGACTAAGCTTAATGACCCTAGACTAGTTATTTTCACCATAGAAATATTGTGATTCATCTAGCTAGGGATATGCATTTGACTTTCAAAAGGAGCTTATGTGTAGTTACTGTTCTCGGTTGACTATTCCTTGATTCGTTTGTAATGTGGAGAGTTAGGAGATTAGGCGACGCATTAGGGAAATTGTAATCCTAACTTGACTTCCTTGTACAACTAAATCTATTATTCCTTCAGTTTTAATCATATAACTTAACACACCATCTCTATTTACTTGTTTAGATAAGACAATATTGACCATACTTTAGTATTTGACTAGCATCTAACACTTCGTCCTTGTGGGTACGACACTCTACTTATCATATATTACTTGTGGACCGCGTATGCATGCGCGTGATTTATCGATTGCGAAATTGGCCAACAAGTTTTTGGCGTCGCTGCCGGGGACTTAATATTATTTGTTTATCAATATTAACACTAAGTCAATACGATCTTAATTTAAACTGATATATTTGTTTAACTCTCTTTTTAGGTAGTCTCCACTGTTTATGCCACCTCGAAGGGGTCAGAATATAATACCTCTCGATCCCGAGGCTGATAGAACGAATAGACGACTGCAGAGAGAAAAAGCTCGGGACAAACCTACTCTTATTATAATGGCTGAGGAACTTCAAAAATCTTTAAGGGAGTATGCCATGCCCCATATCGCAGATTTACAAGCGAGCATTCTCAGGCCCGCAATCCAAGCAAACAATTTTGAGATCAAGCCGGGCACCATCCAAATGTGCTCCAATATTCAGTTTGGGGGAATGCCAAATGATGACCCGAATGACCACTTGATAAACTTCTTGGGGATCTGCGATACGTTTAAGTGCAACGGAGTGTTTGACGATACCATCAGACTCCAAATATTCCCATTTACTTTAAGGGACAAGGCCAAGAGCTGGCTACATTCACTCCCGTCAAGCTCCATCACCACATGGACTGACTTGGCTCAAAAGTTCGTGGCAAAGTTCTTTCCACCTACTAAAACTGCCAGGCTCAGGCACGACATTACATCCTTTGTCCAATTTGAATCAGAGTCTTTGTACAACTCATGGGAGCGATTCAAGGACCTTCTGAGAAAATGCCCCCACCATGGACGGCCAGAATGGATTCCCATCCAAACATTTTATAATGGGTTATCAGGGTCTACTCGATCGAGTATAGATGCCACTTTTGAGGGGGCCTTCATGTCCAAGCATCATGCAGAGGGGTATGAATTGGTGAAAACAATGGCGACCAACAATTATCAATGGCCAAATGAAAAACAGGCCCCTAGAAGAACAGCAGGGGTTTATGAGGTTGACTCAGTCACAGCATTAGTGGCTCAAGTTGCAGCGCTAACAAAAAGGCTAGACACTATGGGAGTGCAAGCAGTGCAGAATGTTCAGAGTGTCACAGTGCCGTGTGAATTGTGTCAAGGGAGCCACCCAACTGATCAGTGCGCCATAAGCCCTGAGTCAGTTCAATTTGTTTCCAACTATGGGCGGTAGCAAAATGTAAATGTCCCCACTCATTACCATTCGGGATTGAGGAATCATCCAAATTTCTCCTGGGGCAACACTAATGGCAATCAAGCAAAACCATCGACCACCAGGCCTAATTTTTCAAACCCTCCGGGTTTCCAAGCTCAAATTCAGTACAACCAATAACCACAGAGTTCTCAGAATCGGTACCACCAACCACAACAGAGTTCATACCAACCACCACCTCAACAGGAAAGAAAACCTAGTTTGAAAGATCTCCTGTCACGATATATTGCCCAAAACAAAACGAGGAGCAATAATCAAGAAGCTTCCATCCGGAACCTTGAATTCCAAATGGGACAGTTGGCCTCTGCTTTGAACAGTCGTCCGCAAGGCACATTGCCAAATGACACTGATGTCAACCCGAAACGGGATGGCAAGGAACAATGCAAAGCAGTTACACTCCAAAGTGGGAGGACTATAAATGAAAATGGTGGAGAGAATTCTATAGTGCAAGAGGAAGTAACTGAAAAGGAACCTATTGTAGAGCAGAGTGATGATAAGTCTGGGAGAGAGGAAAATGCTCAAGATGAACCTACAACACCAACCCCTACAGTGAACAAAGCTAGTCCTCCTATCCCACAGTTGCCATTCCCCCAGCGTCTGGAAAAACAAAAGCTTGATAAGCAGTTTTCTAAGTTCTTAAAAGTTTTTAAGAAGCTTCATATAAACATTTTGTTTACAGAGGCGTTGGAACAAATGCCGAGCTACGTCAAATTCATGAAAGACATATTGTCTAAAAAGAGGAAAGTTGGGGGATTATAAGACAGTTGCTCTGACAGAGGAATGCAGTGCCATCTTACAAAACAAGCTTCCACCAAAATTGAAAGATCCTGGAAGTTTCACGATTCCATGCACTATAGGGGATAAATTCATTGGACATGCCTTGTGTGATTTAGGGGCTAGTATAAATCTGATGCCTCTGTTAATTTATAAGAAGTTGGGACTGAATGAAGCCAAACCCAAAAGTGTGACCTTGCAATTGGCGGATAGATCTCTTACTTACCCAAAGGGGATAGTAGAGGATGTGCTTGTCAAGGTAGACAAGTTCATCTTCCTAGCAGACTTTATTGTCTTGGATTTCGAGGAAGACAGGGAGGTCCTGATAATACTGGCAGATCATTCTTAGCAACTGGGAGAACCCTTATAGATGTGCAGAAAGGGGAGCTGACTATGAGAGTACAGGATCAGGAGGTAACCTTCAATGTGTTCAGGTCAATAAAATATCCAAATACCCTTGAAGACTGCTTTCAGATTAAAGTGATTGATAATACGGTGAGGGAAGTATTTTCGTTAACCTGCATGATAGACCCGCTAGAGGCTACACTGACAGGTGCTAGTACTATGGAAGAGCCCACTCATGTTGAATATGCTAAGTGGTTGGATGCACCCCAGAGATCTAAATAGTTCCAAAGATAGTTTGAATCTCTGAATGATCAAGAAGCATCCACTTCCAAGGTCCAGCCATCAATCATAGAACCGCCTATCCTCGACCTCAAGCTCTTGCCTAATCATTTGAGGTATGCTTATTTAGGGGAGTCATCCACTTTACCTATTATCATTTCTGAATCTTTAGATGAGTGCCAAGAAGAGAAGCTACTGCTAGTGCTCAAGTAGTATAAAATGGCCCTGGGGTGGTCGATTGTAGATATTAAAGAGATCAGTCCATCTCTATGCATGCATAAAATACTACTTGAGGAAGGATCTAAGCCGACCATTGAACATCAGAGGCGGTTAAACCCCATAATGAAAGAGGTGGTCCGGAAGGAAAGTATCAAGTTGCTAGATGCGGGCATTATCTACCCCATCTCAGACAGTCCTTGGGTTAGTCCCATTCAGTGCGTGCCAAAAAAGGGCGACATGATGGTAGTGTCCAATGAGAATAGCGAGCTGATTCCCACCAAAACAGTTACTGGATGGAGGGTATGCATGGACTACAGAAAGTTGAATAAGTCCACCTGTAAGGATCATTTCCCTCAACCCTTCATTGATCAGATGTTCGACAGGCTCGCCGGGCACGAATTTTATTGTCTACTTGATGGTTATTTTGGGTATAATCAAATTTTTATTACTCCCGAAGATTAGGAGAAAACAACGTTCACATGCCCCTATGGGACCTTTGCCTTTAGGAAAATGTCTTTTGGGCTGTGTAACGCGCCTACAACATTCCAGCGTTGCATGATGTCCATTTTCTCAGATATGGTGGAAAAGACCCTCGAGGTCTTCATGGATAATTTTTCTATATTCGGGAGCTCCTTTGATGACTGTCTAGCAAATTTGACTGCCGTCCTCAAGAGATGTGTAGAGACAAATCTGGTTTTGAATTGGGAGAAGTGCCACTTTATGGTACGAGAGGGCATTATTCTGGGGCACAGAGTATCTGTTAGAGGTATTGAGGTAGACCGGGCTAAAATTGATGTCATCAACAATCTACCACCGCCTACATCAGTGAAAGGGGTGAGAAGCTTTCTTGGGCATGCGGGATTCTACAGACGATTTATCCAGGACTTCTAAAAAGTAACCAAACTGCTCTGTACCTTATTGGAAAAGGACATGCCTTTTCAGTTTGATGAAGTTTGCCTCAGAGCATTTGAGCTATTGAAGGAAAGACTCATTTCGGCTCCTATTGTGGTAGCTCCTGACTGGACTTTCCCATTTAAGCTGATGTGCGACACTAGCAATTTTGCAATTGGGACAGTGTTAGGCCAAAAAAGGGACAAAGTGTTCCACACGATCTACTACGCCAGCAAAACATTGATTGATGCTCAGCTAAATTACACTACAACTGAGAAAGAACTGCTGGCAATGGTTTATGATTTTGATAAGTTCCGTTCCTATCTCATTGGAACCAAAGTGATCGTGTACACTGACCACTCGGCCATCAAATATCTGATAGAAAAGAAAGATGTGAAGCCTAGACTGATAAGGTGGGTCCTTCTTCTCCAGGAGTTTAATCTGGAGATTCGTGATAAAAAGGGGACTTAAAACCAAGTCGCGGATCACTTGTCGAGGTTGGAAAATCCTCCTCATTCGGGAAATGTAGAAACAGACATAAATGACTTCTTCCCGGATGAACAGCTGTTTGTTGTCCAAAGCAAAGCCCCATTGTATGCTGACTTTGCTAATTTTGTCGCCTGTCATGTGCTTCCTCCCAACATGAGCTATCAATAGAGGAAGAAATTACTAAACGATGCAAAGCAATATTTGTGGGATGAGCCTTTCCTGTTCAAATAATGCTCAGATCAAATTCTGCGAAGATGTCTACCAGAGGAGGAAATCGAGGGTGTGCTCCATCATTGCCATTCCTCAAACTACGGAGGACATTTTGGGGGCCAAAGAACAACTGCTAAGGTACTCCAATCTAGTTTCTACTGGCCTATCATGTTCAAGGATGCTCATATATATGTATCGCGATGCGATAAATGACAAAGGGTAGGAACCATCTCAAAAAGGCATGAAATGCCTCTACAGAATATCCTAGAAGTGGAATTATTTGATGAATGGGCATTGATTTCATGGGCCCATTTTCGTCTTTCTACAACAATCTTTATATCCTTTTTGCGGTAGACTATGTCTCCAAGTGGGTAGAAGCAGTTGCCCTGCCTACTAATGATGCTAAGGTGGTGCTAAATTTCTTAAAGAATAATATATTCACTCGTTTCGGCACACCTCGGGCGATCAGTGACTAAAGGTCACATTTATGCAACAAATATTTCGAAGCCCTTCTAGCTAAGTATGGGGTGACCCATAAAATAGTCACTGCCTATCATCCGCAGACTAGTGGCCAAGCGGAGATATCCACCAGAGAGGTCAAGCGCATCCTTGAAAAGATTGTCAACTCGAATAGAAAGGATTAGTCCAAGAAGCTTGATGATGCCTTGTGGGCGTACCGCACTGCATATAAAATGCCTATCGAAATGTCTTCGTATAGGCTTGTTTATGGCAAGGCATGCCATCTACCTGTTGAATTGGAGCATAGCGCATATTGGGCAATCCAAAAGCTCAACTTCGATTTGGATGCAACTGGTGAACAAAGATTGTTACAACTCAATTAATCAGACGAGTTTCGTCTGCAAGCGTATGAAAACGCTAAGTTGTATAAAGAAAAGACGAAGCGGTGGCATGCCAAGAAAATAGTCGAAAGAGATTTCGAACAAGGCCAGAAGGTGCTTCTATTCAACTCTCGATTGAAATTATTCCCTGGGAAGCTGAAGTCCCAATGGTCGGGAACGTTCACTATTGCCAAGGTGTATCCTCACGGGGCTATTTAGGTTGAAGACCCTAACTCGGACAAAACCTTTAAGGTCAATGGACAACGCCTAAAACACTACTAGGGCGGCGAGGTCGACCGGTAGAACACCTCCATCACTTTGGGCGACCCGGTGTAAGGCGGGGGTAAAAGTCAAGCCGACGACTGTAAATCAAGCGTTTGGTGGGAGGCAACCCCACCTCAGTATCAAAAATATCCTTTTTGTTTTCATTCATTCTGTTTTCTTTAGTTATCATAGGTTTCACTTTGTATTTCCTTGTTTACTTAGTATAATTGCTAGTGTTTGTATAGTGCATCTAGTATGTTAGTTAGTATAGTTAGTGTGTGTTTTACATTGTTCTAGTAGTTTTGTTGTTGTGTGTATAGTTTACCGATCTGGGACTTGGCCTGTGCAGGAAAAATAGCCAAGGAACTGAAGTACAGAAGCCGCACTGCAGCGCCGACCTGAATACTGGCTTTCGCGCTGCAGCGCCAAGGGTAGCCAGGACATACTGCATTTTCACGCTGCAGCGCCACTCACTATATCATCTGTCACGCCGCAGCGCTAAGGGCAGGTAGGGCATACTGCATTTTCACGCCGCAACGCCACTTACTATACTACTTTTCCCGTTGCAACGCCAATATAAGTTGGGGCATACTGCATTTTTGCGCTGCAGCGCCAACTACCATGCTATATTTTGTGCTACAGTGCCAAGGCTTGCCGGGACACACTGTAAACTTGCGCTACAGCGCCGAGTCTTGTACTGTCTTTCGCGTTGCAGCGCCAACTTAAAATTAGGACTTTTCATTTCGCGCTACAACACCAAACAACAAAGGAAAGGCCGCGCTGCAGCGCCATTAGAGAAAATTTGAAATTAAAAGAGGGCTTTTCAGTTCTGTTCGCACCAGTTACACTCCCCCTCTCCTATTTTCGCAGCGCCTTCTCCCATTATCAAAGCAGTTACATCCCACTCTCCCATGTTCACAGCACTTGTATCTCTTCCCCTTCTCTCAACCATTCGTCTCTCTTTTAGCCTCTTCAGTTGGTGCCCTAGACAATTTAAAAAAACTGAGCTCACGAGGTAAGGGACTTTTGTGTATTGAGGCTTCTTCTCTTGTTATTATTTGGGTGTGAGATTTTCTTCAGAGAGCTAGAGTTTGGGTTTTCCTTTTGTTGGATTTTGTCTTTACAAGTGTTCAAATGGCATCTAAGCGTCCCCGTACTAGTATGGGTCCCCATTCACCGGCACCCAGAGCTCCTCCTTCTAGATGGGACACTACAAAATTTATAAGTGAGGAGGCCTGGGAGCGCTACACACTATCTTTTTCCAAGCAAAATTTGGTGCCAGAGAGGGGGCTAAGGCCAGATGAGAAAACGGATGGTGAGATGATGACCATGATTTTGGCTATGAAATAGGTCCATTTCACCAAGCCGCCTGAGTCTGTGATTATTTCAGTGGTAAAGGAATTTTACGCTAATGCTAGTGCAAATGGCTCTTTACTAGTGTCAGTTCGGGGTAAGCTTATCCCCTTTGACAGTAAAGCCATCAACCAGGTTTATGGGACTCCAAATTATGATGGTCACGACTACCTGGAGCTCGGGCTGCAGAGTTACAACACCGATGAAATAGTAACAAAGCTCTACAAGCCTGGAACCGTCTAGAAAACAAACGAATTCCACGGCGAGAAGACCTCTTTCCCCCAACAGGCTTTAAGTCACTATGGCAAGGCTTGGTATGCTTTTATTTGCTCTAATATCATGCCAACCCGCCATCTCAGCGATGTCACAAAAGAAAGGGTAGTTTTGCTTTATGCCATTATCATGGACCTGAAGGTTGATGTAGGGGTTCTCATCCAAGAGTCAATCAAGAAGGCCATCCCGAGCAACGTCATGTCGGGACTCCCTCACCCGTCCCTAATAACTCGACTCTGCAAAAGAGCGGGTGTGCTGTGGGAGAAAGAAAACGTCACTCAGCCACCTATGGCTGCCATTGATCATCACGTCATCACCCGATTTGGAGTATGAGAAGGAGCATAGTCTCACCCAAGGGGCTAGGGTTATTTATCGGCTCCACAGCTGCCACCCTCAACTGAGGCGGGACCCTCCACGAATGTGCCCGAGCCCCCATCTGAGTCTATTCCACCTACAGCCCTAGCTGAGATATTGGGCAGCCTTAATTTCCTACACAGCAAGTTGGATATTGTAGCTCAATGGCAGAGCCAATTCCTGCACTACCATGCGGAGTTCGCGAATACAATTTCCAGTATCTATGCTGTCCAGGGAGGAGATTACGCCGAGTCCATGCCGTTCAAATTTCCAGAGCCTCCGACTTTCGTGCCTTATCCACCACCATTCTCGCCTAGGGAGGAGGTCCACGAGGATGAGCCAAATGATGATGATGATGATGATGATGAGGATGATTGATGCTGCGGCAAGGAGGCCACTGAGGACATTGGCAAATATCAAGTTTGGGGGAGATTTCCTTTTAATTTTAGTTATATGAATTGATGTTATGTTTGAACTGTGAGAGTTTCTTTTGGGCTGTATAGCCTTAGACTATATTTTTATGTTGGGCTTATGTATGTTGGGTTTAGACTAGTTTGTTTTTAATTGTTTTTAAAATGGTTTTATGATTGGGATGATGCATGATAAGATGCATGTTATAATTTCTGCAATGGTTATGAATGTTTTTGTTCATATAAACAGCATTTTGGGATTGTGATATATATCATGTGATGGATGATTTTTTCTTATATAATTAGCATCATGTTTGTGTTGTTTATAGCCATATTTTGGGATTTGCACAGAGGATTGGTATACTTGAAGCTATGTGTTATGGCTTTACCTTATTTTGGGGAGGGTACTTTAACTTTTATTGTTTCTGCCTTAATTTTTGATTAACCCTAGCCCCCGTTCTGTAACTGTTCATATACTAGGTGTGGGTATTATAACTTTTAATTTTGATTGTGGCTAATGACAAGTGCCAAGTAATTATGTCTTTCTCTTAGAGTCGTGTCAAGCATGTGTGAGCTAGGGGTGTGTTAAGTCAATAAGTTGAGACTGTTATTGATTCGTCCTACTTAGCAAGCACTGACCAATTATTTTAACTAATTATTTTTTCGGATATAGATTGTTTGTTTATTATTTTGAGAATTTGTGCTTTGTTAAAACTTTATTGATTTCAAGGTAATATAAGACTTAGACGCTTTTACATTTTCGGATCTTGAGTTCTAGCCTAGAGAAAATGGTGTGTAGTCTTGCGGTGGGTCGAGATGGAGCGTGAAACGCACTAGTCCATAAACACAGACTTGTGCGAGATAGAGCATAAAATGCACTCGCCTAATAATCTTCGAATTTAGTAAAGTCTAATTTGACTTAAGTTGATTACGTGGCCTTTGCTGCTCGAGTTATTAGATTCATAGGGGTATTCTACACCTAGTGCCCTAAAGTCATTTGGCTTGGGAGTCATTGATCAAAAGCTTGTTAATGGGTAAGTTCTGAATAGCCTAAGGTAATTAAGTACTGTCTGAGTCAGATTTTACTTCTTCAATGATAGAGCCTTTTGATCCTTTCTTGTATTTGCATCTTGTTCTTAATGCTTGTTGATTGTTCGAGTTACAGAGTAAGCTTATTGGTTATCACAATCGACTATCTGATCCTATTTGAGCTATGATTAGTTAGGATGATTGGTCTGCACACACACACATAGGATGGATCGAGAACCGTCTTATGCTTAAATTTGTATTAAACCCTCATTCATTTCTATGTTTGTCCTGTTCTCAGAGAGGGTTGTGCTTAGAGGCCATGATGATTAGTCTATAGGATTAGATTTCTTTCGCATCTTAAATAAATGTGGGTGTGGATGTCAAATAGTTTACTTGAGGACAAGCAAACGCTTAAGTTTGGGGGTATTTGATGAGTGGGATTTATATTCGCAAATCAGATCCTCTATGGCTTAAGACGTTGCATGTTTTCTGTTATTTATTTAGCTATTATATATATTATTGTTATTTTGCTTAATCTTTATGATGCAGGACCCATTAGGTCATTTCCAGCTTAAAGGGGCAAAATGGTCAAGTTTTATGCACTGGCGCTGCAATGCGGATTTCAAGCTTTAGTCTAGCGCTGCAGCGCGACCTCCGAGTCCATGCTGATGTCACCTTGGCGCTGCAGCGCCCCAGCTCCTTTGTAAGTTGGCGCTACAGCGCGAGCTCCAGTGTTTTTAATACTTACATGGCACTGCAGCGCCATCCCAAAGCATACTCTACGTGTCGCAGCGCGACCTCTAGTGTCCAGGTAGAGACTTGCTATTAATGACCTAACAGATGAGAAGAAAAAGATAATTCAGAGAGCGTAGCCGCCATCAGTTATTACAGATATAGAACAATAGTTTTTACATTTTATTTAGTTTTAGAAGAGAAAGAAGTTGTACTTGAAGGAAGAAAAGTCCATTGCATCCTTCAGAGCTCAGACTCTACACGGAGAAGAGAAGACTTGGAGACAAAAAACTTCAAAACAGGAGTTTTCTTATTCCAAATCTTTCATTCATTAGTGTAGTTATGAGCATGTTGGATACTTTAAAAATGTGTATTAGTACCATGGTTATGAACTAATTACATTTTTAGGATTGCAATGTAACCTATTGTTTAGCTTGATTAACTTTCTCTCCTATTTATATTAATGAATCATTTTGGAATAGGTTGTTGTATTTCATGCTTATTAACTGATTACTTGACAAAGAAATCGATATTAAAATTAATGGATATTGAAAAATGGATATTAATATCTAACTGTTAAATGCAAGAACACTTGTTATGACCATGCCTATGGGAATGTGTGCATAAATTGCTTAATAGGATAGACATATCTCTATTGGCCTTGTATAGCCTTGAGACTAAGCTTAATGACCCTAGACTAGTTATTTTCACCATAGAACTATTGTGATTCATCTAGTTAGGGATGTGCATTTAACTTTCGAAAGGAGCTTATGTGTAGTTACTATTCTCGGTTGACCATTCCTTGATTCGTTTGTAATGTAGAGAGTTAGGAGATTAGGCGATGAATTAGGGAAATTGTAATCCTAACTTGACTTCCTTGTATAACTAAATCTCTTATTCCTTCAGTTTTAATCATATAGCTTAACACACCATCTCTATTTACTTGTTTAGATAAGACAGTATTGACCATACTTTAGTATTTGACTAGCATCTAACACTTCGTCCTTGTGGGTACGACACTCTACTTATCATATATTACTTGTGGACCGCGTATGCTTGCGCGTGTTTTATCGATTGCGAAATCAACCAACATTAGTCTCCCGACGAGTCCAGTAATCAAATACCGACAAGATAGCCTCTGGACGGGAGGGACCACACAACATACATTCACATACATCGCATCTCACTGTATAGAAATGATGACATGTGCGAAGCACTAATATCACAGACAGATATGGTGCAAAGCACTAAGTGCAATAAATAAAGCATTAGTACACATTTATTCAAATTTAAATGCAACATCCACACACAGGTAGATAAAAGGTTTGAAAAGTTATGATAGCGGCTTAAGTCCTCTTACTGGAGTCCCCGGCAGAGTCGCCACCTGTCGACGTCGGGATTTTATTTGTCCCTTTCAGTTTTTTGTCTTTTGGTGTTCTCATGTTAGGTGAGATTTGTTTGAAAAGGTCCGACATGTATATGTCGACAATTTGACTGTAAGAGTCGCCAGTTGATTTTTTTAAATGGTTGAACCAACTCAACCGAGAAAAGGTTTGCACAAAAACCTAGTGATGTAACATTGTTTAATTGGTCTGCAAAACTGAAATTTAAGGTCCGGGGACTTGATTAAGCTGAGGGGAGGTGCTAGGCACCCCCCGACTTCCGTGATAACACGGTTACGGCCACTTTTCAATTTAACCTTTTGGCTGTTTGTGTGTGTGTGTGTAGGTCTGTGTGCATTTGTATGGAAATACCGCTATGCCTCATTTGCACCTATATACAAAGGGTTTGACTTTTGTATAAAAGTTCAATTTTAACAAGATATAGCAGTGATGTTCTGAAAAAAGAAGGTTTTTCAAACCCTTGTGCTCAATAGTAATTGAGGCCTTTGGTAATTTTCATTTTTTATTAGGTGTTCGACTGGATTGCTTTTATTTTCGAGATGCGAAGCATTTTCGAGAAAATAAGATACATAGCAATGCCAAATTCCTTGTGGGCATGAAAGTCATCTAAGAAAATTCAGACACCATGAATAATTTACAAGCTGGCTGCAGCTGAAAATGTCCATCACGGAAACCGAATCTAGATTCAGGAATTGAATCTGTGATGACATGATTCCTAGGCTCACATGAATAATCAATATGTACAAAAAGCTAAAAAAAGAATTAGATTTTGAGTAAATCTAAACTATTTTAGCTTCATTGGTTCCAATTTAGTCACCATGAAACAGTTAAAGTGTGAAATAGCCAGATTGAGTCAAATCTAGCCTGTAGCAAAAGCTAGAAAACGAATTAGATTTAAGTAAATCTAAGCATTCCAGCTTCAACGGTTTCAGTTTAATCACCATGAACCGGTCAAAGTGAGAATTAGCCAGATTTAGGCAAATCTAACCCGCATGCCAAATAGCAGTTGCATATATATAAAAGCGGTAAATATATATATACAAACGATCAACTGCCACAAAGGACGTGAAATGTATATATATATATATATATATATATATATATATATATATATATATATAAGCAATAAACGCACCGGATGTAAAATTTAGGCTCAATCAAACAGAGTTTGATGCACAGGAGTATTTATATATATAAAAGCATAATTAAATTATTAATATGTGTATATATACACACACAGATACAAATTATTCGGATATGAATATATAAGATATCCGCTATCCGTTGAATATATTTACAGTCGAATGTTAAACGAATACAAATATGCCTATATCCATGTTCGTATCATTTTATTTACATATTCCTCCAAACTAAATACGGATATATCTTTTTTGTTTTGAATACGAATAATATCTCTTTTTCAAATACGAATACGGACAAATACGAATTTTTCAGTTACCATTTACAGCCCTACCTAGAAGGATAAAATTGTCATGCAACACTAAATCTATATTTTAAAATGTATGTGACTTTATTTTTGAGAAATTTTATTTTTTGTTTTACTTTTAAACTTAGATTTAGTGTTCTACATCAGTGCATAAAATAAATAAATGAGTTTGAAAAGTTTGTAATGAATACATATAGTACAAGTAAACTATCCTATAATTCAAAATACAAATTGATCCTAATCCTACCACAACAATATGATAAATAACCTATTATCTAAATATAATGATTTATTGTTATATTCTCAAATAATTTTATGTATTTTACTATTTGGTCCTCCAAATTTGATGCAATTCATATCTTATCCTCGCCCGCGTGTGCCTTGACGGGTTTGTAGGTTATAAAAACAAAATATTCCGTAGGGATTCTTATTTATGCTTTACACTCGTTTCCTTTCTTTTTCAGATTGCTCCACTCTTAATTACATATGTTATCTCTCAAACTCAACTTTCCTCCGTTTCCAACTCAAGGCTTCACCACCAGACTCGTTCACACTCTCAAGTAAGGTTTTTTCTCTTTTTACTTTTTGAATCTTTCCATCATTTTCATATTTATTTCTTGAATAAGTGATTGTTTAATCAATGTAGTATTTTATGTGTAAAAATATATTTGGTCGATATTTTCTCCTCTTGCTCTCTAATTAATTTTAGGATTTCAATTCATTTGCATCTAATTTTTTTAGTTCAAATTTTGATTTAACATCCTCGATTTCTATACTGTTCATGAGATCTTGAAAATTTATTACACGGATAAGTTTTATATTTGTAATCTCTCCTGGTTTCTCAATCTAAAATTCAAATTAATACAACTAAGAAAGTTGTCTCGCCAAGCCCACCAAAACAATAAAGTTAATTATGGTCATTTCTCATTAATTAAATTGAGAATTGATTACCTTTGTTTTGCAGGTTAATTAATTCCCATTCAATTGATAAGTCAATCTAATAGACCATTTGATAGACTCCACGGTACGCTTGCATGAGGTGGTCGTCGCCCCGATCGTTTCTAGCAAAGTTGTATGATGGATTGCTTGCAACACCTTAACCCCTCGTCTATATGTAGACGGTAATCATGACACAACGATTGATGCGGTAGAAGAGGTCACACACAACTATGAATTGTTGTATGATAAGTCAAATTAAATCTCAAAGAAATAACTAAGAATTACTTAGGAATTCTTCAAAGAACCAAAAGTAGAGAATAACCTCACAAATATATTAAATAATGAATAATGTGTGTTTGATTACATCAACTTGGACCTCTATTTATACTACTCAAAATAATTCAAATCCTAATAACAATAGGAACAAATTATTCTAATCCTAATAAGAATTACAAACCATAACCCTAATTTCTACAAGGAAGTAGAAATCAATTTAGAAAAAAAATTATTATTTCTATAAAACAATAGAAACCTTATTTAAAAAGTAAATCTAAACTGAAAAAAAATCCTAATTATAATCGAATTTGATAAGTATCTGGAAAACAAATCCCTAAAAATTAGGCTAATAGAATCTGCCTAATATTTTAGGGAAAAAAAAATTTCCTAAAATCTCAAAATAAATCCTTGCCACGTTAGGATCTTTTGTCGCGTGCAACTTGCTTCTTTCCTTTGTATGTAATCTGATTATGTAAAGTTATAAAGACCCATATAATACTGGCTACATGTGAATAACTTGCTGAAATTAATATGATAGTTTCATGTTGGCATTGGTACTAACTCATATTTGTACTTTTTGTACTAGTTAATTATGTCAATATGTTTTGGATACTTTATTCATTTGTATCATCCTTTGTATATTTTTGTTCACATTCGAGAGTTGTTTTAATCGTTGATATCTTGTGATAATTGGGTATGTTTGTATTTGATAATTCGATGTCGTTTGGAGTATGGTCATGTAAGTGTTGTGATTTGAACCCCTTTCGGCTTACATTCTGTTGATTGATCTTTAGGGTATACTTGAGTTAACCACCTGTGGGGGTACCACAGGCATGTCGTCTTGGCACGAGAGGCATGACACTTTCCATGGCAGTGTGACTAGTCCACGACGTCTCTGTTTGGGCTCCGAAGGAAATGGGTCATTTGGTGTTTAGTTGTGGAAGGCGTATGGGTTGACCCTAGTTTTTTTGTTCTGCGGATTTGTGACATCCATCTGCCAGATTTCGTAATCATAAAAGGCTGCAATAGCAAGCAAGATCCTGATGGATTTAACCATTGCCACTAGAGAGAAGGTTTCATCATAGTTAACACCTTGAACTTGTTTGAAACCTTTTGCTACCAGCCGGCCTTTATTGGTTTGTACATTACCATCCATATCTGTTTTCTTCTTGAAAACCCACTTGGACCCGATTGGTTTTACCCCTTCCGGTGGATCAACGAAAGTCCATACTTGGTTAGTATACATGGAGTCCATCTCAGATTTCATGACTTCAAGCCATCTCTCAGAATCTGGTCCATTCATAGCTTCTTGGTATGAAGCAGGCTCATCCTGATCTATGAGCATCACATCGCCGTTTTGAGTCACAAGAAATCAATAATATCTCTCGGGCTCTTGGCGTGTCCTACCAGATCTATGAATGCCACGTGTAATTTGAGCAGGTTCACTTTCCACAATATCTTGCAGTTCCTGCTCACGATCCAACTCAGATTCAATGATATTTTATAGTTCTCGAATTTCTTCGAGTTCTACTTTCATTCCACTGTTTCCTTTAGAGACAAATTCTCTTTCTAGAAAAATATCAGTTCGAGCAACAAACACTTTGTTCTCAGAAGGTTTGTAGAAATAATACCCTTTTGTTTCCTTTGGGTATCCCACAAAATTACATTTATCAGATATGGGTTTGAGCTTGTCAAAAGCCAAACGTTTTACAAACACCTCGCAACCCCAAATTTTCATGAACGACATACTAGGATGTTTCTCGGTCCACATCTCATATGGTGTCTTCTGAACCGTCTTTGTACGAACACGATTAAGTGTGAATGCAGTTGTCTCTAGGGCATGACCCCGGAAGCTTATTGGAAGATTTGCATGACTCATCATTGATCGTACCATGTCCAACAAGGTGCTGATTCCTCCTCTCAGACACACCATTCCATTGTGGTGTTCCAGGTGGAGTGAGTGTGATATAATACCACACTCCTTTAGAAGGTCATCAAAGTCTTGGCTTAAGTATTCACCTCCTCGATCGGATCAAAGGACTTTTATGCTTTTGCCAAATTAGTTTTGAACTTCATTCTTGAATTCCTTGAACTTTTCAAAGGATTCGGATTTTTGTCTCATAAGATGCACATATCCATATCTATTGAAGTCGTCAGTAAATGTAATGAAGTAATAAAATCCACCTCTTGCTAACGAACTCATGGGTTCACATACATCACTATGTATAAGTCCTAATACATCGTCAGCTCGTTCATTTTGTCCAGTGAAAGGGGTTTTAGTCATCTTGCCTAATAAACAAGACTCGCACTTCTCATATGATTCAAAATCAAATGAATCCAAAACCCATCTTTATGGAGTTTAGATATGCATTTCTCATTTATATGGCCTAAACAACAATACCAGAGATATGTAGGATTTGAATTATTTGATTTAAATCGTTTTGTATTTATGTTATAGATAGGCATTTCTAAATCAAGAATATAAAGATCATTAAACAATTGTGCAACACCATAACATATTTCATTTAAGTAAAATGAACAATTGTTGTTCTTTATTAAAAATGAAAAACCTTTCTTGTCCAAACAAGAAACAGAAATAATATTTTTGCTCATAGCAGACACATAATAACAATCCACTAATTCTAATACTAGCCCAGTGGGCAAAGATAAATGATAAGTTCCTACGGCTAGTGCAGCAACTTTTGCTCCATTCCCAACTCATAGGTCAACCTCTCTTTTCGCCAAAGTCCTACTCATTCGAAGTTCCTGCACATTAACACAAATGTGATAACCACATCCAGTATCCAATACCCATGATGTAGAAGTGGACAAATTGACTTCAATAACATATATACCTGAATCAAAAGTCACACTTCCTTTCTTTTTCTTCAGTTCTTCTAAATAAGCATGACAATTCCTCTTCTAGTGTCCAGGTTTTCCACAGAAGTGCAATCACCTTCTTTAGCCACCCCGCCTTTAGGTTTTAAAGCTTGTTTGATTTTGGAATTGGGTTTGGCACCAGATTTAGATCCTATCTTTTTCTTGCCTTTCCTCTTTCCCTTAGCATTCCCCTTTTGCACCATCATTATGGGAGCGGGTCTTGCCTTTTTCATGTTGTTCTCGACAGTTCTCAATATGCTCAACAACTCAATAAGTGTTTTCTCAATTTCATTCATGAGGTAATTCATAACAAATTGAGAGTAGTTGTTGTTCAAAGATTGCAATACAAGATCAATTTGGGCTTCCGTAGTAATCAGAAAACCCAACCTATCAAGGTACTCAATATACCCAATCATTTTCAGCACATGTGGACCAACTGGATCACGTTCACACATCTTGTAGTGATACAACGTTTTGCTTGTATCATACCTCTCCTGTCGAGCATGCCCTTCAAACAATTTCTTGAGATGCTCGATCATCTCATAAGCATCCATTAACTTATGTTGCTTCTGAAGTTTAGAGTTCATAGTTGATAGCATGAGACAACTCGCGTCCAGAGCATCATCCTGATGCTTCTTGTAAGCATTATACTCTACACGTGGTGCATTGTTAGTTGGTGTTGCAGGAATGGGCCCATCAAGGACATATAGCTTGCGCTCTTGTTTGAGGACAATCCTCAAGTTCCTATGCCAGTCTAGAAAATTAATTCCACTCAGTTTTTCCTTCTCAAGGACTGATCGTAGTGAAAGACTATTTGTGTTGTTGTTTTCCATTGATATCTACAATTTATAAGTGCAAAAATAATAAGTCAAATTGCAGAGTTTTTGATATTATGTAATTGATAATAGTACATTCCAAATATACCTTCCTCTATTTTATTCAAATTAATAGCCCTCACCATTAATTCGAAAAGCATTTTCTATTAAATTTTTATAGTAAGCCAAGATCCATATTTCATTATGTCTTAAGTTAGCTTTGGCTAATCTCTCAAAACACAATTATTTAGGTAGACAACCCCTTGTCAATTATATCATATATAACTCTTGGATAGTTTGGTAGGTACCATTAGATGGACTAGAAACAAATGTTGTTCACCAAACTATCCAAAAGTTATATATGATATAATTGACAAGGGGTTGTCTACCTAAATAATTGTTTTGAGAAATTAGCCAAAGCTAACTTAAGGCATAATGAAATATGGATCTTGGCTCACTAGAAAGATTTAATAGAAAATGTTTTCCGAATTAATGGTGAAGGCTATTAATTTGAATAAAATAGTGGGAGGTATATTTTGAATGTACTATTATCAATTACATAATAACAAAAACTCTGCAATTTGATTTATTATTTTTGCACTTATAAATTATAGATATCAATGGCAAACAACAACACAAATAGTCTTTCACTACGATCAGTCCTTGAGAAGAAAAAACTGAGTGGAATTAATTTTCTAGACTGGCATAGGAACTTGAGGATTGTCCTCAAACAAGAGCGCAAGCTATATGTCCTTGATGGGCCCATTCCTACAGCACCAGCTAACACTGCACCACATGTAGAGAATAATGCTTACAAGAAGAATCAAGATGATGCTCTGGACGTGAGTTGTCTCATGCTAGCAACTATGAACTCTAAACTTCAGAAGCAACATAAGTTAATGGATGCTTATGAGATGATCGAGCATCTCAAGAAATTGTTCGAAGGGCATGCTCGACAGGAGATGTATGATAGAAGCAAAGCGTTGTATCACTGCAAGATGTGTGAACGTGATCCAGTTGGTCCACATGTGCTGAAAATGATTGGGTATATTGAGTACCTTGATAGGTTGGGTTTTTCGATTACTACGGAAGCCCAAACTGATCTTGTTTTGCAATCTTTAAACAACAGCTACTCTCAATTTGTTATGAATTACCTTATGAATGAAATTGAGAAACCACTTACTGAGTTGTTGAGCATGTTGAGAACTGCCGAGAACAACATGAAAAAGGCAGGACCCGCTCCCATAATGATGGTGCAAAAGGGGAATGCTAAGGGAAAGGGGAAAGGCAAGAAGAAGATAGGATCTAAATCTGGTGTCAAACCCAATTCCAAAACAAAACAGGATTTAAAACAAAAAGGCGGGGTGGCTAACAAAGGTGATTGTCACTTCTGTGAAAAACTGGACACTGGAAGAGGAATTATCATGCTTATTTGGAAGAACTGAAGAAAAAGAAAGGAAGTGTGACTTTTGATTCAGGTATATATGTTATAGAAGTCAATTTGTCCACTTCTACATCATGGGTATTGGATACTGGATGTGATTCTCACATTTGTGTTAATGTGAAGGAACTTCGAATGAGTAGAACTTTGGCGAAATGAGAGGTTGACCTACGAGTTGGGAATGGAGCAAAAGTTGTTACACTAGCCGTAGGAACTTATCATTTATCTTTGTCGACTGGGCTAATATTAGAATTAGGGGATTGTTATTATGTGCCTGTTATGAGCAAAAATATTATTTCTATTTCTTGTTTGGACAAAAAAGGTTTTTCATTTTTAATAAAGAACAACAGTTGTTCGTTTTACTTCAATGAAATATGTTATGGTGTTGCACAATTGTTTAATGGTCTTTATATTCTTGATTTAGAAATGCCTATCTATAACATAAATACAAAACGATTTAAATCAAATGATTCAAATTCGACATTTCTCTGGCACTGTCGTTTAGGCCATATAAATGAGAAACGCATATCCAAACTCCATAAAGATGGGTTTTTGGATTCATTTGATTTTGAATTATATGAGAAATGCGAGTCTTGTTTATTAAGTAAGAAGACTAAAGCCCCTTTCACTGGACACAGTGAATGGGCTAGCGATGTATTAGGACTTATACATAGAGATGAATGTGGACCCATGAGTTCGTTAGCAAGAGGTGGGTTTTATTATTTCATTACATTTACTGACGACTTCAATAGATATGGATATGTATATCTTATGAGACACAAATCCGAATCCTTTGAAAAGTTCAAGGATTTCAAGAATGAAGTTCAAAACTAATTTGGCAAAAGCATAAAAGCCCTTCGATCCGATCGAGGTGGTGAATACTTTAGTCAAGACTTTGATGACCTTCTAAAGGAGTGTAGTATTATATCACAGCTCACTCCACCTAGAACATCATAATGGAATGGTGTGTCTGAGAGGAGGAATCGCAACTTGTTGGACATGGTACGATCAATGATGAGTCATGCAAATCTTCCAATAAACTTCTGGGGTCATGCCCTAGAGACAGCTACATTCACACTTAACCGTGTTCCTACAAAGACGGTTCAGAAGACACCATCTGAGATGTGGACTGGGAAACATCCTAGTATGTCATTTATGAAGATTTGGAGTTACGAAGCGTTTGTAAAACATCTGGCTTTTGACAAGCTCGGACCCAAATCTGACAAATATAATTTTGTGGGATACCCAAAGGAAACAAAAGGGTATTATTTCTACAAACCTTTTGAGAACAAAGTGTTTGTTACTTGAACTGGTATTTTTCTAGAAAGAGATTTTTTCTCTAAAGGAAACAGTGGAAGGAAAGTAGAACTCGAAGAAATTTGAGAACCACAAAATATCATTGAACCTGAGTTGGAACGTGAGCAGGAACCACGAGATATTGTGAAAAGTGAACCTACTTAAATTACACGAGGCATTCGTAGATTTGGTAGGACACGCCAAGAGCCCGAGAGATATTATGGATTTCTTGTGACTCAAAACGATGATGTGATGCTCATAGATCAGGATGAGCCTTCTTCATACTAAGAAGCTATGAATGGACCAGATTCCGAGAGATGGCTTGAAGCCATAAAATCTGAGATGGACTCCATGTATACTAACCATGTATGGACTTTGGTTGATCTACCGGAAGGGGTAAAACCAATCGGGTACAAGTGGGTTTTCAAGAAGAAAACCGACATGGATAGTAATGTTCAAACCTATAAAGGCCGACTGGTAGCAAAAGGTTTCAAACAAGTTCAAGGTATTGACTATGATGAAACCTTCTCTCCAGTGGCAATGGTTAAATCCATCAGGATCTTGCTTGCTATTGCAGCCTTTTATGATTACGAAATCTGGCAGATGGATGTCAAAACTGCTTTTCTTAACAGAAATCTCCTTGAGGATGTGTACATAACACAACTTGATTTGTCACTCCAAAGGATGCTGGAAAGGTTTGTAAGTTGCAGCGATCCATTTATGGATTGAAGCAAGCCTCTCGGAGTTGGAATCTTCGATTTGATGAAGCAGTCAAAGAGTTTCGCTTTATAAAAAATGAAGATGAACCTTGTGTATATAAGAAGGTTAGTGGGAGTCACATTGTATTCCTGGTATTATATGTTGACGACATATTAATTATTGGGAATGACATTCCTTCCTTACAAGCTGTAAAAACATGGTTAGGAAAATATTTCTCCATGAAAGATTTGGGCGATGCAACTTACATTTTAGGTATCAAAATCTATCGAGATAGATCAAGAGAAATGCTCAGCCTAAATCAAAGTAGATATATAATATAAAGTGCTGAAACAGTTCAGCATGCAAGAGGCAAAGAGAGGACACTTACCCATGTCTCATGGTGTAAAGATCTCTAAGGCCCAATGTCCTAAATCACAAGATGATGAGGAGCGTATGAGAAAGATCCCTTATGTTTCGAAAATTGGATCTATCATGTATGCAATGATATGTATTCATACGGATGTCTTGTATGCTTTGAGCATGACGAGCAGATACCAGTTGAATCCAAGTGAAGGTCACTGGACAGCAGTCAAGAATATCCTCAAGTACCTGAAAAGGACTAAGGATTCATTCTTGGTATATGGAGGTGAAGACGAACTGGCATTAAGGGTTACACAGATGCTAGTTTCCAGACTAACAAAGATGACTATAAGTCTCAGTCAAGTTTTGTGTTTTGCCTTAATGGTGGTGTTGTTAGCTGGAAGAGTTCGAAGCAAGAGACAGTAGCTGCTTCTACGACAGAAACTGAGTATATTGCTGCTTCTAGTGCGGCCAATGAGGTTGTATGGATTAAAAAGTTCTTCACTGAACTTGGTGTTGTTTCAACCATTGTTGATCCGGTTGAGCTATACTGTGATAATGATGGAGCCATTGCACAGGCTAAGGAACCCATATATACTTAGGCGGTACCATCTCATCCATAAAACCATTGATAGAGGAGATGTACATATAGGCAGAGTGCCAACAGATGATAATGTTGCAAATCCACTAACCAAGGCTTTGTCCCAGCAGAAGCACGAAGGTCACACTAGTTCCATGGGTATTAGATACATGAGTGATTGACTCTAGTACAAGTGGGAGACTGTTAGAGTTTATGCCCTAGAGGCCAATTCTTTAATGTAATTGCTTAACATTTTTGATATTATATTTGATTGAATAAATGAATTATTTTATTATGGTTATATTTATTGCATTATATAAATGTTAGCATAATAAAATTCCTTAGAATGGTGATACAAATTATATAGCTTCAAGTATGCTACTTAGATCATATAATTACAATTAGTATCATTACTCTTAAATGTCCATAGTCGAGTATCATTGTTAATGGGATAACAATGATACATTGAGACTAGTATGTGAATTGACTGATGGCCAAATCTCATTGGTCATAAATATATGAGATATTGAGTCAATGCATAGGTACATGTTAGAGAACAATATACAGGATAGACCCACCATGAGAATTCTATGTGGAGCATTATGCAAAGTGTCATTAGCAATTCTCATAATGATAATGATATAATGATCCTTCGACCTGAAATCACTATATTGGAGAATTATTTTTTTAGAATTATTTTAGGTAACAATTATTATGATCGTGGAATTGAGGATTTGATTTGGGTTAGGTTTTGATTTTTGTTAAGTTTCTGGATAATTTGAGGTATGTGTATCGGTGGAATAATGTAATAAATTGAAAGTTATTAAGTATAAATGATCTTTTGTAAATTTGAGTTGTAGATATTTGAGGTAATTAGATTAATCATTTGAGGCTAATGATCAAATTTTTCGGCTATTTTCTAGTAAGATATTGGAGTTATGTGATATGAAATTTCTTTGTGATAGTATGAGGAGATTTCGAAATTTGTTGGGTTAAGGTTTGCATTAAGAGAATAATTGATTTATTAAATGATTAAATAATAAGTAATGATTTAAGAGATTTTGAATAGTTGTAGCTTGCTTATGCAGATGATAAAATATGTGACTTGGAATTTGATATGGTGATAAAGAGATCTTAGTAGTATATTTTTTGTGTAATAATATTTGAGAACTAAATTCGATTTGAGGTTATGATATTTTGGAACTCTTAAGGACTTAGGAGAGCTGGTGATATAATTTGTAAAATTGTTCTGTTTTTCCGATGTCATTGAAGTTTTTGCATGAATTTATGTAAAACAAATAAAAAAAAGAGGGAAAATAATTTGTTAAATCTTTGTCATGTGGGGAACATAAATATTTTACGAATTAAAGATAATTTTAAATATTTTGGGTATTCGAATCATATTTAGATGAAGAGAAACTTTTGTGCTTTTGAATTATGTTCAAAAAAGTACATTTACAAGAATGAAACTCAAATATATTAACGGGGGGCCGCACCAACGGCGGATCATGTGATTTAATTTGATGCAACGCCCAAGGCTTGACACGACAGTTGACTAATCTTTTACAAGTTCATATATAATTGCGTGGAACGATGGACTTACTAGGCTTGATCGATGCGAAGGGCGATGTTACATCTTAAATAAAGTTTATGAATAATTATGTAACTTAAAAAAAAAAACTTTTGCTAGCTTATTTGAATTCTGGGGACGGAATTATTTTTAGGAGGGAATACTGTAATAATCCGAATTTTGTTGATAATTAAATATTAATTTTAATTTTTTTTCTAATATTATCCAGAGCGTGAAACTACTTAGGAGACGTAAGAGATTATTCGGCAAGAGTATCCTCACCTCTTTAATGTCAGGTTAATCTTTGTTCTACTTTTGATTCTGAGGACGGAATCCTTTTAAAGGGGAGGTAATGTAATACCCCCAAAAAAAATATTTTAATACATATTTTAATTGGGGTTTTCTTATGTTTGGATCAAATTGTATTTAATTTGTGTGAACTATAATAAATATGTGATTGCATTAATTTGGGCTTTTATACTAATTGGGTCTAATTAATATTTGTGTAATATTAAAATCTTATTATAACTAGGAAAATTAATAAAACCTATTAATAAATAAACATATAACTATACCTAATCTTACATAATCAAATTACATGCAAAGGAAAGAAGCAAGCTTCACGCGACAAAAGATCCTAACGTGGCAAGGATTTATTTTGGGATTTTAGGAAAAAGATTTTTGTTTCCTAAAATATTAGGCAGATTCTATTAGCCTAATTTTTAGGGATTTATTTTTCAGATACTTAATAAATTCTATTATAATTAGGATTTCTTTTTAGTTTAGATTTACTTTTTAAATAAGGTTTCTATTGTTTTATAGAAATAGGAATTTCTTTTCCAAATTGATTTCTATTTCCTTGTAGAAATTAGGGTTATGGTTTGTAATATCTATTAGGATTAGAATAATTTGCTCCTATTCTTATTAGGATTTGGATTATTTTGAGTAGTATAAATAAAGGTCCAAGTTGATGTAATCAAAAACAAATTATTCATTATTTAATATATTTGTGAGGTTATTCTCTATTTTTGATTCTTTAAAGAATTTCCAAGTAATTCTTAGTTATTTCTTTGATATTTAATTTGATTTATCATACAACAATTCATAGTTGTGTGTGACGTCTTCTACCGCATCAATCGTTGTGCCAAGATTACCGTCTACATATAGGCGATGAGTTAAGGTGTTGCAAGCAATCCATCCTACAACTTTGTTAGAAACGATCGGAGCGACGACCACCTCACGCAAGCGTGCCGTGAAGTCTATCAAATGGTCTATTAGATTGACTTGGATCAATTGAATGGGAATTAATTAACCCGCAAAACAAAGGTAATCAATTCTCAATTTAATTAATGAGAAATGACCATAATTAACTTTATTGTTTTGGTAGGCTTGGCGAGACAACTTTCTTAGTTGTATTAATTTGAATTTTAGATTGAGAAACCAGGAGAGATTACAAATATAAAACTTATCCGTGTAATAAATTTTCAAGATCTCATGAACAGTATAGAAATCGAGGATGTTAAATCAAAATTTGAACTAAAAAAATTAGATGCAAATGACTTGAAATTCTAAATTTAATTAGAGAGCAAGAGGAGAAATATCGACAAAATATATTTTTGCACATAAAATATTATATTGATCAAACAATCACTTATTCAAGAAATAAATATGAAAATGATGGAAAGATTCAAAAAGTAAAAAGGGAAAAAATCTTACTCGACAGTGTGAACGAGTCTAAAGCCCTGAGTTGGAAATGGAGGAAAGTTGAGTTTGAGAGATAACATATGTAAGAGCGGTGCAATCTAAAAAAGAAAGGAAACGAGTGTAAAGTATAAATAAGAATCCCTACGGAATATTTTTTTTTTTATAACCTACTAACCCGTCAAGGCACACGCGGGCGAGGATAAGATATGAATTGCAAATAATAATTATTTTTTAAAAAAAGAAAATTTTTATTTTCAAAAAAAATGAGTCATTCATAAAATACAGATACAAAAAAATTAAAGTTTCAAATTTTAAAATTTAGTTTTTAAAATTTAAATTTTTAAAAATAAAGTTTAATTTTTTTTTGAATCTATTTTATTAAAATTTACTCATTTTTTTAAAAATAAAAATTTTTAATTTTTTTTCTAAAATAAAGTTTTTTATTTACTTTTTCTAATCTATATTTTATGAAATTTTATTCATTTTTAAAAAATTATACTTTTTTTAAAATTTTACTCATTTTAAAAAAATAAATTTAATTTTTTTTATGCTTAATTTTTTTGAATCTATATTTTATGAAAATTTACTCATTTTTTAAAAAATAAAATTTTCTAATTTTTTTTCTAAAAAAATTTTTTATTTACTTTTTTTAATCTATATTTTATGAAATTTTACTCATTTTTAAAAAATTATTTACTTTTTAATTTCTTATTTAATTATTTTGAATCTATATTTTTTGAAACTTTACTCATTTTTTTTATATCTAATGTTTTATTTTCGAAAATAATAATTAATTTCAAAACTTAGTTTTAAAAAAAATAGAATTAGAGAAATTTGGGTCAGTCAAAATGGGTCATTTCGGGTCAAAATCTGGGCGAGATTCAGTGAAATTAGGAAAAAATAACAGAATTGACACAAAATACCACTTTAATGACCTAATTGACTCAAAATGAATTTTAGGAACGACTGTCGAACTGAGTGGTAACTTGAAGGAAGAGAAGTGTCATTCAGCCCAAAGGTAATAAGGGTTGTCGATTAGCCAAACTATATATATTAAAAGAATAACTATGGTTTATGGTTTATTAACCATGATTTAGGGTTTATTAATTAGAAACCTTGAACTCTATTTAATAAACCATAAACTCTTGTTAATAAATCCTAAATATTTATTGGTCAAGTCAAACATTTATTCTTATTAACGTCCGCTACTAGCGGATGATATGTGTTTTTTTACCATCCTCTACTAATAGCTTTGATCATTCATTCTTGTTTTCAATAGTGTAGACTATATGTCCTATAAAAATTCATAACAAATACATGCTATAAAACTATACAAATCTTCAATTCATTGTTGATATTGGTAGCTTAAAAATTTAAACTCCATTATTTCATATAAGAGCTACTTACTGTGAAAGTGCTCTAATAGTCTTCATATAAACTAATAGGTTTCAAGTCGGGAGCGGCAGAGCGGGTTGGGGACATGAGAGTTAATTTGGGGTCAAGTCGGGTATGGGGTGTTGCCAAATATAGGTGAGACATGCCTATATGAGGAGTTTTCGGACCACACCTACGTCGTTGGCAGGCCTAATATGGAGTATGTTTACGGAATTCGGTTACTATGAAATTAACTTCACAATAAATTGGTCAATTAATCAATACAATGCTGACATGCAGAGAGATATCACCTCCCACCTACGTATCAATATTGTATTTGTCAATTAATCAAAATTAATTTTATGTTAATCACTCCCATGTTTACGGTTTGGTTAAGAGGCAAATGTTGACCTCAACCGAAATAGGATGATCAGCTATTAAAAATCACAAATTAAAGCGAAATCAGTCAAGAACAAGGCAGGTGTGAAACCATGAATTCACATTGGCAGGGGCCAAATTATTTAGGAGTAATATAATAATTAATTGTGTATGTATATATTATATTATAAAATGTTCTAGTGAGATTAATCACCATTAAGATGGCACTCAAATATGTTTTTTAAGTTCATAAAATGTATTTTAAACTAAACGTACGGACAGTCTTTATACTTATTATTTTCTCACGTACAAAATCAATAAACCTATTCTAAATAGCTCGTAATAACTAGATAATTATAAAAGCAATAAATTCAAAAAATAAAAAATAAAATAACTCATTTTTGTTAAATGACGAACAACAAAAAAATTGGTTAAGTATTTAAAGATATTAGCAAAGTATTATTTTTGGGGAAGGGATTCACAATGTGTACATAATATGTTTTCTAGTTGTGAATATTTTATATAAAACATAGAAGAATTTTTAGGAGGGTTTGAAGTTAAATATTTAGAAAATATTAGGGGTTAAAGTAAAACTTAAAAAAAAAAAAAAAAAACAAGTGGACCATGGCTTCCCCGGCCTATACTGCCATTGTAAGTAAAAATCGGTAGGTTCAAAGGTGGTCCAAACTCGGCCCAATTTAAAATTTTCGGATTTGAGTTGGGGATTGATCCATTCAAACCTATAATAAGCATGTCCTAGCTTGACCCAAATAAGTTGATGAGCTTCGTGCTTATTTTCAGTGAAATTCATATAAAAAACACTATAATTAAAAAGGTCTTTAACACTAATATACAACAATTAGAAAGTAATTACAAAAATAAAACACGCAAAATAATTACAAAAATAACACGACACAATATTACGTTGCTAAAATCACGTATCATTAACTCCTATACGTCACTTACCGATTTGCTATTTACAACTAACCGCTCCTAAATTAAAGCAACTGAAAAAAAACATGCAACTTTCATATCGGAGAAATCCAAATCTTCCTATCGCAACACAACTCTGAGATCGGAGAAGACGAAACCTTTTGCAGCGACGCAACTCTGAGATCGGAAAATAGCATACAAAATCAACAGCAACTTTAAGTTCAGTAACAAAAAATAATCGTACTGCAGTGATTGTTGAATACAAGATCACAACAACTTCGATACAAATCTGAATACTGAGGTATGTGAGTTTAAAATTCGTATGCATGTAGTTACCTATGGTTACTACGAATTCCTATATTGATTACCTTTCTTAAGTTTTTCACACTTAAAATGGTCACAGATTAAGAATACTGAATGTTTTGAATAGTCATTAATATGTTTTATATTATGATTACTAAATAGATATAAATTGGTTACTGTTTATTATGTATTTAGTTGCTGAATAATGTTTATTTGATTGCTTTATAATTTTTATATGAGTTCTACTGATTTTTTTATATTAATGGTTACTCATCAAATACATTGGTTACCTTCCTGCAACTGTCAGTTACTGTGTAATGTTGTCTTGGTTGTTGTGTAACATTATACTGCCTAATATTGTATTGGTTACTGTCTAATGATGTCTTGGTTATTTTGTAACATTAAATTGGTTACTGACTAATGCTGACTTGGTTACTGTGTAACATTATAATGGTTACTGACTATTACTTAGTTTGTTGCTGTGTAAAATTATAATGGTTAGTGCATAATATTACTGACTAATGCTGACTTGGTTATTGAAAAATGATGACTTGGTTACTGACTAATGTTGACTTGGTTACTGTTTAACATTATATTGGTTACTGACTAATGCTGACTTGGTTATTATATAAAATTATAATGGTTACTCATTAGTGCTGACCTGGTTACTGTATTAATCTAATTATACTTATACTTATGTTTTTTATATTAATGGTTACTTGTTAGCTACATTGGTTACATTCTTACAACATTTAGCCTTTAGTTGGTAACAAACAAGTTATACTGGTTGGTTTTTACTATAAAAATGTAATGGAGAATGTGTTTATCTTGTGGCTACTAAATAAATATGTGTTGGTTACTGTTTAAATTGGATTTGGTTACTGTATAATGTTGTTATGATTACTATATAATATTACGGTGTTTTATATTGGTTTGTTTTATTATGATGGTTACTTATTGGCTACATTTGTTACCTTCATACAACTGTTATAGTTTAATTGGTAATAAATATCAATATACTGATTATTTCCATTGTAAGATGAATGTACAAATGTATTTTATGTACTGGTTACTAACATTATGTAGTTTGGTTACTTGATAACATTGATTTGATTACTTTACAATATTTATTCTGTTATCAAACAATGGAATTGATTCCTGTTGTACTTTATTTCAACGGAACATGGACTGATAGTAACTAATACACCAAATTTTAGATTAGAAGTGACGTTCCACCGATCAAGTTTGGAGTATCGGATTTTGGCGTTTTCGGAGTCTAATTTCATTGGAAACGGGTCAACGATCAAAAGTCACAGCTTTGCTGGTGAACTGCAGGGTTTTTTGGTCAAATTCCATCATTTAGGCCTTCAAAATTGCATGTAAAAATGTGGTTTATATTCTGGTTACTAAGATTATGTAATTTGGTTACTGTCTAATATTAATTTGGTTACTTTACAATGTTTATTCAGTTGTTAGACAATGGAGACTGACAGTAACCAATACAATAAATTTAATTGTTTACAGGAATATATAATTGTTTACTGTTAGTAACCATTAACTACATGGTTGGTAATATTTTTAATGGTGTACAGTAACCAAAATTGATGTTGATTAATATTTTAATTTTTGATTCCATCATGAGTTGTCAATATAAAGTAAACATATACATTAAACAATTGGTAACTGTTCTGAAACATTTTTATGTAAATTTGGTTACCCATCTAAAATAAAATGGTTACCTCTATATTCATATTTAGTTACCAACTGGCATGGACCATTTCGAAATAACTTTTATAACTATATAATTTAAAAGTATCCATGAGCTAGATAAATGGGAACCCTCACATGTGCATTAAGCACTTGATAAATGTTCTAATATAAGCTTTTAATTATTTGGTTACTAACAAAAACTAAAATGGTTACCCTTATATGCAGGTTTGGATACCAACTGCACCTCTCGAACTATTTTTATTTTAATATGAGATCTATAAGTGACCATCATATATATAAATGGGAACTCTTAATTAGAGTTTCTTATTCCATCATGATGACATGATATAAATAAAAAAAACATATACATTTAACACTTTATAACAGTCCTGATACAAACTTATAATTATCTGGTTACTAATAAAAATAAAAATGGTTACCATATATGTAGGTTTGGATACCAACCTAACATTTCAACTGAAATAGCTGATGGATACTGTTCTGAACCAATTTTATATAAATTTGGTTACTCACAAAAAATAAAATGGTTACCTGAATTTATTTTCTTCAACATTTGCAACCGTGAACAGTTTTATTGGGTTCTGCAATAGTCGTCGTCGATACATTTTTTTTCATAGTGCAGTTGGTAGCCAAACCTTCATACAAAGGTAACCAATTCAGTTTTATTGGATTACCAATTAATTATAAAAATTTAAGAACAGTTTCCAAGTGTTACCTAGATTTGTTTTCTTTAACATGTGAAACCATGAACAGTTTTATTAGGTTCTGCAATGGTCGTCGTCGGTACATTTTTTTCATAGTCCAGTTGGTAGTCAAACCTTCATACAAAGATAACCAATTCAGTTTTATTGGGTTACCAATTAATTATGAAAAATTTAAGTGAATCATCCACTTTAGTAATATTGTCAAAACTGCATCTGGGTTTCCTTGACACTGACTTGAGATTTGAATGGTAAATGGACGAACACTGTAAGAACTTGTTGAAGAGAAAAAAGCATGGGCGCCCAATCGTCTGATCCAAAAAGCACAAACACCAGAATTCCAATCCATCTTCAAATAGTCAAAGATTTTTAACTCCCTAATGCAGAACAGAAGAAATGAACAATAGAGAGATGGAGCACTAGCAGAATTTTGGTTATTTTTGTGATCGGACCAACAATAACGAATTAGTTGGTGTTTAGTTGCTTTCTCCTTTGATTTCCATGCTTTTCCCGATGTTTTCTCCTTTGATCTTCCGTGCTTTCTCCTTGTGTTGTACTCTTTTTTTGTAATTATTTTGTGAATACACTAATTTTATAATTATTTTCTAATTGTTATATAGTAGTGTAAAGAACCCTAAAAATTATTGTTCAAACTCAACCATGCTCACTCCCAAATTTAATTTGGGTGGGCTTTCAATGGGTTAAATGTGTTAGTTTATATATTTTGATTTTAATGATGATAATATAAGTTGTATGGAGCTAATGTGTATGAGCAAGTTTTTGAGGTACAAGGACTGATTTAGGCATATATGATTCTGCTCATAATGGAGTTGAATTCATGACGGCTCAACTTGTAAATAAAGTCTGTTAATGTCTTTGGGTCCTAGGAATTCTTGTAAGTCATTCTAGCCCAAAATTTTTATTTGCAATGATTATTTAGTTGATGGAAATCTCTAAAATTTGACTTGGATTAAAAATTTTAAATTATGAAAAAGTTAAACATATAAATAGATTATGACTCTATTAATCTGATTAGAGTGGGAGTCTATTATGGAAACAAAATAAGTCATGCAAATTAATTGAGACTCTCAGTTGGATCATATCAAATCAAATGTGTTTCTAATATCTTTTCCTTCCTTCAATTAAGCTTTTTCAAATTGTTTTATTTTGAAAATCAAAATATTTGAAAATCTTTTGAAGGTTGTTTATTCATATATGTTGGATCATATCTTATCACTGAAATCTTGTTTTATTCCAACTAAAATTTAGGCATTATTGGTAACAATATTTTATAGTCGTTGGTCTCCACTGGCGGATCTACCCTTGGGCTGTGGGGTCAATTGACCCCACTGAATTTTAAGGAATCAATTTTTTATTTATTTTTAATTTTATAAGGTGTTTAGTGAAAATAAAAAATTAAGATTAAAAAACTATTAAATGTCTTAAATTTCTACTAACACTAACATTCCACTCTTTTATATTGTTTAGTAACTTATAGTGAACAAAATATTTTTGCAACTATTGAAATGAGGCTATCATTACAATAGTTTCAAGTAATGAAGACTCAAAAAATGTTATTATAATAATATTTTTACAATATTATTTATTTTTATAATTTATTTTAGAGGACACGGTGAGGATTATTCTCACGTTCTTGCGCGAGGTGTTTCTTATAATAACAACGCTTTAAAAAAAATTATAAAATATCATTTTTATACATAGGAGGAAGTATATTCAATTACATCGGTTTTATATGATAGCTCACATAATTATTTACAATATCCCTCACATCTTTTTTTTTTAAAATAAAAAAATTGACCCCACTGAACTAAAGGGTTAGATTCGCCCCTATTGGTCTCCTACACTTCCTTCTCGGCTAATTAAAATGAACTCAACACTACATGTAATATATCTTCTGAGATTAAAGAGAGTTTTCAAAGAATATTTCCAGCTACTATTTTGTGCCTTGTTCTTAATATCTTTTGGTTGAAAAATCATAGTTCATTGTAATCTTATTCCTTTTATTAAAATCGAAATTCAAGCCTTGTTTGGCTTGGTCAATCCAGTAGTGGATAAAATCTGTTCAAAGGAAGCTTGAAAGGTTGCAGAGGTGAAAAAGTTGCAGTCGTGTCCAAATCATAGCAAAGCTTACTTGAACAGGGAGTGCTTGTAATTTTACTTGAGCTTTTTATTTAGGCTTAAATATAATTTACTATCCTAAACTATAGGTCATATTTTACTTTGGTGATCCACCTTTCAATTTTGTCAATTAGATTATTCAACTATTAATTTTTTTCAATTCCATTCAATTGAGCCGCCACGTCAAAAATTATTGAGGTAGCTGTCCAAGTGGGGCGTACCGGGGAGATTACGGAGTTGAGGAATAAAGAAAGATCGAGAACGGGAACGGGAACATCGGGGAGAGGGAGCGGTCGGGTAGGAGCAGTAAGAGGAAATGAGAGAAGTTGATGAACATGATAGCTCGGAGGAGGAGGAGGAGAGTGTGAATGAAGAAGAAGAAGATGATGATGATTGTGAGACCCCAAATTTTATGAATTATGATTTAAATTTCTCGAAATATTTTTTAATATTATGGTGTGGATTTAATATAATGTTATATTTGTGGGTAATATTTATAAATTTTGCAAAGTACGCAAGTTGTTATATAATATTCGATTGGTCGGAAAATATTCATTTTAACAGGGAATATTCGTACGACGGCACAATCATTGGTGGACCCCACAACAGAATTATTGTCGGATTGAGAAAACGATAAAAATATTTTATGAAAATAACGGCGGAAGTTTTACCGTTAACTGTTGAAACACCCGGTGTTAAAAGTACAGTAATACGCGTGGTTGCATAGTAGCACACGACATTTAATATTGATGCATACGTGAGAAGTCACTCAGTTTTGTTCAATTATTGCTACATAATTGCTGCATAGTATCTCACGTTATTTGATTCAATTATTGTCGATATTTTATATATTATTAAATTAATAATTGAGATAACAAAGTTATTAATATTATTATTTGCAATATTAACGATGCCTAGAAGTTCTGTCAAGGAGAGGTTTGGTCACCTAATTGCGCGCCAATAGGGAGAAATCCTTATTGGAAAGCCCCCTCTTTCCTAGGAACGACCTGATTGATTAATATTGTGAATTATAATAGTGGTGATAAATGTTGTTTTATTATTATTATAAATGTAATAAAATAGAAAACTTTTTATATAAAACAGAATAATTTTTATAAAGTTTCGTTTTATTTGATTATAAATAGAATATATTATATTTTATTATGCATAGTGCCTGCATAGTATTTGTATAGTAAAAACATTTTATATAAAACAGAATACTTTTATAAAGTTATTTATTTTATTAGACTATAAATAGAATATATGATATTCTATTATGCATAGTTTTTACATAGTATCTGCATAGTATTTGCATAGTAAAATCTTTTTATATAAAACAGAATACTTTTATAAAGTTATTCATTTTATTATATTATAAATAGAATATATTATATTTTATTTAAAAGATTTTATTTTATTAGAATATTTTATTAATATTGCATAGTAAATTAATATGGACCGTCCGTTTAAAAGTAAATCAATCTGGACCGTTCATGAATTAGTTGCTATTCAGTCCATTCTCCTATAAATAAAAGCTCATTCCTTCATTATTTCTTATAAATTTACTGAAACTCTAGAGAGAGAAACTATAGAGAGAAAGAAGAAAAATATTCTGCTACTTCACTACTCCTATATCCAGTTTCTTCTAAGCTAAGAGATATTATTTGTTGTACTCGTAAGGGGTATTATTTCTTTTGTATTCATGAATAGAGTTATTTTCTTTCAATACTCGTAAGGGTTGTTATTCCATTCTTTATTATTATGTTGCAATAACCTGTCTATGCGAAGTACCGCATACATGGTAAAAAAATTTTGTTATTCCATTCTTTATTATTCTGTTGGAATAACCTGTCTGTGCGGTCTATCGCATGCCTGGTGAATTCTGTTGTTATTCCATTCTTTATTATTTTGTTGGAATATCCTGTCTATGCGAATTACGCATGACCTGGTTCTATTCTTTATTATTCTGTCAGAATATCCTGTCGGTGCATTTACGCATGACCTGGTTCCATTATTTATTATTCTGTTGGGAATAACCTGTCTGTGCGATCTATCGCATGCATGGTGAATCCTTCTGTTATTCCATTCTTTATTATTCTGTTAGAATAACATGTCTATGTGGATTACAACATGCATGGTGATAGATCCTTTGTATTCATTTTTTATTAAATTGTAGAAATGATCTCTCTACGTGGATTACTGCATGGTAGGCAAATATCTATTTGCAGTTTCATATATTCTGTTATGCTAAGTTGGTTAAAGTTTTGACTTCTATACTCCATAAAATTAGTAGAATATCCTGAATATTTGCGCTTCATCCAGTATCTTTTCATGAAAATATTCTTCTGAGCATTCTTGAATTTTACTCTACAAAGTAGTATCATATTGACAATTTGGACATTATTGGTTCTTGGATAAATTAATTCTTGAACTTGTTTTATTGAATTATTATGTCATTATCATCATCCTCATGTTTATATTATGTTGAAAGTCATCTGTGGCCTGTAGTGCATAGATGGACTTGGTATGATTATGACCAGGGATTATTCGGTATAATCATGACCGTAATATTACAAATGATGTGAAAAAAGTCCTCATTGGCCCGTAGTGCATTGATGGACAGTTTTTGGTATGATTATGGCTATGAATTCTCTTCGGCCAAGGGTTAAAAGATGAATTATTTTATGGCATGATCAGAACCGTTGATGAAAACACGATTATCTTTTGCCCGTAGTGCATGGATAATTTATGGTCGTGATACTAAAGAATATCCTTAGCCTGTAGTGCAAGGATGATTTGATGATGTGGATTATTTATTAAGCTGAGTCTCAGCGATAAAAGTGATGAAAAAAGTTTTAAATCATAGAAGATAGTAGATTTTATTCTCTACTTGACTCTTTTAATGAATTGCTTGTTCCGTTACAGTTAAACTTGATGTTTGTTATATTGTATCAGTTTAACACTGTTGAAGGCTAACGATAATTTATTCTGCATTATCTTAGTCATAATATTTCTTACTGGGCTAGTTGAGCTCACCCTGTTACTTTCATTGTTCTCTTCAAGAAATGAGAACGTAGCAGGGACTAGTCGGGGAACGGAGTAACGGTCCAGATGATAGCATTAGTAGTCCTCACTATTCTATGAAATAGTGTGATAATAAATATATTGAGGACTTATTTTGAGTTTGAAAACTATCTAGAAGATAATATTTGTATTAAAACTCACAGCTCATGTTGTATATTTAAGATTGTATTTGTATTCTGTACCATGTATTTGTCGATTCAGAATAGGTGATGTATACCTATTTTGGGGGCGTCACAGTTGGTATCAAAGCTTAGGGATATGATCCCTAGCTAAGATGTGAGACAAGAACTAAGAGGGGAGAGACGGGGAATTCCTTCGCTAGTATGACCTACCTAAGTTTATTCGGTATTTAATTGGTCGGTCAGAGTATAGGGATAATATGTGATATGTTAATTAACCCTTGTCTTGTGGGAGTGTTTGAAAATGACATCTAAGAATGTTTAGAATAGCAATGGAGCACAAGAAACCGTTGAGTCACCACAGATTAATACCCAGAATAATGTACAACAGGAAGACAATAATCCTCATGCAAACAACAACACTAACCAAATGATGAATGATGGAATGTTCAGAGGCTTTATGCAATTCATGCAACATCAGGCGAGAGTGGCTCATGTCCAAAATGTAGGTGAAAACACTGAAAACTCTCGGACGGTCACCGCTAAGTAGTTCAAGGAGCTGGGATCACCGGAGTTTTTGGGAAAGCCAGAACCACTTAAGACAGAGACGTGGATAAAGCAGATCACCAAGATATTTGATATCTTGGAATGCTCAGAGGAGCAAAAGGTTCCCTTCGCCACCTTTATGTTGCGTGAAAAGGTAGATTATTGGTGGGAATCTGTAAAGCGTACCCAGCCTGACGCAGTCAAGATGTCTTGGGAGAAGTTCCAAGAACTATTCAATAACAAGTACTTTCTCGAAAGTATTCGTCACATGAAGGAGGTGGAGTTTATCAAGTTGGAGCAAAATAATATGACCGTGTCGCAATATGAGGCTAAATTTGCGGAGTGATCCCGGTTTGCATCCCATTTGGTCGATAATGAGGAGCGAATGACGCGAATGTTTCTAAGAGGTTTGAAACCTGATATACGTCAATACCTCATTTCTCACAAACTTTGTTTATATTCAGATGTAGTGAATAGGGCTCAGTTATTAGAGCGCGATAATGAGCCAACCCAACAAAAGGATAACGAGTAACAACACGATAATAATCGTACCGGTGGCAACGACCATCGGAACAATGATAACCATCGTGGGGGAAATTATCATGCCAAGAATGGTAACCACTTCGGTGGTATTCATGGCCAAGATAATAGAAGTGGAAATTTCAAGAAAAGAAGGTTCAATAATGATGGAAAGACAACAGCACCAGCACCCGGTTCAAAGGAAGAAGAACGACCACCGGTCGTATGTTTCAAATGCGGACAGGAGGGACACATCCGTCCAAACTGTATGCAGCAATTCAAAGCGTGTTTCAATTGTGGAAGAGAAGGTCACCTAGCTCGATTTTGTCGTGTAGTGAAGTCAAGTCCAGCTGGGATAGTGATGCCAAAGGATGTCTCAGACAAGTTAAAGCCAATAGTTTAAGTGAGAGCATTTATTAAGGAACCCGAACGAGATTATTATGGGTAAGTTAATCATAAGCCCTTGTGAAATCTATACCTTATTCGATACCGGTTCTACCTATTCTTTTATCTCTCTTGCTTGCACTCAACATTTAAATTTGACTCCGGAGAAATTAGACTTTGACTTATCTATTGAAACTCCGTTTGGAGAAACCTTCGTTACATCCACTGTTTATAAATCTTGTTGATTCAAATCGACACTTTCACGTTACCTGTCGGTCTTATCTCTTTGAAAATGCTTGCCTTTGATGTGATTTTAGGAATCGATTGGTTAACTACTCATCATGCTTTTCGTAAGGTTGTTAGCTTTCATATTCCTAACCAACCTGTTATGCGAATTCAAGCAACCAAACCACTAAAGTCAATCACTGTCATATCAAGCCATAAGTAAAGAGCACCGAGCCTTTCGCTGGTGACTTCCTTGTGTGAAATGCACCGAAGCCAGACTTTCTGTAGGTGACGCTGTGAATGACGATGGCAAGTTGATAGGAATTAATGTGACGTGCTATCCAAGTCTTGGATGAGAGTCACAGTTTTGAATGATATTTCTATTATTAAAAAATTTCCTAACGTATTCTTGAAGACTTCTTAGCCTACCCCTAGAGCGTGAAATCGAATTTTATATTGACCCCAGTACAAAACCCATTTCTAAAACCCTTAAATATTTCTTCAACCAAAATGAACGTATAATGCGCCAAAGACGTTGGCTCGAGCTATTAAAGATTACGATCGTACCATTGAATACCATCGTGAGAAAGCGAACGTGGTAGCTGATGCGCTGAGTAGAAGATCGTATCCGTTTACGAGTGCGATGTTGTTAACACAAAAACCCATTTTATATGACTTGCAAAGGATGGAGATAGAGTTAAAGATTCTAGGGACCCATGTGATGATGGCGAATATACGAGTAGAATCTACTTTAATCGATAAAGTTAAAGCCGCTCAAGCTACACACCCGAATCTGATGAATGTAAAGAAGAAGGTTCAAGAGGGCGTTATTCTAGAAGCAAGAATCGACGAAGAGAGGAAATCTCAACCCTCGATTTAATTGGCCCATTTAAAATCCTCGATCGAGTAGGAACTGTGGCCTATAGACTCGTTTTACCGCTAAGTTTGTCGCGTGTTCATAACGTTCTTTTTTACGTATCGATGTTATGTAAATATGTGGACAACTCGAACCACATTATTTAATTGGAATTGGACGAGATAGCAAAAGATTTAACATATGAGGAGATACGTGTTAAAATCTTAGATAAGAAGGATCGTATTCAACACTCAAAGGTTATACCTCAAGAGTTAGAATCTGAAATGAAGTCAAGGTATCCTCATCATACCAGGTACGTACGTAAATTTCGAGGGCGAAATTCCATAAGGAGGGGAGATTGTGAGACCCCAAATTTTATAAATAAATATTTAATTTTCTCGAAATATTTTTTAATATTATGGTGTGGATTTGATATAATGTTATAGTTGTGAGTAATATTTATAAATTTTATAAAGTACGCAAGTTGTTATATAATATTCGATTAGTCGGGGAATATTCGTTTTAACAGGAAATATTCGTACGACGGCACAATCATTGGTGGACCCCACAACAGAATTATTATCGGACTGAGAAAACGATAAAAATATTTTATAAAAATAACGGCGGAAGTTTTACCATTAACTGTTGAAACACCCGGTGTTAAAAGTACAGTAATACGTGTGGTTACATAGTAGCACACGGTATTTAATATTGATGCTTGCGTGAGAAGTCACTCAGTTTTGTTCAATTATTGCTACAGTAATTATTGCATAGTATCTCACGTTATTTGATTCAATTATTGTCGATATTTTATATATTATTAAATCAATAATTGAGATAACAAAGTTATTAATATTATTATTTGCAATATTAACGATGTCTAGAAGTTCTGTTAAGGAGAGGTTTGGTCACCTAATTACACGCCAATAGAGAGAAATCCTTATTGGAAAGCCCCCTCTTTCCTGAGAACGACCTGGTCGATTAATATTGTGAATTATAATAGTGGTGATAAATGTTGTTTTATTATTATTATAAATATAATAAAACAGAAAACTTTTTATATAAAACAGAATACTTTTTATAAAATTTTATTTTATTTAATTATAAATAGAATATATTATATTTTATTATGCATAGTATTTGCATAGTGCTGGCACAATGTTTGCATAGTAAATTTTTTTTATATAAAACAGAATAATTTTATAAAGTTATTTGTATTATTAGACCATAAATAGAATATATGATATTCTATTATACATAGTGTTTATATAGTGTCTGCATAGTGTTTACATAGTAAAATCTTTTTATATAAAACAGAATACTTTTATAAAGTTATTCGTTTTATTAGATTATAAATAGAATATATTATATTTTATTTAAAAGATTTTGTTTTATTAGAATATTTTATTAATACTGCATAGTAAATCAATATGGACCGTCCATTTAAAAGTAAATCAATATGGACCGTCCGTTTAAAAGTAAATCAATCTGAACCGTTCATGAATTAGTTACTATTCAGTCCATTCTCCTATAAATAGAAACTCATTCGTTCATTATTCTCATTCCTTCATTATTTCTTATGAATTCACTGAAACTCTAGAGAGAGAAACTATAGAGAGAAAGAAGAAAAGTATTCTACTACTTCACTACTCCTATATCCAGTTTCTTCTAAGGTAAGGGATATTATTTATTGTACTCATAAGGGGTATTATTTCTTTCGTATTCATGAAGAGAGTTATTTTCTTTCAATACTCGTAAGGGTTGTTATTCCATTCTTTATTATTATGTTGGAATAACCTGTCTATGCGAAGTATCGAATACATGGTAAAATTCTTCTGTTATTCCATTCTTTATTATTCTGTTGGAATAACCTGTCTGTGTGGTCTATCGTATGCCTGGTGAATTCTGTTGTTATTCCATTCTTTATTATTCTGTTAGAATATCATGTCTATGCGGATTACGCATGACCTAGTTTCATTCTTTATTATTCTGTCAGAATATCTTGTCGGTGCGTTTACGCATGACCTGGTTCCATTCTTTATTATTCTGTCGGAATATCCTGTCGGTGCGTTTACGTATGACCTGGTTCCATTATTTATTATTCTGTTGGGAATAACCTGTCTGTTCGATCTATCGCATGCATGGTGAATCCTTCTGTTATTCCATTATTTATTATTATGTTAGAATAACCTGTTTGTGTGGATTACTCCGTGCATAGTGAATGATCCTTTGTATTCATTTCTTATTAAATTATGAAAATGATCTGTCTACGTGGATTACCGCATGGCGGGCAAAAATCCATTTGCAGTTTCATATATTATGTTATGCTAAGTTGGTTAAAGTTTTGACTTCTATACTCCATGAAATTAGTAGAATATCCTGAATATTTGTGCTTCATCCAGTATCTTTTCATGAAAATATTCTTCTGAGCATTCTTGAATTTTACTCTACAAAGCAGTATCATGTTGACAATTTGGACATTATTGGTTCCTGGATAAATTAATTCTTGAACTTGTTTTATTGAATTATTATGTCATTATCATCATCCTCATGTTTATATTATGTTGAAAGTCATCTGTGGCCTGTAGTGCATAGATGGACTTGGTATGATTATGACCAGGGATTATTCGGTATAATCATGACCGTAATGTTACAAATGATGTGGAAAAAGTCCTCATTGGCCCGTAGTGCATTGATGGACAGTTTTTGGTATGATTATGACTATGGATTCTCTTCGGCCAAGGGTTCAAAGATGAATTATTTTATGGCATGATCAGAACCGTTAATGAAAACACGATTATCTTTGGCCCGTAGTGCATGGATAATTCGTGGTCGTGATACTAAAGAATATCCTTGGCCTGTATTGTAGAGATGATTTGATGATGTGGATTATTTATTAAGCTGAGTCTCAACGATAAAAGTGAAGTGATGAAAAACCTTTTAAATCATAGAAGATAGTAAATTTTATTCTCTACTTGACTCTTTTAATGAATTGCTTGTTCTGCTGCTATTAAACTTAATGTTTGTTATATTGTATCAGTTTAACACTGTTGAAGGCTAACGATAATTTATTCTGCATTATCCACTAGTAGAAATTTGACATATAGCAACGACCTATAGCGACGGTCGGGACGGAACCCTCGCTATAGGGTATATATAGCGACGGTCATGGTCTGGCCGTCGGTATAGATGGTTTTTTTTAAGGAAAAGCCCTCCCATTTTCCCCAAATCATTTCACTTTTCCCCCAAATCATTTTCCTCCTCTCCACCCAGGACCATGCCGAGATGGTGCTCTTGCAACATCCTCTCCACCCAGACCACGCCGCTTCTGTCATTGCCCGTGACAGCACCGCCGTTTTCGCCTAGAAAGGGGAGATCCTTCAGGAGTACTGGTGGTGCACCGAGCGGGATCTTGACTGGGGACCTTGCGGCGGGCCGGATCTGATTGTGGATGATGGTGGCGATGCAACTTTGTTGATTCACGAGGGAGTGAAGGCCGAGGAGGAGTATGCCAAGACCGGTGCTGTTCCCGACCCGGCTTTGGGGAAAAATATTTGTGCTGAAGTTGAAGAAAAAGACAACCTCAGATTTCCTCGATTCAGGTCGAGTCTTACTGTATGTCTCTCTATTGCTTGTTTTTTCTTAAATGGGGTTTCAAATTTCATCTCAATCTGATAAGGGTTTCAATTATTTTTAAGAAATATATATTGAGCTGTGGATTAATTGTATTTCTTGTTTAGTTTATGAGCTCAATTTTATGGGTATGCTTGTTTTGCTTTTTGGGTATTATTGTTGTTGCATTTTCTCTGTAATGTGTTAATTACGTGATTTATTGCCAATTTGGAAAGAGGGGCATGTGGAGTTGGATTTATTCCCAATTTGGAAAATAAAGCATCACATGGGATTATTACAGATGCTCTTACAGCCCTTGGCTGCATGGAACATCGTGGGGGCTGTGGAGTTGATAATGACTCTGGTGATGGTTCAGGAGTGATGACTTCAATTCCTTGGGGTCTTTTCAATGATTGGGCTGAAACGCAAGGTATTGCTTCCTTCGATAAGTTGCACACAGGTGTTGGAATGGTTTTTCTACCCAAGGATAATGACCAAAGTCAAGCAGCCAAGACAGGTTAGCTTTTTAGATCTCTAAATCACAAATAATATAATGCTTTCTGGTCTTTGAGTGTTTTATTTATGGGATAATTCGAAGAGCAATATTTTGTTATTGTCATTGTATAGCAAAAGTTTATTACCATGTATCACGACACTGTGATGAAACACTTGTTTTGACATCATATTAATAGTGCTTATGCATTTTAGTGTTGTGTTAGTGATGCTAAATGCAAAATTTGGAAGATATAGATGCAATGAATACAGTAAAGGGCTAAATGACTATTGAAAAAAGATAGTAGAGTTTTAGAAAATGGCTATTTTGGGGATTTAAGAAAGGAACAAGAGGAGATGATCCTAACTCTGTATATATCAGAAAGAAAAAAGTAATCCTAAATATGCACTTTCACTTGATATTTTCTTGTGCATTTTGAAAGATGGGTTTTTATGGTTAATTTGCTGAACTCTATACATATTTCCACGGTCTTAATGAGTGAGTGGAACATTACAAATTTCTTACATAGGGCTGCCATTCGGTGCATTAGTAAATTAGAACACGAAATCCACTAAAAGCACCCGTCGCTGAAGATTTTATTAGACTATTTTGTTGCTGGCATAATTTTTGTTTTATTCTTTTTCTAATTTTTGGAGTTAAGGTTATGTTGGAAAGTTGGATCTATGTAGGCTACAGGGGTTGTACATGGGTTATATAAATTCTTTACAGTCTTCATGGGTTTTAAACAAAAGGTTTTCGCCATTGTGGTAGTTAAGAAAGTACAGAAAACATGATGATCAGAAGTCAAAGTGGAGGAAAGTTGAGAGTGATTTTTTTATCCCAACAATTGAAAGGATGTCACTAGTCCACAAAACCTTTCTAGTCTTTGTTTCAAATTTTGATAAAGATTGAATGTATATGATGTGGGAAGAGCAGCTTATTATTTCCTTTTGATGGAAATTCAAGTAAATTTTTTTTATCTAGAAAAATAATATTCATGTCAAACTAAAATAGAATGTTTCCAAACTCCTATAAATGTAGATCATTTGTAGTTAATTAATAATTACTAAAGAAGCTTGAATCTTTAGCTTATTTTTAAGGTGATCTCGAGGAATATGATATATGAGGTCTGGAATTAATTTATCATAAAAGCATGTTTCGTTCTTAAATGTCACTTTCCACTTACATTCTTGATTTCTTCCCGATTCTATATTCTGACCTTAATCCTTTTAATTTTTTATGTTTCATTTGATTGTTTGTTTCTTTTGCTGTGTAGTATGGATTGTAACTTGGAAAATGAATAGAGAGATGTTTTTCCCTTGTCTTTGTACTACGTAGCCCAAAGCAGGGTTGAATACTAGGCTGATATTTTAAATTTTTTTATTTTTTTGGGTGGGTACATCAAGAGCATATTACATCATATTTAGAAGGGTGGTGGCTAGTTGTGTTAACAATTTTGTGCTTCCCTTTTTTTTATAATTTCCATCCCTATAAATTCTCCTAAACATAAAACTATTTTTTTTCATTTCTACTCTCTCTCTCATCTCTTTTTTACTTAATATCCAAACTGAGGGAGTACAATTACTTAATAGGTATAAAAACTTGTCATATATTACACTTATCAGCGTAAGGTGTGCATCGTTTTTTAACATAGATTTATTTGCTCAAGTATTCTTTCCCGATAATAGATATGCTGTGAAAAGAGATATAATAAGACATGCACATGTTTGATAATTCTTGGAGTTGTCATGGTTCATTTCTAGTATTACATAGTGAACGATAAAGGAAGTTTTCTTATTATTTGTAGAGATTTGGAAATTGCCCTACTTTAAGCATGCTCAAATCCCGGATTCCTGCTTGACATTGTGGAAAGGAAGGTAAATAGAGTACAAAAAAGAGATGTTTGAAGCCCTGCTGTCAAATGATGAATCCAAACATAGTTCTGCAGATGATATTGTAAAGAAATATAAGCAGGTAAATCTCAATTTATATTAAAGATTGTTTCTATTTGTTTTGCAATAAACCGAAAATAATTTCATTGGCTACTCTAATATTCAAAATATACATCTGTAGATGTTGTATGGTGCTCCAGAGTTTGAAACAAGCGACAGGAAGATGGGGGATATTAGCTCAAATGTTCTTATGTGAGTACAAGTGTGATATATGACAAGTTTTTATACCTTTTTTTTTATCATTTCCATCCCTATTAATTCTCCTAAACATAAAACTATTTTTTCATTTCTACTCTCTCTCTCATCTCCTAAACATAAAACTATTTTTTGGTATGACAATGATTTTTTCTTGTGGAAATTACATTATAGATGGTTATATTTTCAATATTTTTAAGTTTGCTGATTTTATATGTAGTGGTACAAGTACAGCTAAACAAGTGGGAGTATTGAAGCAGTTCATGATGGGTCTACAAGTACAACTAAACAAGCTGGGGAACCCACTGCTTCGGCTTCAAATGGAGGAGTATATGTTTGTCATGTCAGCCTTGTTACTAATCTTTTGATTAAACAAAACATTGGGTGGTTGGTAGTTGCTACTTTTTCAATCAATATCTGTAGTCACTGTAATGTTGGGTGGTTGGAAGTTCATTCAATTATTATATTGTAATGTTGTAATGTTGTAATGTGAATGATTTTAAATTATGTTTATAATATTTTTTATATTTTATTTTATATTGTATTTGTGTTTGTTGAATAAATTTGCATAATTAATTAATTATTTTTTAAATATAAAAAGGCTATAGCGACGGTCATCGACCGTAGCTATAGTGTTCTATAAAGCACAGGCCTATAACGACGGTCGCCGAGCGTCGCTATAGACATTTATACACGATTTTGCCATGATCTATAGCTAGGGTCGGCGACCGTCGCTATAGGCCAAAAGACCGTCGCTATAGGCTTTACCGACTGGTTCTATTGCGACGGTCTTTTGACCTATAGCGATGGTTTGCGACCGTTACTATAGGCTGATTTTCTAGTAGTGATCTTAGTCATAATATTTCTTACTGGGCTAGTTGAGCTCACCCTTTTACTTTCATTATTCTCTTCATGAAATGAGAACGTAGCAGGGACTAGTCGGGGAACGGAGTAACGGTCCAGATGATAGCATTAGTAGTCCTCACTATTCTATGAAATAGTGTGATAATAAATGTATTGAGGACTTTGTTAGTTCCCAGTAGGCACAATAGATCTAGAAGGGGGGTTCAATAGATCCTTTTTAATTTCAAATACTTTTCTGGTTTATTTTGTATTGCTCATAATTTAACATATGACAAACATAAGAATCTTTTCAAGCACAGCGGAATAAGTAAAAGATCCCCTTCATTGATATATACATAATCATACATACATTGTTCGTAGAGTTAGTTCAATGGTAAGCAGTTAAAACATACATAGCAGTTATTGCAGTTAATAGACATAATGTAAATGACATAAAGTAAAAGACACAAGGAGTTTTAAGTGGTTTAGAGACTCAAGCCTCCTAATCCACTCTTATGCTTTCAACTAGCAGGATTTTCACTACGGAAGGGCAGCACCCTGAATCACTTAGATTCCTTCAAGGCCAGCAACCTTGGGACTTTAGTTCACTAAGAACAATTCAAGGCCAGCAGCCTTGGGACAACTCTAGTTCCCTAGGACCCCTTCAAGCCTAGCAGGCTTGAAACTTCATTTAGTCCCTCCGGACAAGGACCCCTCAGGCCCTGGCTTCATTTAGTCCCTTCGGACAAGGACCCCTCAGGTCCTGGCTTCTTGTTGAGTTATTTATTGGAGTTGGTGCTGAGCTGCTAAGATGTCTTCATGCTCTAAACATCTTTTGTACTTAGCAGCTTGGCTTGATCACCCTTGAAGTGTAGTTGAGTGTTGCATGATGCTCAACTTCTTAAGTTACTCAACCACTTCGAATGATCCCTTGATGACTGCCTTGAAGATCATTCTCCTTGATACTTGATGGCTGCACATGATGGGTTTCTAAGATGACTGTAAGCTTTTCTGCTAGGTACTTAGAAACTTTCTCATGCTTGCCACCATGATGGCGCGTCTGTGATCTCCCTTCTTGATACTTGATGCCTTCTCATGATGGACTTGCTAAGATGACTGTGAGCTCTTCTCTATGGTACTTAGAGTCTTCCCATGATGGACATCAAGATGTCTTTGATGCTCTTCTTTTTCTCGGTAGTTCAGAACACTCTTCAAGTAGTAGAACTCTCACTTCTACTTCTTTCTTTGTATGTCTCTGAGTGTTCTTGGTGGATCGTAGAGTGAGCCTTCGAACTCACTATCTCACATGGTTTAGATCTGTCCACCGTTACTCCAAACTCAGCAACTCCAGCAACCTTTGATCTTTGAAGCTCTATCTGATTTATACTCCTTCCCAATACTCCCGTTGGAAAGTAGTCGTTGAGAGCTATTTAAATTTCTTCACAGATTTTGAGTTGCTTGAGGTAGACTGCAAATGTGATATGACATCTCTTTTTCTGACTTTCTGACACTGCAGTCTACTGTTTCACCTACCCCGTCAGAGATGTCACTCTAATGTCTTGGGTAGGGCCAAGACTTTATTTCCTCCCTCTGATTTCTCGATCAGAGGTTGTCCTTTTGCATCGATGCTCTCAATAAGCTCTTGTCCGAATATCAACCTTCAGATTGAACCGTTGCCAATGGTTCAATCTTCAGCTGTTTCAAACTCTACGATTCTGATGCACGTCTTCATGGACCTGATTGTAGTGTCTTGTTGAATGTTGCTCATAGACTAGTAGAGTCAACACTACGCTCCTAAAGAGTGTTGATTGGATCTTCAATATAGAACACCTCTTCCTTCTCGCTGTGCAGTACTTCAACACTTCTGTTTGCTTCGACTGTTCTCAGATACTGATGGCATGACTTATTACTCTGGCCCCTTCTGAATAGCAAGAACAGATTTGTGGCGCGTCCAGCTCGCTTTCTCCTTGTGATCTCCCGTTCACTTATCATCAATGGACTGACCCAATGCTTAATCACTTTAGTCTTGATCTTCAGAGGCTGACCATTATCACTATGTACACTCCATCAGTTCTTTTCTTTGTTTGGCAAACACTACGATCTTGAATGTTTCTAAGATCATTGTCTTCTGTTCACTTGACAGCTACTGCACTTGCTGACTTTCCTTAGTCAGCTACTGAAATCTTCTTGGATCAACTTGTAGAAGACTTCATCTCGAATGACTTCTCAATTCAATCTTGATGCTGATTGGTTTGTTGTTTCTGTTAGCTTGCATGCCATTCGTTGAGTGCTCTTTGGTTTCCTTCAGGTGGGATGTATCTATGCAGTTCTAACCAAAGGCTTTATTCCTTTGGATATTCTTGGAGTGCTCATTTGTTGAGAATCGTATTAGCTCTACGATTCTGCCTTGGTATTGTGAGCACATCTGTTGAGCTTGTAGTTCTGCACTCTACGATTCAGCTTCGGCTGTGCAGACACTACGACTCCGAGATCAGATCTTGACACTCTACGATTTCTGCCTTGTGCTCAATGTCTTCATCTGATCTTGTTCAACTACGATCTCTGCCTTTGATATGATCAGTAGACTCTATGATCGCTGGCTTGGCTTTGGTAGATGCTCGGTCGGCTCGTAGGCAGGCTGTCTCTACGATTCTGAACTTGACTTCCTTAGCAGACTATGGCTTCTAGGAAGTTCTTCTCGACACACTACGATCCTTCCTCGTCTCACCTGGCAGTCTACGAACTCCGAGATTTACTATCTTGTAGACTACGATTCTGCCTCGACAGCTCTCGAGTTTTTCTTAACTCTCCTGGTAGACTACGATTTCTGGTGCAGTACTCGACGATCAGACAAGCCTATCTATTACATCATAAGATCAACCTAACATGCTTGATCTTTCTATTTTTATAGTCTTTATACATCATTTCTTTTTAAGGACTTTACAAAGTTGTTTTGCTTATATAGGATCAACCTAACACATTTGATCAATTCATTCTAAGTCCTTGTACATATGTTTCTATTATCTATCAAAGGACTTTACAGCTTTTCTTGATGCAAGCATACTTGCATATTCATTCATATATATCATAATCAAATCATATGTAAATAGGAATAACATTCACATGCTTAATCCTGACAGACTTATTTTGAGTTTGAATACTGTCTAGAAGACAATATTTGTATTAAAACTCACAGATCATGTTGTATATTTATGATTGTATTTGTATTCTGTACCATGTATTTGGCAACTCAGAATAGGTGATGTATACCTATTTTGGGGGCGTCACAATGATAGCTTATGAAAGCACTTGAACCTTTTAGTCAATGGTGGTGTTGGCTCGGTTTGACCGATTTCGCATGCTTTCCTGCTAGTTGTGGCTTTGAAATCTTGGGTGTTGTATTTCAATTTATCAAATTTGTTTGTTATTGTTTAGCTCTTGATTTATTGGATTTGTTTTCTCATCTATGCTCTCCAATTTTACCTGCTCCTTTCGGATTTGGGATGGTAGAGGGTTATCCCCTATCTCTGATTTCCCATTTTGTTTATTATTGAAATCTGATTTGTTGTTTTTTTTTTCTTTCAAATTTCCATGATTTTCTCTGTTTTTCCGATCTTGGGTTCGTAGAGACTCTTTGGGTTTGTTGGCAAGTTTTCCATTAAAGAACCTTTCTGTTATGGTCAATTGTTGGTATCCTGGCTTGGGAGCTCATCCATGGCGACTACGGCTCTTTCATTGCCGGAATATATGGTGCTTTGATCTTATTTCATTTTTAGCTTTTATTTTGATTTGTTTTTATGAAAAATGAGATTTGATCATTTTACTCTTAGACATTTAATAAATGTAAAAATTCATTTGAAATAATAGTTTTGAAGGACACGTAGGCATTGATTATTCTAGTCAGCGAATCCACGTCATCAAGTTATGACGTGTCAGGTCTAATTGAATGTAAGTAGAAAAAATTGATAGTTTAATAATCTGATTGACAAAATTGAAAGGTGGATCATCGAAGTGGAATATGACTTATAGTTTAGGGTAGTAATTTATATTTAAGCCTTTTATTTAATAAAAGGAATCTCCAATACCAATTGGTATTGGACGTGGATTAGGCCACTAGATTAGAGGATCAATACCAATTGGTGTTAGAAGTGGATTAGGCCACTAGATTAGAGAATAGGGACTGAACCACGTAAAAATCTTGGTGTGATTTTTATTTTTGTTATCTCTTTTATATTGCATTTTACGTTTCTGCATATCTTGTTCAGTTCGTTGCTTGAATATATACTAATAGGTCCGATTATAACTGACTAAGAACAGAAGCTAAAAGAGACACAAAAGTAGACTGGGTTATTTGTCCGATTTAAACCTATAGGCGTAAAACTCAAAAAATTATCATTGTTGATTACTTTTAGTATTTATACATATTCACCACTCTAGGTGTGCTTATTTACATAATTACAGAATGACTAAATTTTGGTTTGACCAACCCGATTGATAATCCTAACTATGTCCTTGAATCTAGGTGCACCACTTCTTTACTTGTAGAGGCCCAAGTTTTTTCACAAGCTTTAACTCATGGGGGTTGGCCTGTTAGACAATGATTTGGACGGGGCTGGCCTGGCAGATTGGACTCCATTCTTAACTCCCTCCTGGCATTTACTGGTATTAAAGTTCAGTTTTGGAGCTTATGTTTGGTAACTACTGTAAACCATTGTTAAGATATAAGCTATCCTTCAGAGAGGATGTGTTCACCTTGCAAGTTTTTATCATGATTTCAATTATTGACCTGGCTAATATTTTTTCTAATTGCTGGGATTCAAACAAAACTAATGATCACAGTTAAATGATCACATTTGTATATGACATAAATACCAGCCTCATACCAGTCTCGCAATATTTGTCTTAACAGAGAGTAGCACAAAATGGAGACACACCATCCTACCAGTATGGATTTTACCATATTTCCATCATAATAAAGAGTAGGAAAAAAAGGATACAAGCAATGGATTAAGTCAATTACTTTTTCATTAGGTATAGAATGGATACAAGCAAAGGGTTTAAGTCATATTTTTCAAATATGTAAAGTAGGTAAATATTTAACAATTCATTGGGAGAGAGTTTTAAGCTTAAGTAGCAACAGTCGGAACATCACTTCAATGACAGAGACTCTAAAGCCCATCCTTAAAGTCAATCCTCAGCATCATATCATTTCTTAAGATGAGGGAAACACGCTTCCACTTCAGATTTGGGGTGCTTTGCCTCTGCATGTTCCCTGCACTTCACATCTGAAGTGGTGCAAATGAACGTCTGCATGCACACCTTGCACTGCAACAAACGCACATGGATGAGATAAGCAGCAACTTGCAGAAAATGTCTTTGTTCAAGTCAGAGACAACTTGTTTAATAGAGTTAATTGCCAATTAAAAAGGCGAACACTGAACAGAAGTAAGCTCAAGTTTCCTAATCACTTAAATTATTGTGCAACTAAGTCTCGATATATAAATAATATGAAGCAACTCCTTTCCATATTTTCCACAATCAAAAATATGTTTGCGTTCTTGCCATTATGATTTCTTTTCATCAAGGTTGGAATCTAATCATGCATATAAGACTCCTGAATGCTGCAGTAAGTACCTGCTCCTTGTATTTTTATCACACTTGTTCTTCTTTTCCAAGGACTGGACGGCAAAATAATATGAAAGGAAGACCTTAATACTCTCAAAACTCAAAAGCAAGAAAAGCGCTTCAAATCAAAAATATTTATCACCAATCATTACAGCCGCCTCCCAAATCAGCATGGCTTTTGGAAACACCAAGGTAACAGATATATTGAATAGATATCGCATAAAAATGATTTTTACAAGAACCTCCTCACATTAATGTAGATATCACTTCCCTACACATAAAAAGAGGAAACAAACACAAATTGCTGTGTAAACCTCATGGAACTCATAAAAGTAGTATGTCCAGTCAATAGATAAGGTAAACTAATTAGATTCTCTTGGCTTCAATGGCAAAATAGCAACTTAATAAAAAATATATTGGTAAAATAACACAGATTTTGTTGCCCTGCACTAACAATATGAATATGATGTAATAAACTATAGCACAAGCTGGGACTTTTAGTTCAATAGGTAATCAAAAATATAAAACTAATATATAACAAGTTCAAATCAATAATGTTTTCATTTATCATAACAAACAAATTTAAAAAAAACAAAGAAAAAAAAACTAAAAAAAACACACAATTACAGAATTCAAGGTATGTTAACAAGTAGTAAAATCCAACCTGGATAGACATGGCTTTCTTGTTGGTTTCGAGCTGACTTCCTACATAGATATCAAATCGAATCCGATTACATATCGACATAATATATTTGATCAGATCGATTGTTTAAACGAAGAAATTCCAAGCCCTAAGAGAGAAAATATGATAAATTATACCTTTGGAGGACTTATTTTTCTCCGAGTTCTTCTCGCGAGCCATTTTCGCCTTCTGGCCGTTGCCTCCCCCCATGGCTGCTGCTCCGAGATCTCGCTGATTCAAAACCCTAGCTTTTCTATGAATTTTCTGCCTTTTGGGGATATTTTCGTATATTCTGTATGTATATCCTTATATACTGCAAATAAATCAAATAACGAAAAAGGAAATAGAAAAAATAGACAAGTGTTGAACTAGTGAAGGGTGCAATGGACAGAATAGAAGACACTTTTGATGGACGGTACTCTAACGATTACCAGCTTTAGGATAAGGCTTTCAATATATACGGCTGTGTATATAGGGCAAGCGAGATTTTAAACGAGTTTAAAATTTAGTGCGTGAGTTTGAACCACTTAGTAAAAGAGTTTAATTGGAGTTAAGGGCTTGTTTAATTTTTAATTACAAAAATAAATAATAAATCATTTATTAAATACTAAACAAGTTAAGTTTATTTGAATTGCGCTTAAATAAGTCAAATTTAAGTCTAACACTACATATTCCGAGCTTAACTTGTTTAACGAAACAAACAAAGAAGTTTATGAGAGTTTGATTTATTTAACATGTTCGAGTGGAGTTCAAATTAAACTTAATTGAACTGAGTTAAGCCAAGCTCACGGATAAACTAAATCATTTACAAATCTAGCTCTATAAAAGAAGTCAACTTATTTATGCTAACCAGGAAAAGAGTAGTTCGCTCCTGTAACTCACCCCCTTGAGAGTAGATGTCTCAGCTCGATGGGTTGGTCTTGCAGTTAAGTTTTCTTCTGCAATTTGAATTTGGATTCAAGGGATAATCTTTTTCCGATCCGAGAAAACATTTGCGCGCCTCTATTCTTTTTAATACTATCACTGCACGAGATTCGCATGGGCTTTCATTGAGACCAACTAAGGGGCTGTTTAATAAAATTGAATGAAACAGTTTTGAATGTTTAAGTAATCTGAATGAGCTGAATATTGAATGAAAATTTTATTTGTTAATTGATATTTTTGAATCATCTAAATATCAGTCTTTTATTATTTTATCTGTAAGACCCCAAATTATTAATAAATAAAATTTAAATTTCCTCTATTTATTATTTTGAAATAGTAAGGGTTAAATTGATTAACGAGGTTAGTTATGAGTAAAATGCGCAAATATTTCAAATAAGCAGGTGATTATAAAATATTCATTGTTGTCGGGGAATATTCGTTTGGTCGTGGAATATTCTTTCTGTCGGGGAATATTCGTACGACGGCGCAGTCTTTTGTGGGCCCCATAACGGAAAGCGATTAGATGAAGAAAACGACAAGTATAAGTTGTTTATAAATAACGGCGTAGTTGTTACCGTTAATACTGTTGAAATACCCGGTGGTTAAAACACAGTAATACGCGTTGTTGCACAGTAGCACACTGTATTGCACCAATTATTGATTCTTACGTAAGAAGACACTACTCAATAATGGTTACAGTAATTACTGTTCAGTATTTTATTTTATTGATTCAATAATTGCTGCATTGATATTTTATATTACTGTTGTTTCAATAATTGTCACTACACAGTATTTCTCATTATCAGATCAATAATTCATATTATTTGAATAATATTATTAGATAACATTATTGGCAATGTCTAGAAAGTTCTGTCTAAAGAGAGGTTTGGTCATCTAATTACGCGCCAGTAAGGAGAAATCCTTATTGGAAAGCCCCCTCTTTCCTAGGAACGGCTTGGTTGCCAGTACTGTGATTCTATAATATTATTTGTGAATAATTAATTATTGATTTATATGATGAGAAAAATATTAATTTTATGTGGATATAGATGGAGAAAATTTTTAAGTGAAAATTATTAAAAAATGATATTTTATCTTTTCTGATAAAATAATTTATTATTATATTTAATAATATAATAATGGTGATAGTTTTACAATGAATGTGGGATATATGAGTATATGAGGAGGAAAAAATATTTTTTTTTGTTGTATTAAATGATTAACACATGTTTTGTGTGTCGGTAGACCCCATTTCTTGACTGATATTTGATTATAGTATGTAAAATCGTCCGTTTATGGATTTCGGTCAATTTCTGTTTGGAATTTGGAAAAATTTTCTTCTGTAAAGTTGTAGAGAATTGAATTTCCTATAAAAAGTTGCGAGATTCGAATTTTCTGATAAAAAGGTTATTTTCTATGAATTATTGAAGTTTTGAAAAATAAAATAATTTTTATTAATTATGGGTGGGACCCACTTTTATTCTAACACATGTGGGCTACTAATTTGGGTCAAGGATGGTTGGTGGCTGAATTGGTCTTTAGACATGCGTAGAAATGAGTTTTGTAATATTAATATTTTATTATTTAGTCTCCTTTGGCGTTCTAGCATTTTCCTATAAATAGGTGCTTAAGTTAGAATTGAAAATCACACCAGAAACAAGTTTTCTCTCTTTCTCTCTCTAGATTATTGAGTGTATTTTGTGAGTATTTAGATACTTTGAGAGTTTCTATTCATCAGAGCAAGTTTCTTTCAGCCTTATACCGGTATTCCGACCAGAAGTACTGTCTTTACGAGGTAAGGGATGTTATTTTATTCGAAAATGATATTATTTCTTCAATATCATTATGCCGAAATATTGGTTAGAAATTTTTATCAAATTTAGAACTTTTCACGTTGGGGTTACTATTCATGAGTTACTATTCACGAGTTACTATTCACGAGATTCAAAATGAAATTTTCTTCTTTTCGTCCAAAAATTCTATTCTGGGTACTAGCTTTGATTGTATCCATGTTTTGATCATTCTTGAATTTTACTTCACTATGAATAATTATAAGGTATTTTTGGACATGGATAAATCGAAATACGAATCCTTAATATTTGTTATTTTATTTCACTGGATTCGTTTTCTTTAAGATATTTTTCGTCATCCTCAGTCCTAATTGATAATATTACTGAATATTTTTGGCCTGTAGTGCAAAGATGAATGATTAACTGATGAATATCTTTGGCCCGTAGTGCAAAGATGAACAGGTGTTGAGACGAACATGACCGACTGGTGATACAAATGAATATCTTTGGCCTGTAGTGCAAAGATGAATATTTGAGATGGTTATTGATTGTTGTTACAGGGATAAAATATTAATGATGGACTTTTAAATCTTAGAAGATGGTAGAACTCATTCTCTACTTGACTCTTCTAATGGTTTGCTGTTTCCGCTGCAGTTATTGATTTAAAACTTGTTGTCTATTGTATTCTATTAGATTTTTCCCTGTTGAAGACTAACGATAATTTGTTCTGTATTATCTTAGTCATAATGTTCTTTACTGGGCTAACTGAGCTCACCCTTTTTCTTTTTGTTCCATTTTTCTCAGGAGGCGAGAATGTAGCAAGTACTAGTCGGGGTATGGAATGATGGTTCTAGAAGTTATTTTAGTAGTCCTCACCATTTTTGTGAAATAATGTATCAATAATTGTGATGAAGACTTATTTGAGTGTGGATATTGTCTAGATGACAATATTTGTATTTAAACTCACAGTTTTTATGTTGTATCAGTAAAGATGTAGTTGTTTCTGTACCATGTATTTTGACGACTCAGAATAGGTGTTGTATACCTATTTTGGGGGCGTCACAGTTGGTATCAGAGCTTAGGGATATGATCTCTGGCGGAGATCGAAGAATAGAACTAGGAGGGGAGAGACGAATAAATCCTTCGCTAGTGTGTCCTACCTAAGCTTATTTATTGGTCAGTCATAATATAGGGGTATTATGTGATTTGTTAATTTATTTAATTAACCCTTGTTTTATGACAGTATTTGAGAATGTCGACTGAGAATGTTAACAATGGAGTAAATGAGACCGTGGAGACACCGGTGCTTACCAACGAGGAGAACGTGCAACAGGCTGGCAATGTTCCTCCTGTGAACAACACTAATGAGCAGATGATGAACGATGGAATGTTTAGAAGTTTTTTTGCAATTCATGCAAAAACCAGACGAGGGAGACTCGTGTTCAAAATACAGGGGGAAATGATAGCAATTCACGGTTTGTCACAGCCAAACAGTTCAAAGAATTGGGACCACCAGAATTTAAGAGAAAGCCAGATCCGATCATGGCGGAAACGTGGGTCAAGCAAATTACTAAGATATTCGATGTCTTGGGATACACGGAGGAACAGAAGGTTCCATTCGCCACCTTTATGTTCCGTGGCGAGGCAGACTACTGGTGGGAGTCTGTGAAGCGTACCCATCCAGCCGCACTCAGCATGTCTTGGGAGACATTTCAGAAACTGTTCAATGACAAGTACTTTCCTGAACGTATTCGTCATATGAAGGAGGTAGAGTTTATTAGACTAGAGCAGAATAATATGACGGTATCTCAGTACGAGGCGAAGTTTGCAGAGTTGTCCAGGTTTGCACCTCATTTGGTGGAGAATGAGGAACGTATGACGAGGATGTTTCTGAGAGGTTTAAAACCTGGCATACGTCAATATCTCATTTCTCATAAATTTTCTCTCTATTCAGATGTTGTCAACAGGGCTCAATTATTAGAGCGAGATAACGAGTACGGTCAACTGAGGGACCACAACCAGGATCTTATCGGTGACAGCAGTCATCAGAACAATGATAACCAGCGGAGAAAGAAAAATACAGACAAGAACGGCAACCACTCTGGTGGTAATCGTGGCTATGAAAATAGAAGAAGCGAGTCGGGAGAAGATTTTAAAAAGAGGAGATTCAACAATGACAATACGAAGACGTCAGCACCAGCAGCAACTGGTTCCAAGGGAGGAGAACGACCACCGGTTATATGCTATAAGTGCGAAAAAGAAGGACATATCAGCCCAAACTGCCCACAACAGTTTAAGGAATGTTATAATTGTAGAAAGGAAGGACATATCACTCGAGATTGCACTGTAGCAAAACCAAGTCCAGCGGGGATGGTGACTCAAAAAGCTATCCCAGAAAAGATAAAGTCAACGGTTCCTGGAAGAGCGTTTGTCGTGACTGGTCAACATGCGAGGAACCCAAACGAGGTGATCACAGGTAAGCTAATCATAAATTCATGCGAGGTTTATACCTTATTAGATACCGGTTCTACCCATTCTTTTATCTCTCCTGCTTGTGCTCAACGTTTAAACTTGACTCCGGAGAAGTTAGACTTTGATTTATCTGTGGAGACTCCGTTAGGAGAAACTTTCATCACATCCACTGTTTATAAATCTTGTTTGATCTAAGTTGGCACCATCACATTACCTGTTGACCTTATCTCTTTAAAGATACTTGCTTTTGATGTGATTTTAGGGATTGATTGGTTAACTATTCATCATGCCAAAATTGATTGTTTTCGTAAGGTTGTTAGTTTTTATATTCCTAACCAACCTGTTGTACGAATTCAAGCAACTAAGCCATTAAAATCAATCACTGTTATATCAAGCCATAAAGCCATTCGTTTATTAAAAAACGGATGTCAAGCTTTCTTAGCCCATGTTATGGATTTGAATAAAGACACGTCAAATTTGAATAATATTCCTGTTGTTATTGACTTTCCTGATGTATTTCCTGAAGAACTTCCCGGTCTACCCCCGGAACGTGAAATTGAATTCTTTATTGATCTTGAACCTGGTACAAAGCCCATTTCTAAAACCCCATATCGAATGGCTCCTATTGAACTTCAGGAGTTAAAGGTCCAACTACAAGAGTTGTTGGATATCGATTTCATTCGTCCTAGTACATCTCCTTGGGGTGCTCCTGTTTTATTTGTAAAGAAGAAAGATGGGAGTATGCGACTTTGTATTGATTACCGGGAATTAAACCATGTCACTATTAAGAATAGGTATCCGCTACCTCGTATTGATGACCTGTTTGACCAGTTACAAGGAGTACAATTCTTTTCAAAGATCGATCTTCGTTCTGGATATCATCAGCTGAAGGTTAAAACTGAGGATATTCCAAAGACTGCCTTCAGAACTCGGTACGAGCATTATGAATTCCTAGTCATGTCTTTTGGATTGACTAATGCTCCTACAGCTTTCATGGATATGATGAACTGAGTATTCAAGGATTATTTGGATCAGTTCGTTGTTGTCTTTATTGATGACATCCTCATATATTCCAAAAGCCGTGAAGATCATGAGCATCATTTGAAGCTGGTACTCCAAAGGCTGCGTGAAAATAAGTTATATGCTAAGTTGAAGAAATGCGAGTTCTGGCTTGAGGAAGTAGCATTCCTAGGGCACGTAGCGTCAAAACATGGAGTATCTGTTGACCCGGCGAAGATTGAAGCAATACAAAGTTGGGAGCAACCAAAGACGGTGACCGAAGTACGTAGCTTTCTGGGCTTAGCTGGTTATTATCGGAGATTTGTGGAAGGGTTTTCTCGAATCGCTACCCCGTTAACTCAGCTAACTCGGAAAGATATCAAATTCGTATGGAGCGAGGAATGCGAGAAGAGTTTTCAAGAGCTTAAGAGGAGACTCATTTCGGCACCTGTTTTGACCATACCATCTGGTTCGGATGAATTTGTTATCTACAGCGATGCTTCCGGCAAAGGGCTAGGATGTGTTCTCATGCAACATGGGAATGTTATAGCCTATGCCTCGCGAAAACTTAAAGAATATGAGAGAAATTATCCTACTCATGATCTAGAGTTGGCAGCAGTCATTTTCGCGCTAAAGATCTGGAGGCACTATCTATATGGGGAGAAAGTGGAGATTTATTCAGACCATAAAAGCCTCAAATATTTCTTCACTCAAAAAGAACTCAACATGTGGCAACGATGTTGGCTCGAGCTGTTGAAAGATTACGACCACACTATTCAATACCATCCTGGAAAAGTAAACGTGGTAGCTGACGCGTTGAGCAGAAGATCATATGTAGGAACGAGTGCGATGATGTCAAGTAAACGCATAGAACAAACTTTAATTGATAAAGTTAAAGTTGCTCAAATCACAGACCCGGAGTTGATGCGTATGAAGAAGAAAGTGCAAGAATGTGCTATTCCAGAAGCAAGAATCGATGAAGAAGGAATACTTCGAGTCCACACCAGACTTTGTGTTCCTAACGATTCTAATTTGAAGTACAAGATCATGATGGAAGCACACAATACACCATTTGCAATCCATCCTGGAAGTACCAAAATGTATCATGATCTTCGACATACATTTTGGTGGAATAATATGAAGAGAGAGATTGCAAAGTTTATCTCAAGGTGTTTAACTTGTCAACGTGTAAAAGCGGAACATCAAGTGCCAAAGGGTTCATTGCAACCACTTGAGATTCTGAAATGGAAGTGGGAACACATTACCATGGATTTCGTTACGAGTCTTCCCACGGTTTCTCAAGGCATAAATGCTATTTGGGTTATTGTTGATAGATTAACTAAGTCTGCTCATTTCTTGCCAATACGGGAGACTTATTCCCTTGAACGTCTTGCTCGTATATACGTAGATGAGATTGTGAGACTGCATGGCATGCCAATATCCATAGTTTCGGATCGTGACCCAAGATTTACTTCAAGATTTTGGGTTAGCTTGCAAAAAGCTATGGGTACAGATTTACGATTTAGTTCGGCATACCATCCTCAAACGGACGGATAATCAGAGAGGACTATTCAAACCCTTGAAGATCTATTAAGACTTTGTGTCCTAGATTTCAAAGGGAGTTGGGATAAGTACCTACCATTGGTGGAATTCTCCTACAATAACAGTTATCAGGCAAGTATAGGTGTGGCCCCATTTGAAGCATTATATGGATGAAAGTGTCGCTCTCCAGTATGTTGGGATGAGGTGGGAGAAGCAACGTTGCTAGGACCAGAGTTGGTACGAATGACTACAGAGAAGATCCAAACGATTCGATAACGTATACAAACGACACAGGATCGACAAAAGAGTTATGCGAATCTTCATCGAAAGAACGTGGAATTTGACATTGGGGATCATGTATTGTTGCGTGTGGCTCCATGGAAAGGAGTTACAAGATTTGGGAAGAGGAGGAAAGCTCAATCCACGATTTATTGGTCCATTTCAGTTCTTGACCGAGTAGGAAATGTGGCCTATAGACTCGCGTTACCTCCAAGTATGTCTCGTATTCATAATATTTTTCATATATCTGTGTTACGTAAATATATGAAAGACTCAGACCACGTTATTGAGTTAGAACCGGACGAGATAGCTGAAGACTTAACGTACGAGGAGGTACCTGTCAAGATCTTGGATAGAAAGGAGCATGTCCTACGCACGAAGGTCATACCACAAGTTAAAGTTTTGTGGAGAAACCATGCTATTGAGAAAATGACCTGGGAGTTGGAAACGGAAATGAAAGCGAGGTATTCTCATCTTTTCGAAACACCAGGTACGTACGTCAATTTCGAGAACGAAATTTCATAAGGAGGGGAGGTTGTAAGACCCAAATTATTAATAAATAAAATTTAAATTCCCTCTATTTATTATTTTGAAATAGTAAGGGTTAAATTGATTAACGAGGTTAGTTATGGGTAAAATGCGCAAATATTTCAAATAAGCAGGTGGTTATAAAATATTCATTGTTGTCGGGGAATATTCGTTTGGTCGTGGAATATTCTTTCTGTCGGGGAATATTCGTACGACGACGCAGTCTTTTGTGGGCCCCATAACGGAAAGCGATTGGATGAAGAAAACGACAAGTATAAGTTGTTTATAAATAACGGCGTAGTTGTTACCGTTAATACTGTTGGAATACCCGGTGGTTAAAACACAGTAATACGCGTTGTTGCACAGTAGCACACTGTATTGCACCAATTATTGATTCTTATGTAAGAAGACACTACTCAATAATGGTTACAGTAATTACTGTTCAGTATTTATTTTATTGATTCAATAATTGTTGCGTTGATATTTTATATTACTGTTGTTTCAATAATTGTCGCTACACAGTATTTTCCATTATCAGATCAATAATTCATATTATTTGAATAATATTATTAGATAACATTATTGGCAATGTCTAGAAAGTTCTGTCTAAGGAGAGGTTTGGTCATCTAATTGCGCGCCAGTAAGGAGAAATCCTTATTGGAAAGCCCCCTCTTTCCTAGGAACGGCCTGGTTGCCAGTACTGTGATTCTGTAATATTATTTGTGAATAATTAATTATTTATTTATATGATGAAAAAATATTAATTTTATGTGGATATAGATGGAGAAAATTTTTAAGTGACAATTATTAAAAAAAAATGATATTTTATCTTTTCTGATAAAATAATTTATTATTATATTTAATAATATAATAATGGTGATAGTTTTATAATGAATGTGGGATATATGAGTATATGAGGAGGAAGAGTGTTTTTTTTATTGTATTAAATGATTAACACATGTTTTGTGTGTCGGTAGACCCCATTTTTTGACTGAAATTTGATTATAGCCTGTAAAATCGCCGTTTATGGATTTCGGTCAATTTCTGTTTGGAATTTGGAAAAACTTTCTTCTGCAAAGTTGTAGAGAATTGAATTTCCTATAAAAATTCGCGAGATTCGAATTTTCTGATAAAAGGGTTATTTTCTATGAATTATTAAAGTTTTGGAAAATAAAATATTTTTATTAATTATGGGTGGGACCCACTTTTATTCTAACACATGTGGGCTGCTAATTTGGGTCAAGGATGGTTGGTGGCTGAATTGGTCTTTAGGCATGCGTAGAAATGAGTTTTGTAATATTAATATTTTATTATTTAGTCTCCTTTGGCGTTTTAGCATTTTCCTATAAATAGGTGCTTAAGTTAGAATTGAAAATCACACCAGAAACAAGTTTTCTCTCTTTCTCTCTCTAGATTATTGAGTGTATTTTGTGAGTATTTAGATACTTTGAGAGTTTCTATTCATCAGAGCAAGTTTCTTTCAGCCTTATACCGGTATTCCGACCAGAAGTACTGTCTTTACGAGGTAAGGGATGTTATTTTATTCGAAAATGATATTATTTCTTCAATATCATTATGCCGAAATATTGATTAGAAATTTTTATCAAATTTAGAACTTTTCACGTCGGGGTTACTATTCATGAGTTACTATTCACGAGTTACTATTCACCGAAAAATGAAATTTTCTTCTTTTCGTCCAAAATATCTATTCTGGGTACTAGCTTTGATTGTATCCATGTTTTGATCATTCTTGAATTTTACTTCACTATGAATAATTATAAGGTATTTTTGGACATGGATAAATCGAAATACGAATCTTTAATATTTGTTATTTTGTTTCACTGGATTCGTTTTCTTTAAGATATTTTTCGTCATCCTCAGTCCTAATTGATGATATTACTGAATATTTTTGGCCTGTAGTGCAAAGATGAATGATTAACTGATGAATATCTTTGGCCCGTAGTGCAAAGATGAACAGGTGTTGAGACGAACATGACCGACTGGTGATACAAATGAATATCTTTGGCATGTAGTGCAAAGATGAATAGTTGAGATGGTTATTAATTGTTGTTATAGGGATAAAATATTGATGATGGACTTTTAAATCTTAGAAGATAGTAGAACTCATTCTCTACTTGACTCTTCTAATGGTTTGCTGTTTCCGCTGCAGTTATTGATTTAAAACTTGTTGTCTATTGTATTCTATTAGATTTTTCCCTGTTGAAGACTAACGATAATTTGTTCTGTATTATCTTAATCATAATGTTCTTTACTGGGCTAGCTGAGCTCACCCTTTTCCTTTTTGTTCCATTTTTCTCAGGAGGCGAGAATGTAGCAAGTACTAGTCGGGGTATGGAATGATGGTTCTAGAAGTTATTTTAGTAGTCCTCACCATTTTTGTGAAATAATGTATCAATAATTGTGATGAGGACTTATTTGAGTGTGGATATTTTCTAGATGACAATATTTGTATTTAAACTCACAGTTTTTATGTTGTATCAGTAAAGATGTAGTTGTTTCTGTATCATGTATTTTGGCGACTCAGAATGGGTGTTGTATACCTATTTTGGGGGCGTCACATTATCCATCTGACTATGATAAATGTATATAGTCCGAACGTACTAAACAATAAGTTTAATACAATATTAATTATATAATATTTTAATAATTCAAGCAAATTTAATTGAATATTTTTCTTTTTCTTTTTGAAGATTTCAACCATACTGAATTGAATATTCTTGAAAGTTGGCAAATTCAAAAAAGTAGAAAAATAGAAATTAATAATAATAATAATAATAATAATAATAATAATAATAATAAATGAGATCCAATAATGACATCCTCAAAGGAACTAGCATTTTCCTTATCTATTCCCTCTCTCTGAAACCTAACCTTTTCCTTATCTCTTGGTTACCTTTCCGTATCTCTTCCCTCTCTCTAGAACTTAGCCTACTTTTCCTTCTTCCTTTTAATTTTTTGGGTCTAGACGTTGTGCAGTGGTTGTTAATTTTGTGACTTGGTGGTGATTTGATTTTTGTGAGGCGATAGTGGTTTGGTTTTGTGAGGCGACTGTGCATGGTGACGAGTGATGGTGAATGATTTTTTTTGTTCTTTTATTTTTCTCGTTCTTTTATTTTCACAATATGTGTTTGTTTATTAATCTAAAATCTCCCATCAATTCGAAACCCAGAATCCAATTTTTTTAATGGGATTTAATTCCCATACTTTTAGTAGTTTAATTTCTATTTTCTAGACACTAATTTGTAAATCTCTAATCTTTAGCTTTAAAAGTTTCAATTTTTATCTCTTTCATCAGATATGCTGAAAAGTTTAGTAAGCCGGAGCGCCTTCTCTCTCGCATATAGAGTAACTCAAAGAATCAACGATTGAATCGGTGATAGAGAATATCACCGAAAAATGTAAAAGAGGGCAACATGTGTAAAAAATTCATTCAGTGGGCTTACAAATGATTTAGGAGTTGTTTTTTTAGGACAGAATGGCTAAATCGGTCATTCATTCAGTGCGTTTGTTCGTCTGAATGACTGAATCGGTCAAACGATTTGGGTTGAATAGTTAAGTGTTATTTTTTTGGCTGAATGAGAGCTAGATGAAGTGTTTTTTAATAATATTAACTATTATATTAAGTAATATTAAATAAATTTATAATAATTTTAAATTTTTTTAAAGAGGTAAAATAATAAAAATTTGTTATTCAGATGTTTCAGATATGTCAATTATTAAATAATTTTTTTCATTTAGATTAAGATTCAGCTCATTCAAATTCAGATTCATTCAGTTTTTATTAAACACTCCCTTAGTCAAAAAATAGCAGCTTATTTGGTCACTCCAATTGGATTTACCGATTCAATAATTAAAATTATTTTTATTCAAAATAAACGGACTGAATGACTGACCGATTCAGATCACAAGTCATTCATTCAGATGCATTAAGTCCTAAATAAATAACCTTTAACTTCTCTTTCCTTAATTCTAGTACCATTGCCTTACTATCACTACCCGTCTTTTAGTGAGCTAGTCGGGTCATTTTTCACTCCTATTACAAGGAGACTACTCTTCGCATACTAACCCTCCCATTAGTTTCATTTCTGGGGTGAAGTTGTTGCAATAAATTATATTGGAACGTGTTATTGCATATAATAAAATAAAATCAATAATCATAATAATATTAAGTACTTACATAAATTGAGAGAAGTCATCTTGTATGTATCACGCTTCCGCTGCGCTTAAGGGTGAAAGTCTTCAATTGCCTCTTTCAATTTTAGGATAGATGTATAGGTGTGTATAAAAATTCTTGAGACGACAATTGAGACCAAACCCTAACTGTTTTATTTATAGAATAGTCAAGGGTTAAAATCATCCATCAAGATATTATGAAACCCTAGGGCCCATTATGCCAAATACTATTAAGAATATTATTTATAGGCCACATAATTAATTACCAAACCCATAAATAAAGTGATTAAATTAATACAATATGTAAGCCCAATAATTACATAAATAGTAGAGGCCACATAAAGAATAAAATATTCTAATATTCTCCCACTTGACTGAAATACTATTTATATACAAATTATAACGCTTGCAATCATTAATTTGACCAAGTATTAATTTAATGTCTACATCCTGTTTAAATAAAAACTCCAATGCGAATTAATATAATCTTTGTGTCACTATTAACACAAGATCCCCATTAGTTACACAATTAGTACTTTTATTAGAATAAAGATTAACATTAAGCATAACAAGTATGAATATAGTTTACATAAGTGGTAATAGATTAAACTCATTCATATGGTCCAAAACATAACTGTACCGTTTGCTCACAAGTTCTCAAGTGTGCACAATAAAGAGAATAACAACCATAAACATAATGTGAAGCTCAAAACAACGAGCTCAAAATTGTTGTCTTACATCAAAATAACTCACTAATTAAGACTACCAGTCAAACCCATGTCGGCAACATGCTCTAAAAAGAGCTTGGGTGGTAAGCCTTTCATAAGTGGATCTGCTAACATATTATGCGTACTAATATACTTAATGATAACGCTTTGATCTTCAACTCTTTCCTTGACGAATAAGTACTTAGTGTCGAGGTATAGTCTAGCACCACTCGAACTAGTGTTGTTAGAAAAACTAACAGTAGAATCATTATTACAAAATACTTTCAATGGCCTTGAAATGAAATCTACAACCTTAAGTCCTAAAATAAGATTTCTCAATAATACGGCGTAACAAGTAACATGATAACAAGTCACATATTCTGCCATCATCGTGGAAGTAGTAGTTAACTCCTACTTATGACTTCTTCACGAAATAGGGCCTTCTGAAAGCATAAAAATGTACCCTAATGTAGATTTCTTTTCATCTTTACACTAAGCAAAATCAGAATCAGAATAACCAACAACTTCAAGGTTATCTGTTTTTTTCTGATTGTAAGCATAAAATTCTTAGTACCCTGTAAGTAGCGTAAAACTTTTTTGGCTGTTTTTCAATGATCCAAACCTTGATTTGACTAGTAACGTCCAAGCATGCCAGTTACATATGTTATATATGGACGTGTACAAACTTGAACGTAGAAAAGACTCCCAACCACAAGAGCATAGGGAATAAGATTCATTTGATCACACTCAAGTTGATTCTTAGGGCATTAATGTGACGCCCCCAAAATAGGTATACAATACCCATTCTGAGTCGCCAAAATATATGGTATAGAAACAACTACATCTTTACTATTACAACATGAGAACTGTGAGTTTAAATACAAATATTGTCATCTAGACAATATCCACACTCAAATAAGTCCTCATTAAAATTATTGATACATTAATTCATAAAAATGGTGAGGACTACTAAAATAACTTCTAGAACCATCATTTCATACCCCTATTAGTACTCGCTACATTCTCGCCTCCTGAGAAAAATTGAACAAAAAGGAAAAGGGTGAGCTCAACTAGCCCAGTAAAGAACATTATGACTAAGATAATTCATAACAAATTATCGTTAGTCTTCAACAGGGAAAAATCTAATAGAACACAATAGACAACAAGTTTTAAATCAATATTCGCAGCGGAAAATAATAATTCATAGAAGAGTTACGTAGAGAATGAAATCTACGAATTATCTATGAATTTAAAGTCCATCATCAACATTTTATCTCTGTAACATCAATCAATATTCATCTTTGCACTACAAGCCAAAGATATTCATCAGTTGGTCATGTTCATCTAAAACACTGTTCATCTTTGCACTACGGGCTAAAGATATTCATCAGAAATCATTCATCTTTGCACTACAGGCCAAAGATATTCAGTTATATCATCATTTAGGACTGAGGATGATGAAAAATATTTTAAAGAAAACGAATCCAGTGAAACAAAAGAGTAAATATTAAGGATTCGTATTTCAGCTATTCCATGTCCAAAAATACCTCATAAATAATCATAGTGGAGTAAAATTTAAGAATGATCAGAACATGGATACAATCAAAGCTAGTATCCAGAATAGATATTTTGGACGAAAAAAAGAAAATTTTATTTTTCGGTGAATAGTAACTCGTGAATAGTAACTCATGAATAGTAACCCCGACGTGAAAAGTTCTAAATTTGATAAAAATTTCTAACCAATATTTCGGCATAATGATATTGAAGAAATAGTATCATTTTCGAATAAAATAACATCCCTTACCTCGTAAAGACAGTACTTCTAGTTGAAGCACCGGATATAGGCTATGACTTGAACTTGCACCGTATAGCAACACTCAAAGTATTAAAATACTCACAAGAATACGCTCAATATATCGAGAGAGAAAGAGAGAGAAGATTTCAGATTCTAGTGTGATTTTCAATTCTAACCTAAGCACCCTATTTATAAAAAAATGCTTAGAACACCAAAGCAGAAAATTTAATAAAATATTAATATAATTAAATTTTTGTCAAGCCCACCTTCGACGATCTGAATTCAGATCATTTATAACACATGTGAGCCCACTAATTGCACAAAAAATATTTTTCTAAATAATTAACTAAAAACTCCCAAAAATCAATTATTTCGGAACTTCGGAACTTCAATAATTCATAACAAATAGCCCTTTTGTCAGAAAATTGGAATCTCGCGATTTTTTATAGAAAATTCAATTCTCTACAACTTTGCAGAAGAAAGTTTTTCTAAATTCTGAACAAAAAATTGACCGAAATCCACAATAGAACGATTTTACACGCTATAATCAAATTTCAGTCAATTACTGGGGTCCACCGACACACAAAATATGTGTTAATTATTTAATGCCACAAAATACTCTTCCTTTTCATATACTCATATATCCCACATTCATTGTAAAAATATCACCATTAATATATTATAATAATATAATAAAATATTATTTTATCAGAAAAGATAAAATATCAATTTTTTAACAATTGTCACTTTAAAAATTTTCTCCAACTATATCCACATAAAATGAATATTTTTCTCATCATATAAATCAATAATGAATTATTCACAAATAATATTACAGAATCACAGTACTGGCAACCGGCCGTTTCTAGGAAAGAGGGGGCTTTCCAATAAGGATTTCTCCTTACTGGCGCGTAATTAGGTGACCAAACCTCTTCTTAGACATAACTTTCTAGACATTGCTAATAATGTTATTTAATAATATTATTTAGATAATATGAATTATTGCTCGATAATAGAAAATACTGTGTAGTGACAATTATTGAAACAACAGTAATATAAAATATCAACGCAACAATTATTGAATCAATAAAATAAAATACTAAATAGTAATTACTGTAACCATTATTGAGTAGTGCCTTCTTACGTAAGAATCAATAATTGGTGCAATACAGTGTGCTACTGTGCAACAACGCGTATTACTGTGTTTTAACCACCGAGTATTCCAACAGTATTAACGGTAAAACTACGCCGTTATTTATAAACAACTTATACTTGTTGTTTTTTTCATCCAATCGCTTTCCGTTATGGGGCCCACAAAAGACTGCGCCGTTGTACGAATATTCCCCGACAGGAAGAATATTCCACGACGAAACGAATATTCTCCGACAACAATGAATATTTTATAACCACCTACTTATTTGAAATATTTTGCGCATTTTACCCATAACTAACCTCATTAATCAATTTAACCCTTACTATTTCAAATAATAAATAGAGGAAATTAAATTTTATTTATTAATAATTTGGGGTCTTACAACCTCCCCTCCTTATGAAATTTCGTCCTCGAAATTGACGTACGTACCTGGTGTTTCAAAAAGTTGAGGATACCTCGCTTTTATTTCCGTTTCTAACTCCCAGGTCATTTCTTCAATAGCATGGTTTCTCCACAAAACTTTAACTTGTGGTATGACCTTCGTGCGTAGGACATGCTTTTTCCTATCCAAGATCTTGACAGATACCTCTTCGTACGTTAAGTCTTCAGCTATCTCATTCGGTTCTAACTCAATAATGTGGTTTGGGTCTTTCACATATTTACGTAACACAGATATATGAAAAACATTATGAACACGAGACATACTTGGAGATAACGCGAGTCTATAGGCCACATTTCTACTCGGTCAAGAATAGAAATGGACCAATAAATCATGGATTGAGCTTTCCTCTCTTTCCAAATCTTGTAACTCCTTTTCATAAAGCCACACGCAACAATACATGATCCCCAATGTCAAATTCCACGTCCTTTCGATGAAGATCCGCATAACTCTTTTGTCGATCCTGTGCCGTTTGTATACGTTGTCGAATCGTTTGGATCTTCTCTGTAGTCATTCGTACCAACTCTGGTCCTAAAACGTTGCTTCTCCCACCTCATCCCAACATACTAGAGAGCGGCACTTTCGTCCATACAATGCTTCAAATGGAGCCACACCTATACTTGCCTGATAACTGTTATTGTTGGAGAATTCCACCAATGGTAGGTACTTATCCCAACTCCCTTTGAAATCTAGGACACAAAGTCTCAATAGATCTTCAAGAGTTTGAATAGTCCTCTCTGATTGCCCGTCCGTTTGAGGATGGTATGCCGAACTAAATCGTAAATCCGTGCCCATAGCTTTTTGCAAGCTAACCCAAAATCTTGAAGTGAATCTTGGGTCACGATCCGAAACTATGGATACTGGCATGCCATGCAGTCTCACAATCTCATCTACGTATATACGAGCAAGACGTTCAAGGGAATAAGTCTCCCGTATCGGCAAGAAATGAGCAGACTTGGTTAATCTATCAACAATAACTCAAATAGCATTTATGCATTGAGAAACCGTGGGAAGACCCGTAACGAAATCTATGGTAATGTGTTCCCACTTCCATTTCAGAATCTCAAGTGGTTGCAATGGACCCTTTGGCACTTGATGCTCCGCCTTTACACGTTGACAAGTTAAACACCTCGATATAAACTTTGCAATCTCTCTCTTCATATTGTTCCACCAAAATGTATGTCGAAGATCACGATACATTTTGGTACTTCCAGGATGGATTAGAAATGGTGTATTGTGTGCCTCCATCATGATCTTGTACTTTAAATCAGAATCGTTAGGAACACAAAGTCTGGAGTGGACTCGAAGTATTCCTTCTTCATCGATTCTTGCTTCTGGAATAGCACCTTCTTGCACTTTCTTCTTCATACGCATCAGCTCCGGGTCTGTGGCTTGAGCAACTTTAACTTTATCGATTAAAGTTGGTTCTATGCGTTACTTGACATCATCGCACTCGTTCCTGCATATGATCTTCTACTCAACGCGTCAGCTACCACGTTTGCTTTTTCAGGATGGTATTGAATAGTGTGGTCGTAATCTTTCAACAGCTCGAGCCAACGTCGTTGCCGCATGTTGAGTTCTTTTGGGTGAAGAAATATTTGAGGCTTTTATGGTCTGAATATATCTCCACTTTCTCCCCATATAGATAGTGCCTCCAGATCTTTAGCGCGAAAACGACTGCTGCCAACTCTAGATCATGAGTAGGATAATTTCTCTCATATTCTTTAAGTTTCGCGAGGCATAGGCTATAACTTTCTCACGTTGCATGAGAACACATCCTAGCCCTTTGCCTGAAGCGTCGCTGTAGATAACAAATTCATCCGAACCAGATGGTATGGTCAAAACAGGTGCCGAAATGAGTCTCCTCTTAAGCTCTTGAAAACTCTTCTCGCATTCCTCGCTCCATACGAATTTGATATCTTTCCGAGTCAGATGAGTTAACGGGGTAGCGATTCGAGAAAACCCTTCCACGAATCTCTGATAATAACCAGCTAAGCCCAGAAAGCTACGTACTTCGGTCACCGTCTTTGGTTGCTCCCAACTTTGTATTGCTTCAATATTCGCCGGGTCAAATGATACTCCATGTTTTGACACCACGTGCCCTAGGAATGCTACTTCCTCAAGCCAGAACTCGCATTTCTTTAACTTAGCAAATAACTTATTTTCACGCAGCCTTTAGAGTACCAGCTTCAAATGGTGCTCATGATCTTCACGGCTTTTGGAATATATGAGGATGTCATCAATAAAGACAACAACGAACTGATCTAAATAATCCTTGAATACTCGGTTCATCATATCCATGAAAGTCGCAGAAGCATTAGTCAATCCAAAAGACATGACTAAAAATTCATAATGCCCGTACCGAGTTCTGAAGGCAGTCTTCGGAATATCCTCAGTTTTAACCTTCAGCTGATGATATCCAGAACGAAGATCGATCTTTGAAAAGAATTGTGCTCCTTGTAACTGGTCAAACAGGTCATCAATACGAGGTAGCGGATACCTATTCTTGATAGTGACATGGTTCAATTCCCGATAGTCAATACAAAGTCGCATACTCCTGTCTTTCTTCTTTACAAATAAAATAGGAGGACCCAAGGAGATGTACTAGGACGAATGAAACCGATGTCCAACAACTCCTGTAGTTGGACCTTTAGCTCCTTAAGTTCAATAGGAGCCATTCGATATGGAGTTTTAGAAATGGGCTTTGTACCAGGTTCAAGATCAATAAAGAATTCAACTTCACGTTCTGGGGGGTAGACCGGGAAGTTCTTCAGGAAATACGTCAGGAAAGTCAATAACAACAGGAATATTACTCAAATATGACGTGTCTTTATTCAAATCCATAACATGGGCTAAGAAAGCTTAACATCAATTTTTTAATAAACGAATAGCTTTATGACTTGATATAACAGTGATTGATTTTAATGGCTTAGTTGTTTGAATTTGTACAACAGGTTGGTTAGGAATATGAAAACTAACAACCTTATGAAAATAATCAATTTTGGCATAATGAGTAGTTAACCAATCAATCCCTAAAATCACATCAAAAGATAGTATCTTTAAAGAGATAAGGTCAACAGGTAAGGTGATGGTGCCAACTTGGATCAAACAAGATTTATAAACAGTGGATGTGATGAAAGTCAAACAAGATTTATAAATCAAAGTCTAACTTCTCCGGAGTCAAGTTTAAACGTTGAGAACAAGCAGGAGAAATAAATGAATGGGTAGCACCGGTATCTAGCAAGGTATAAACTTCGCATGAATTTATGATTAGCTTACCCATGATCACCTCGTTTGGGTTCCTTGCATGTTGACCAGTCACGACAAACGCTTTTCTAGGAATCGTTGACTTTGTCTTTTCTGGAACAGTTTTTTGAGTCACCATCCCGCTGGACTTGGTTCGCTACAGTGCAATCTCGAGCGATATGTCCTTCCTTTCCACAATTATAACATACCTTAAACTGTTGTGAGCAGTTTGGGCTGATATGTCCTTCTTTTCCGCACTTATAGCATATAACCAGTGGTCGTTCTCCTCCCTTGGAACCAGTTGCTGTTGGTGCTGACGTTCTTCGTATTGTCATTGTTGAATCTCCTCTTTTTTAAAATCTCCTCCCGACTCGCTTCTTCTATTTTTATAGCCACGATTACCACCAGAGTGGTTGCCGTTCTTGTCTGTATTTTTCTTTCTCCGCTGGTTATCATTGTTCTGATGACTGCTGTCACCGATATGATCCTAGTTGTGGTCTCTCGGTTGACCGTACTCGTTATCTCGCTCTAATAATTGAGCCCTGTTGATAACATCTGAATAGAGAGAAAATTTATGAGAAATGAGATATTGACGTATGCCGGGTTTCAAACCTCTCAGAAACATCCGCGTCATACGTTCCTCATTCTCCACCAAATGAGGTGCAAACTTGGACAACTCTGCAAACTTCGCCTCGTACTGGGACACCGTTATGTTATTCTGCTCCAGTCTAATAAACTCTACCTCCTTCATATGACGAATACTTTCAGGAAAGTACTTGTCATTGAACAGTTTCTGAAATGTCTCCCAAGACATGCTGAGTGCGGCTGGATGGGTACGCTTCACAGACTCCCACCAGTAGTCTGCCTCGCCACGAAACATAAAGGTGGCGAATGGAACCTTCTGTTCCTCCGTGCATCCAAGACATCGTATATCTTGGTAATTTGCTTGACCCACGTTTCCGCCATGATCGGATCCGCTTTCCCTTAAATTCTGGGTGGTCCCATTCTTTGAACTGCTTGGCTGTGTGACAAACCGTGAATTGCTATCATTTCCTCCTGTATTTTGAACACGAGTCTCCCTCGTCTGGTTTTGCATGAATTGCAAAAAGCTTCTAAACATCCATCGTTCATCATCTGCTCATTGGTGTTGTTCACAGGAGGAACATTGCCAGCCTGTTGCACGTTTCTTCGTTAGTGAGCACAGGTGTCTCCACGGTTTCATTTACTCCACTGTTAACATTCTCAGTCGACATTCTCAAATACTGCCATAAAACAAGGGTTAGTTAAACAAATTAACAAATCACATAATATCCCTATATAATGACCGACCAACAAATAAGCTTAGGTAGGACACACTAGCAAATGATTTACTCGTCTCTCCCCTCCTAGTTTTATTCCCCAATCTCCGTCAGAGATCATATTTCTAAGCTCTGATACCAATTGTGACGCCCCCAAAATAGGTATACAACACCCATTCTGAGTCGCTAAAATACATGGTATAGAACAACTACATCTTTACTATTACAACATAAGAACTGTGAGTTTAAATACAAATATTGTCATCTAGAAATATCTACACTCAAATAAGTCCTCATTACAATTATTGATACATTAATTCACAAAAATGGTGAGGACTACTAAAATAATTTCTAGAACCATCATTCCATACCCCTACTAGTACTCGCTACATTCTCGCCTCCTGAGAAAAATGGAACAAAAAGGAAAAGGGTGAGCTCAACTAGCCCAGTAAAGAACATTATGACTAAGATAATACATAACAAATTATCGTTAGTCTTCAACAGGGAAAAATCTAATAGAATATAATAGATAACAAGTTTTAAATCAATATTCGCAGCGGAAAATAATAATTCATAGAAGAGTTACGTAGAGAATGAAATCTACGATTATCTATGAATTTAAAGTCCATCATCAATATTTTATCCTGTAACATCAATCAATATTCATCTTTACACTACAAGCCAAGATATTCATCAGTTAGTTATGTTCATCTAAACACCTGTTCATCTTTACACTACGGGCAAAGATATTCATCAGAAATCATTCATCTTTGCACTATAGGCCAAAGATATTAGTTATATCATCATTTAGGACTGAGGATGATGAAAAATATTTTAAAGAAAACGAATCCAGTGAAACAAAAGAGTAAATATTAAGGATTCGTATTTCAGCTATTCCATGTCCAAAATACCTCATAAATAATCATAGTGGAGTAAAATTCGATGATCAAAACATGGATATAATCAAAGCTAGTATCCAGGATAGATATTTTGGACGAAAAGAAGAAAATTTTATTTTTTGATGAATAGTAACTCGTGAATAGTAACTCATGAATAGTAACCCTGACATTAAAAGTTCTAAATTTGATAAAAATTTCTAACCAATATTTCTGCCTAATGATATTGAATAAATAATATCATTTCAAAAAATAACATCCCTTACCTCGTAAAGACAGTACTTCTAGTTGAAGCACCGGATATAGGCTATGACTTGAACTTGTACCGTATAGCAACACTCAAAGTATTAAAATACTCACAAGAATACGCTCAATATATCGAGAGAGAAAGAGAGAGAATATTTCAGTTTCTGGTGTGATTTTCAATTCTAACCTAAGCACCCTATTTATAGGAAAATGCTTAGAACACCAAAGCAGAAAATTTAATAAAATATTAATATAATTAAATTTTGTCAAGCCCACCTTTGAAGATCTGAATTCAGATCATTTATAACACATGTGAGCCCACTAATTGTACAAAAAACATTTTTCTCAAAATAATTAACTAAAACTCCCAAAAATCAATTATTTCGGAACTTCAAAACTTCAATAAATCATAACAAATAGCCCTTTTGTCAGAAAATTCGAATCTCGCGTGTTTTTATAGAAAATTCAATTCTCTACAACTTTGTAGAAGAAAGTTTTTCTAAATTCTAAACAGAAATTGATCGAAATCCACAATCGGACGATTTTACAAGCTATAATCAAATTTCAATCAATTACTAGGGTCCACCGACACACAAAATATGTGTTAATCATTTAATGCCACAAAATACTCTTCCTCCTCATATACTCATATATCCCACATTTATTGTAAAATATCACCATTAATATATTATAATAATATAATAAAAAATATTATTTTATCAGAAAAGATAAAATATCGAATTTTCAACAATTGTCACTTTAAAAATTTTCTCCAACTATATCCACATAAAATGAGTATTTTTTCATCATATAAATTAATAATTAATTATTCACAAATAATATTACAGAATCACAGTACTGGCAATCAGGCGTTCCTAGGAAAGAGGGGGCTTTCCAATAAGGATTTCTCCTTACTGGAGCGCAATTAGGTGACCAAACCTCTCCTTAGACAGAACTTTCTAGACATTGCCAATAATGTTATCTAATAGTATTATTCAGATAATATGAATTATTGCTCCGATAATAGAAAATCTTGTGTAGTGAAATTATTGAAAAACAGTAATATAAAATATTAACGCAGCAATTATTGAATCAATAATAAAATTGAACAGTAATTACTGTAACCATTATTGAGTAGTGCCTTCTTACATAAGAATCAATAATTGATGCAATATACAGTGTGCTACTGTGCAACAACGGTATTACTGTGTTTTAACCACGGGTATTTCAACAGTATTAACGGTAACAACTACGTCGTTATTTATAACAACTTATACTTGTTGTTTTTTCATCCAATCGCTTTCCGTTATAGGGCCCACAAAAGACTGCGCCGTCGTACGAATATTCCCACGACAGGAA